>OY856413.1:505217378-505804878 GCA_963693085.1 Alisma plantago-aquatica
AAATTAGAGTTACTTAGACCCTGAGGAGGTTAGATAGCAGGTTGTGAGGCCTTATACCTTGTTGGTTGTCCTTGAGGAGGACTCCTCTCTAAAGTGTTGTTCAAGTGGAAGGATCATGGGAAGTGCATGTCATACCCTATACATTCTTGGCTCATGGTTAAAGTCGAGAAGGCAGTTGTTCGTTAGGAAAGTGAACCTATGGTTCCTAGGACTAAGAGGGGAAGTGGTGTACCTGATGCTCATGACCATGTTTGAGTTTTTATAGATTCGAGCATCGTACTCGTCATGTATAGAGGAAAACCCCTTGAGTTAGAGGTATGTTTGATGAACCCCTCACAACTAAGTTGATGACATGGGGAGGCATGGTCTTGATCCAATGTTGAGGAATGAGAATAAGTGTGACCTAGTATGGTTTAGTAGGTGGTCTTCTGATGCCTTAGTAGCTTTCTAGGGTTAAGCATGATCATGTGTATGTAAACCCTAGACACAAGGGCATTTGTGACCTTGTTATCAAGGTGTAGTTACCTCCCATCCTAGGAGAGGGACCCTTTGTCGGGTGTATACCACTTTTGTTGGTTTTGAGGAAACCTAAGGAGGTCTCATAGAATCTTAAGAAGCTAAGTGAGGAGTACATAGTAAGAGAATGAACTTGTAGACCCATAAATAACCATCTCTAAGTGCATGTGGGTGTGTTACCATGGAGGTAACTAGTATGGGGCCTGACCAAGGTAAGAAGGTCTCCACGACCCCTAAGAAAGGAGGAAAGTTAGCCCAGGGATGAAGAGAGAGATGATGAAGGCTTGGGTAAGGTTCTAAGTTGGGCATGTACTATTGTAGAATCCTAAGTCTATCCTAGAGTCAGGTAGGGATAAGACCGATGGAAGTAGGAGTTGCCTAATTCCCTAGTTGCACATGACTGTAGGGTCCGGAGGTAACATCTACTATTGTTTGAGGGCCATGGGTTAGGAGATTGATCACCTTCATGAACTCATGGGACCCAAAGGGCAGATGAGGAGGGAACTCCCTAGATGCATAAGGGAAGAGGAATGACCCCAAAATTGCAGGCACCCTACAGACCTAGAGGAGATGACCAAGGATTGTGTGGTAACCCAAGTAGGTTCGAGACTAGTTTTCCATGGAAGTAACTTTGATATCGAGATGACTGTGATGTTGAGACATAAGTTGCACGTTTCAACTTAGATTTGAAGGTGTATTGGCAAGGTGGGATGTACCATCTCTACTCTTAGAACAGGAAGAACTTTGTATTTGGACTGCAACCTAATGCTTATTTCCTCTTGTTATGGGAATGAGAGATAGGACAATACACATGCCATACACCAAGGATAAAAGATGATGTGAGTGGGAACATTGCTATTGGGTATGAGGACATAGATGATAACATACCCTTGTGGAGTACACAATATGTAGATGGATTACTAACATCAAGAGAATTAAGGTAGTCATCTTATGAGAATGCTTTTATCATGAGCTATGTGGAATTTGTGTGTTATACAAGGTTGAGTTTGATAACCAAGAAGATGAGCTCAGAGTTTTCTTGATGAAGATAGACTTCGAGTTTGAGATAAGATGATAAGTGGAATACATGGAGGTGTATGACTTCAACATTACCTAACACTTAAGGATATGAAGTGGTAATGGATGGTTGTAGAACCTCAGACACACTTCTTTGGAAATGAAGGTGATGAAACCCCGACTAGAGTAGTTAGGGTTTCCTAGGAATTAATCTTGAGGAGATCATGATTTTATGTTCACCATACACCGTGGTACTACGAAGATAGTAAGTGACAGTAGTACTTTGGATGCTTAAGATAAATTGCACATGGCTTGTCGCCATGCAAGTCAGGAGGTGAAGGATGAACACTAGTAACCCAGTGTATTGATAGAGAGGATGAAGAGTCCCTGAGAGGGAATGGGAGTTCATCACTATGGATGTTGTGGTATGTCTCCCCTAGACCAAGGAAGGTCAAGATGCAGTATGGGTTATGGTAGATTGCCTTACCCAGATAACATGAGAAAGAAAGAATATTGTCAAGGGACGGATCTGGTTGAACTACAAGTAAGAGAGATGGTTCAACTATGATGCAAGTTCAAAAGTTCTTTATAACCTAAAGATTCACTTCCATGCGATGGAAGTAGGTACATGAAGAACTCGAGTTTAGTACAGTTTATCACCCTTAACTAATGGTTAGTATAATACAGACTAGTGGGTCTGATAAGAACCTATGTGCTTGTTTAGGGTGATACATGGAGATGGTTCTTGTCTCCTATAAGATGTGATGATAACCACCATAGCCAGTATCGGGATGTAAAGAAGCTCTGTAAGGGAGGTTGTGTCGGTCACCACTTCATTAATATGATGTTGGTGAAGGAACCTTGCGAAGGTCAAGAACGAACCACAATGTGTGTGCATATGAAGTTGCTTTGATCATGCAATGGCTAAAAGAGAGCCTAGGGGCGATTTGCGTCATGAACGGATGCAAAGCAAACTGACATGCGGTTCATTGTGGGAGAGTATGTGATGTGAGAATCTGACCCCTATAAGCTACAACTGAGAAAGTTGAGTCCCCAATATATGGATCCATTTGAGATGGATTGGTGGAGATGGTTGTGTTTAGCCTTACCCCTCAGGATAACATGATGTATAATGTGTTCCATGAGTCCAATCTAGAGAACTATGTGAGATACCCAAGCCATGTGCTGAGCCATGAACCTATTCAGCTTTATGAGAGGCTGAAATGTCCTGATTCTCCTATGAGGGTACGAGATACCAACACTAGTACATAACCGACCTTTAGTGTCAGTTATTTAAGGCCTTTAGTGTCGGTTTCTAAGTGACACCTATGTGGGTGACACTAAAAGCCTAGCCATTACGCGTCGGTTCAAAAACCGACGCCAAAACCGTTCGCGTGCCACCAAAAACGTGCCAGTAGGGCACTATAGACGTCGGTTATTAGATAAGAAACCGACGCCATATACCTTCGTGCCACATAAGGGCGCCATCTTGGGCACTATCAGCGTCAATTATTAGATAAGAACTGACGTCATATAAACCCCAACATGGCCGTGCTGGCCAGCACGGCCGTGGTGTCTGGTCCGCTGCCACAGTCGTGCACTCCCAACACGGCCGTGCTGGCCAACACGGCCGTGCTGGCCAGCACGACCGTGGTGTCTGGTCCGCTGCCACGGCTGTGCTAGCCAGCACGACCGTGGTGTTAAGGAAATAGACGTCGATTACTATTAGAAATCGACACTGTAACGATGTTGCGTCGGCTTTATATAAATAACCGACGCCTATTTTTTGTTTTTTTTTATGTCAGTCTGTAGACCTGCTGTATGGTTGGTCGCAGGATGAGAAACCTGCAGTTCAGTTATGAACTGTAGGTTTTACGACATCCATTGATATCAGCCAACAACAGGCCACAAACCTACAAAATTAACAACAAAAATATTCACACATTTAGCAATGCAACCTACAGTTCCATTTGATTTTCACACATTTAGAAACATTCATGTAGCTAGCAATCTATAGTTCCATTCATTTTCACATTCACACATATAGAAATATTCATATAGCAACCAACAGTTTCATTCATTTTCACTCAGACACATGTAGAAACATCCAAACATGTAGAAACATTCACAAATATATTATAATTCATAAATTCATTTACAAAATATCATTCTTTAGTCATTATTCGCTATTAACATCCCAATTATATCTTAAATCCCCCACTACTTGTATGGTTGTTTCCCATTATTCTCTTACTTCATTTAATTCTCCCGTCGTATAGGGAGCATGTACATCTGGTAAGGTCGTTCATGTAGTGTGGTCAGTTTTAAACACCTGTAAAGAGAATGATGTATATATATATAATTAATGAGCTATAAATAAGATTGATATATTTCATATTATATATCTAATGAGACTATATAATACCTCAGCAATACAATCGATGTCCATTGCGTCATATTTGATAATCATGTGCATAAATCACATCACATAGTATGCACATGCCCATCCGTTGTCTTGTGTAGCACACTATAAATTCAAACAGACAAAATATTAAAAAAACAACTAATTAAGCATTGTTCACATAAATAATATATACATATATTGCAGTCGGGAACTTACTTTCACGTTCTTCCAAATTATTGGCGGGTTCTTTTTCGTGGGGACCTTTCCTCTAGCCTTTTTGAACTCATCAAAACCCCTACATGTTAATGTAACACAGTACATTGCATAATTAAATAGTAATGTAATAACATATGTTAACGGATATGAAAATAAAATATTTCTCACTGGAATAATGTCATTTTCATTATGTGTCCATATTTTGTATTCAATTTACTCCCCTTAGGATCTAGATAATAGACAGTGAACGTCTCGGGGACAATAACCAGTAACTCCCAATGCATACCACTAGAGGTAAAAAAGTTCAAAATTAATAACTCAAAATCCACAATAAAAATGTAATTTTCTTAAGTCCAAATTATAATAAGCAAAGTAAACTTACTCTACATTGAATGGAGCCATTATCATCGTCTTCTTATTTTGAGTAAAAATTGTAAAAGCCTCACAGCAGTATTGTTGAATTGACGGAGGGTCTTTAACTACTAGACTAATCAAAGATGGAATCAAAAATCCTACATGTTCGAATGCAAAATCTGCACATATCTTGTCTAAGTAGCTGCAAAATATGTATTAATTATGCATGCATTAATAAATAAGAAACCAAATCACCAGATCCTACACAAGGTATATGGATGTATAAAGAAGATCTCACCTTATCCATAGCTCTATCATAGATGTATTTAGCCAATCATATCGAAACAACTCCAAAATATCTTGTATAAATAGTTTGCTTTCGTATGATTGACCTGCAACATCTGAATCTATAGAAATAGTTATAGGGCAATTTATATCATGTTCGCCTAACCATATTGCCATACCCCTACAGTTAGGACCTAACGGGACAGGTAGGTACTATGGAACCCAACTGGGTAATGTAGGAGGTGGAAGTGGAGGCCTAGATGCTGTGGGTGTCTTCTTTTTAACCTATATATATATATATATATAATAATTCCATATCAACTGACATCATATACACACACTAACAATTTAACATAATGTAAATTTACCATACAATTTTAGTAAAGATGACATTTGCTTTTAGCCACAATATCACTCTGCCTTCTGCCTCACCAAGCGTTTCACAATCTGGGTGGGCATATGATAATGGAAGATCCATCCACTTGGGGAATATATGTACCGGGCTCACACGAATCCAACCAGATGGTAATGGAAACTCGTGAAACATTTCCCCTGGTAGGGATCGGTAAGCCGACGCCTCTGCAATGACATATTCATTAACTTTTAGACAACATGGCTTCAACCCCTACAAATTTTTGTGTAAACTTTTAGACAACATGGCTTCAACCCCTACAAATTTTTGTGTAAAGAATGTTATATACATATATACATATCATATTTTTTTGAAATGACTACAATTTCATATATACATATCATCTTGAAAACATATCATCTTGAATTAAAAAAATAGTTACTATGTCATAAAAATACTTACAATAGATTTGCTAGGTGGTGGGTATGTAGGATTACTCCCAACCTCTGTAGTAGGAGTAGAGCCTGCAGTAGGAGACACCATAGGTATTGTCTGGTAAGTGGCAGTCTGAGATGCCTGCCACTTTTTCATTGCTTCATCGAGTTTCCTATCAAATAGCTTATCTACCTATACATGGATAAAAGAAACGTCAAATTCTAATTATTGAATTCCCTTTTACAGTAACATCTACAAGGAAAAAATATGTTACCTCTTCTTGTGAAACTCCCACTTTTGGGACATGTTTGCGCTGGGATGGCCCAAAAAAAGCTTTGATGCCCACACCAGCGCCTGCAGCCCTAACACGTCCAGGATGCTCTGGGTTACCCAGAGCAACTGTCAATTCATCCCTTGTTCCCTTAGGGATGAACTTGTCTTGTTTCCTCAGCTCGTGCAGCTCCCGCTAATCGCCAAAACAAAAATTTGTAATTAAGTAAACACCACAAATAATCAATATTCAAACGATTGTTGTAAGAGTTGTATTTTACCATTTTTGCAGCAGCCTCAGCAGTTGCGGGCTTCCTTATTTCTCCCTTCTTATTTTGCCTCCCAGCTATCCAGACATCATGGCGAGGCAGAGGTGTGCTACCTATAATGGAGGACTCCTGAGTAGCAGTAGACTGAGCAGTAGCCTCAGACTGTAGTCTTTGGCAAATGCCTGCATACCCCTTTGGACCCATTGTGTGGTCATGCACATTCAGTGCACGCCTTGATCTGTGTGCCTCACTGAGGGCCTCGTTAGTATGCACATTAATGATTTGGTTAGTAGCAGTAAATGTTAATCTTGAATAGGTGAATACAACGTATATTAATGAGATTGGGACTGACGCCTAATACCTTGAATTCATCAGTTTGTCTTGAAGAAACAAACGCGTCCCATTCTTCTTTGTCCAGGACGTTCCACTATTCAGTGGTTGTCTTCTTCCTCTTGTCAGCTTCTTTTATGTATTCTCGGGTGAGATTTGTCCTATAGTTCCTTAGGACTCTCCCAGAGCATTGCATCATGCATTTACAATGCCGCTTTTCATCCAATTCAAATATACTCTACAAATTAGAATTTCTATTAACTAGTATTCAAAAAATTAGTAATCTACAAAATAGAATTGCAAATTAATAATAACTCAAGCATAAATTCTTCCATATTACGTCTTTATTCTCCTTAGAAACTTTATGCCAAGAATCTATCTTACAACCGCAATGGCTACGAGTAACATACCCAAGATATGAAACAAATGAATTGTGATTCACACCAGATGCATTTCCTACATTATCAAAATCCACTACAAGTTTGGGTCCATTGCCCTTTTGCGCTATTAACTTCTTCATCATAGTGATGCCCCTTCTCTTGTCAACTTTTTGGTGTTGCTGATCAAGTGCCTCAAGTGCTTTAGATGGTACATGTGCATCATCAACCTAAAATTTGACAAAATAAACACATTTACAAGATATAACTATAAATGGGCATATATATATAAATATATGATATATTTTTAAAACATACATTGTGAGGCGGCGCATTGATGTCCTCACCCTCACGATAATCATCAGCACGGTCATCAGGAGAATGTTCAGCCATCTGAAAATTCACATTCACATTTTAAAGTAATTCACATTGTAAAGTTCACATTATAAAGTAATTCACATTGTAAAGTTCACATTCACATTGTAAAGTTCACATTGTAAACTAATTCACATTGTAAAGTTCACATTATAAAGTAATTCACATTGTAAAGTTCACATTCACATTGTAAAGTTCACATTCAGAAAAATGATAACCCCCAATTAAGGGAAACTGAGAGGCCGAAGCCACACACATAATTTCTGGATCAAGGTTCAACAATTAATTGATAACAATTAATAAATTCTACTAGACTAAACTGAAAAGATGTAATAAATAAAACTTTTGCATACCTTTGAAAATTTTGGAATTCTAAAACTTCTATCAGAACTCAGGCCAACTAACTAATCCTCCTTGGACTTTAATTAGTGCAATTCACAATATGACGGATTATTGTTTGTCCTTTATGTTTTGCACCTAAAACGCCGACAAACAAAACGTCGGTCAGCCAAAGCTGGTATGTGGGGGAATCACTAATCGTGCAATTATCTATAACAAATTATTGCATTCATTTATCAATTAACAAACAATATTACGTTTTAAGTATAACTACGCGATTAGTGATTCCCCCACATACCAGCTATGGCTGACCGGCGTTTTGTTTGTCGGCGTTTTAGGTGCAAAACAAAAAGGACAAACAGTAATCCGTCATATTGTGAATTGCACTAATTAAAGTCCAAGGAGGATTAGTTATTTGGCATGAGTTCTGATAGAAGTTTTAGAATTCCAAAATTTTCAAAGGTATGCAAAAGTTTTATTTATTACAGTTTTTCAGTTTAGTCTAGTAGAATTTATTTATTGTTATCAATTAATTGTTGAACCTTGATCCGAAAATTATGTATGCGGCTTCGGCCTCTCGGTTTCCCTTAATTGGGGGTTATCGGGAGGTGGGGTCGTAACATTTGGTATCAGAGCCATGGTTCTCCACTTAATTGTTAATAATTATTAAATTTTACAAACTCCATAGAACCCAAGGGAGTTATTAGAGGATTTTCCGAAAGATTGAGGTGTCTAGAAAAGGATCACTTCTGGGGGCTGGCAAAATTTTCCTCCGCACCGCTAGTCGGAATACGAGGACTCCTGGAATGTGTGACTGCCTGGCCGATGTCCTAGGATTTGAATCGAAATAAGATACCTTTAGGATTTTCTCATCTTATTCATCCCTTCTCATCACAATTTCTATTAAGGACTTAAGAGTTAGGGATTTCTCTCTCTTCCCCACCCTCATGTGGTATGGGCAAATAAGTTAAGGATTAAGGAATTCTCCATCAAATTAATAAAAGATACATAATGAGACGTCACTGACATAAGTATAATGAGTTTAATGATAAACTAAATATCTGTTTGTTATGCTTATGTAGATGGCTCGTACAAAGACCATTGCTATCCCTGAGGGCACTGGGAACCCAGCAAGGAGTGCTTGGCCTCCCCGCAAAGGAAAGGGGTCTTCTGAGAAGAGGAAGAGGAACCAGGATGGTGAATCCTCTAAGAAGAGAAAGAGGCATGAAGAAACCACTCATGAGGTCCCTAACCCTGATCTGATACCCTTCGACAACCTTGACCAAGAGCAGGACCAAGGGTATGAAGAGGAGCATGTGTATGAGGAAGCAGACCAGATGGAGAAGGACCAAGCTGGAAGTCCAGAACCGACTTTGATGATCCACACCTCCGAGGCCTTGTGGATAGAGCAGCAGAAGAAGCTGACTGAGGCCATTAATGCCTTAGCCCTCCGAGACCTAGCCAGAACTGAGAATGGTGAGCCACATCCAGTTCGTCCTCGACTAGGAGCCACCATCCTGGACTTCGTCAAGTTGAATATCGAGAAGTTTTGGGGAGAGGACAAGACAGAGGTGGTCGACAAAGCGGAAGCTTGGCTGCTTGTAGTCGAGAATGGATTTCGCATGCTTGAAGTTCAACCGGGCAAGAAGGTCCTCTTTGCTGCTCATCTCTTGGAAGGGGCAGCTAAGATATTGTGGGAGACCCACATCACTGGCAGAGACTTGATAGAGGAGCCCATGGCATGGGCTGATTTCAAGACAATCTTCACCGCCAGATTCATCCCAGTCTCAGCTAAGAAGGAAAAGGAAAGGGAGTTCACCAACATGACCCAAGGAAACTCTTTTGTTGCAGACGTCAGGCGTACGTTCTGGATCCTGGAACGCTTTGGGTACAAGATGGATGAAGAAAGGAGGGTGGATCACTTCATAGAGCACCTTCACCCTGCCACCAGGCCCCATGTGATGGCAAGCAAGCCAAGAACCTTCGCCGAAGCCTACAACACTGCTTTAGACATGGAGAGGACCGTGATGCCTGCCCTGTTTCCACCCAAGGGGTACTTGGGTTTCACTGAAGGAGCCCAAGGCCCTAGAAATAACCACAAGAAGGGTCCAGGACATCATCAAGCTAAGGGTAAACATGGAGGAAAGGGGAAACCTCGTCAGGAGAACAACCGACCTCTTTGCCACACCTGCGGGAAGGGCCACGTCGGTGAATGTCACTACAAGAAGAAGACTTGCTTTTGTTGCCACCAAGAAGGACATCTGCAATCTGTCTGTCCTATGCCAGAGCCCAGAGGATAGGGACAAGTGGCAGCCCCACCAGCAGCAGCTCCACCTGTAGCAGCTCCACCTATAGTTGTGGCCCCACCTATTGGAGAAAGAAGGCAAGCTCGGGTATTTGCCATTGACAATGAGGAGGCTCAAGTTAATGCTAATCGGTTGATCGAGGGTAATAACCCTTAGAGTTCTCTTTTATGTTTTAAAGTTAATCATGTAATGGTCTAATGCATGATGAAAAACAATGTAGGCATGCTTGAAGTTATGGGACATAATGTGAAAGGTTTATTTGACTCTGGATCTACTAATACTTTCATTTCAAGAAATCTTGCAACTATGCTTTGTTTGGATATCAAGGATCTAGGTTATGTCTTAGAGGTTACAACCCCGAGTGGTCAGATCTTTACTTCCCTTTTTAAAACTCCGGTGATACCTGTGAAGTACTGAGATCATGAGTTTCCTACAAATTTTATTCTTCTTGATATGAATGATTTTGATGTATTCATTGGCATGGATTGGCTTTATACCTATAGGGCCATCATTGACTGTAGGGAGAAGAAAGGGATCATTAAGAGATCAGGTCACCCACCTTTTGTCATTAGGGGTAGGAAGGATGCCACCACCAGCTTGTATGTGTCGGCTTGGAAGGCAGAACAGATGATGAGTAAAGGATGTCAAGCTTTCTTAGCAGTAGTCACCGAGCTAGAACCCAAGGTACAACCCTTAGAGGAGATAGAGGTAGTCTGAAGCTATGCAAATGTTTTCCCGGATGATCTACCTGGGATACCTCCCGAGGGAGAGGTAGATTTTTCAATAGAGCTAGCTCCCGGTACAAACCCTATTTCCCGAGCACCCTATAGGATGGCCCCTCCTGAGTTGCTTGAGCTAAAGAAGCAATTGCAGGAATTGTTGGACAAGGGTTTTATCCTCCCTAGCACATCACCATGGGGAGCGCCAGTCCTTTTTGTAAAGAAAAAGGATGGTTCACTCTGAATGTGCATAAACTACCGGATGATCAATCAGGCTACCATTAAGAACAAATACCCTTTACCCTGGATAGATGACTTGTTTGACCAGCTGAAGTCGGCTCGAGTTTTTTCCAAGATCGACTTGAGATCAGGTTACCACCAGTTGAGAGTCAAGAGTGAGGATATCCCAAAAACTGCTTTCAGGACCCAGTATGGCCACTATGAGATCGTGGTTATGCCTTTTGGGCTGTCCAATGCACCTAGTGTGTTCATGAACCTTATGAACAATGTGTTTCAACCCTTCCTTGACTCATTTTTCATAGTGTTTATAGATGACATACTGGTTTATTCTGATGACCTAGATCAACACCGAGACCACCTAAGTAAGGTCCTTGATATCTTGAGAAAGTAGAAGTTCTATGGGAAATTCTCTAAATGTGAGTTTTGGATAGACCGAGTCATGTTTCTTGGACACATCATCTCAGGAGGAATGATCACCGTAGATCTAGCTAAAGTGTCAGCAGTTCGAGACTGGCCAGCACCGAAGAACCCCTCCGAGATACGAAGCTTCTTGAGGTTGGCAGGATATTATCGGCGCTTCATCGCAGATTTCTCAAAGACCGCCTTGCCTCTGACTATGTTGACTCGGAAAGATGTGAAGTTTGTGTGGTCTGATGTTTGTGAGGCTCGTTTCCAGGAGTTGAAAGAGAAGTTGACCACTGCACCAGTTTTGACATTACCATCAGGCACTGAGGGTTTCATGATCTTCACCAATGCATCAAAGATGGGACTTGGCTGTGTGTTGGAACAGAATCGGCACGTGGTTGCATATGCCTCCTGACAGCTCAAGCCAAATGAGGTGAATTACTCGACACATGACCTGGAGTTAGCTGCTATCATTCATGCATTAAAGATTTGGCGGCATTATCTATATGGTGCCACTTTTGAGATCTTCACTGACCATAAGAGCCTGAAGTATCTTCTGACGCAAAAAGACTTGAACCTACGGCAACGACGATGGATGGAGTACATGAAGGATTACGACTTCACCATTGCCTATCATCCAGGAAAAGCAAACATCGTACCTGATGCTCTAAGTCGGAAACAGCTCAGGTGTGCAGCTATTTTGTCTAGTCAGTGGAAGAGCTTAGAAGAATTGGTGGAATGGTCGCCTCAACCGTTGGATGATTGAGTTCATTTGGCCAATATCCAGATACAGTCTGAGTTATTGAGAGAGATTATCGCAGCACAGTTGGCCAGTGGAGGACTTGACAAGATGAAAGGCTTGATGCAGAAACCACAGACCCGTCTTTCTTTGGGAATAGACAGAGGAATCCGATTTGAGAATCGCCTATGGGTTCCTAAGGATTCACCGTTGAAGGAATGTATCCTACAAGAGGCTCATGGTTATAAGTACACGGTACACCCAGGGACTACGAAGATGTTTAAGGACATGCAGAGGTTTTTCTGGTGGCCAGGGATGAAAAGAGACATTGCAGCTTATGTAGCCAGTTGTCTTACGTGCCAAATGGTGAAAGATGAACACCAACGACCCGGTGGACTTTTACAGTCTATAGAGATTCCAGAATGGAAATGGGAGCAGATCACCATGGATTTCGTGGTGGGCCTACCCCAGACCAAGAGAGGTCATGATGCGATATGGGTTGTGGTAGATCGCCTTACCAAGTCAGCACACTTCCAAAGTGTCAGATTTAGCAGAGCTGTATATCAGAGAGATAGTACGCTTGCATGGCGTACCCAGTTCCATCATCTCCGATAGAGACCCAAAGTTTACTTCCAAGTTGTGGAAGCAGGTTCAAGAGGAACTAGGTATAAGGTTAAAGTTTAGTACCGCCTATCACCCCCAGATAGATGGTCAGTCAGAAAGGACGATTCAGACCTTAGAGGATCTGCTACGAGCTTGTGTGCTCGATTGGGGTGGATCATGGGAGCAGTACCTGCGTTTAGCTGAGTTTGCCTACAATAATAGTTACCAAGCTAGTATTGGGATGCCTCCATATGAAGCTTTGTATGGGAGACCGTGTCGGTCACCACTTCACTGGGATGAAGTTGGTGAAAGGACCTTATTGAGGTCAGATGAACTCCAAGTGTATGCTGATAAAGTTGCTTTAATCAGGCAAAGGCTAAAGAGAGCCCAAGACAGACAAAAGTCGTATGCTGATGCGAAGTGGACTGATGTGCATTTCGCTGTGGGAGAACATGTCTTTCTGAAAATCCAACCGCTCCGAGCTATAGCTAAAAATAGAGGAAAGTTGAGTCCCCGATACGTGGGTCCGTTTGAAGTGTTAGAACGGATTGGTGAAGCCGCATATCGTTTGGTGTTAGCCCCTCAATATAGTATTATGCATGATGTGTTTCACGTGTCCAATCTGAAGGGATATGTGCAAGATCCAAGCCATGTGCTGAGCATTGAACCGATTGAGCTTCAACGAAACTTGTCTTATCTTGAGTTGCCTTTGTAGATTCCAGATACCAAGGTAAAGGAGCTCAGAAATAAGAATATAGAGATGGTAAAGGTTCTTTGGAAGCACCATGGAGAGGATGAGGCCACATGGGAGTTGAAGACAGACATGGAAAAGGCATATCCAAATTTATTTGTTTGATTGTTGAATTTTGAGGGCAAAATTCCTATAAGGAGGGGAGGATGATATAACCTCATTTTCCAATACATGTAATAATGGCCAAGGAAATAAAGAATATGTGGAAAATACCATTAAATAAGGGATAAATTGAAACTGAATTAAATGACTCGTTTCCTTGGGATAATGACTCCAATTTTTGCACAATGAGAGATAAACGTATAAACTACTTTCCTTTAAAATTTGAGGCCAAAAGGACTTATGGATTGGGAGTTATTAAATTTTCAAGTTATCCTTAAATAAGGACTTTCCTTGTTTTATTGGAAATTATTTTACTTTTCTGGTTGAACGCGGATGATTGGGGCCGTTGGATCTTAATCCAACTGACCCGGCTCATCGTCTAGATCCCGATGAGTCAGGGACTCTTGCTGGTTTAGGAGGAAATTTCCTTTTCTTTTTCCATGAATTTGTGGCAAGGAATCAATGAGATATCCATTCCTATGAGTCCAGGAGAGTTGTGTGATTACTTTAGACCCAAGTTTTATGGGCAATCCTCGTCGGGAAAGGAATCCCCAAACTCTGGACTCCTAGGTCCTAGCCCTATATAAGGGGGGCATCGCGAGAACACCAGCAAACCCACAATCTGTTCCGTTGGTTGCAGAGTGCGGAGACGAGTGGAACCATACTCCCAATTGAGGATTCTATCCTGATAGACCCTTCCACGACTTGCATCTCGGCGGCGACCTTCCGGCGAGGTGTTAGAGGTGAAGGTCGGGTGTGATCGTGAAATTGAAGGTAGCAACAAGTTCGCAAGGCGCCGAAGAAGCTTCTTGGATCCTCGGCTGTTCTGCGGGTGGTCGAGAGCTCAAGGTCAACTACTGAGTTGACCACGAGACCTCGTTCAAGAGAAGAGGTAGACGACGAAGCGTCAACCCTCCGATCACGGTCCACGGTGGACTCCAGTCCGATCCAACGCTCCCGCACAAGAGAGGCTCAAGTTAGGCGCGCGCTAGGCTGAACCCTCAGATCCGAGAAGTGGACCACCAGTCCACAGATCAAGCGGCTACCGAATTTTTGGGTTTTTGTTCCTTTACTTGTTTACTTGGATTTTCTATTCCTTCATTTTGATTTTGTATCTGAAACTGCAATAAGAGGTATGTGGTTACGTTTATGGCTACACCACATAGTTTTCCGAGGTTTTACTGACGTTTCCCTAAATGTGTGAAATAACTGTTGGATGTTTTGATTCCTGCCTCTATAAAGTGACTATGGCTATCACTATGAGTATATATGTATGACTAGCTAGATCCGAGTCCACCCCTATGGCTATGTCAAGGCTAAGGATAATTGTAACAACTGGGCCCACTGCCCTAGGCTCTAGTAGAGTTTCAGGAATGACGACTGGCCCCACAGACCACCACTAGCCTTAACTGTAGGATTTTTCCTCACTCATGCGCACGTCGGGGTCAACTTCCCGACTGGTCACCCATCCCAGTACTACTCCAAGCTAAGCACGCTTAACTATGGAGTTCTTTAGAGATGGGCTCCCGGAAAAGGAGGTGCACCTTGGTGATATGGGTAGTCCAATCATTCCTTATAAGATCTTTTTATCTGAGGCCTCAAATCTTGGGATGTTACAATCTCACCCACTTAGACTCTTGACGTCCTCGTCAAGGCTCAATTATAAGACCTCATAATCTCTTCCCCATTTCAGTGCAGACCCACAATGACCCATGGACACCTAGCTCCCGATCACGGAACACTAGCGCAAAGGTGGCTATGTCAACCATGGACAACCCTTTGCTACATGCCTGGACAGTACAGATCAAGACTGGCATGCCATGCCCATGTGGGCCCCACCTGCTAGAGGGGAATTGGCTCTGATACCATTTGTAATAACTGGGCCCACTACCCTAGGCTCTAGTAGAGTTTCAGAATGACGACTGGCCCCACAGACCACCACTAGCCTTAACTGCACGCTTTTTCCTCACTCACGCGCAAGCCGGGGTCAACTTCCCGACTGGTCACCCATCCCAGTACTACTCCAAGCTAAGCATGCTTAACTATGTAGTTCTTTAGAGATGGGCTCCCGAAAAAGGAGGTGCACCTTGGTGATATAGGTACTCCAATCATTCCTTATAAGATCTTTTTATCCGAGGCCTCAAATCCTGGGATGTTACAAGTAACATACCCAAGATATGAAACAAATGAATTGTGATTCACACCAGATGCATTTCCTGCATTATCAAAATCCACAACAAGTTTGGGTCCAATGCCCTTTTGCACTATTAACTTCTTCATCATAGTGATGCCCCTTCTCTTGTCAACTTTTTGGTGTTGTTGATCAAGTGCCTCAAGTGCTTCAGGTGGTACATGTGCATCATCAACCTAAAATTTGACAAAATAAATACATTTACAAGATATAACTATAAATGGACATATATATATAAATATATGATATATTTTTAAAACTTACATTGTGAGGTGGCGCATTGATGTCCTCACCCTCACGATAATCATCAGCACGGTCATCAGGAGAATGTTCAGCCATCTGAAAATTCACATTCACATTTTAAAGTAATTCACATTGTAAAGTTCACATTATAAAGTAATTCACATTGTAAAATTCAGATTGTAAAGTTCACATTCACATTGTAAAGTTCACATTGTAAAGTTCACATTCACATTGTAAACTAATTCACATTGTAAATTTCACCTTATAAAGTAATTCACATTGTAAAATTCACATTGTAAAGTTCACATTCACATTGTAAAGTTCACATTCAGAAAAATAAAACATATAAAAAAATATAAACATGCCTCTAATATTGCGATTTTTTATCAATTAACAATCCTTCATTGTGATCTCCGCGCACATACAAGTCATCATTAGCTTCAATATTTGTTGGTGTTGGCAACCCAACTGAGAATGGACTGGAGTCATCATACTTATCATAGTATTGTTCTTCATCTATAGGATCTTCAATGAACTGTCTTTTACCATGAAGAACAACCGACCATTTAACATTTGTAGGATCATCGATATAAAATACTTGTTTCGCATGTGTTGCCAATATGAATGGTTCATCCTTCTCGCCAATCTTTTCAAAGTTCACTAAAGTGAAACCCAATTCATCCACTATAACTCCTTTGGTGTTATCAACCCAATTACATTTGAAGAGCGGAATTCTAAAATCTATGTAGTCAAACTCCCATATGTCTTCAATGACACTGTAATATGACATTTTAGCTTCACGTGGAATCTTATCCTTTGCACTTGCAAAAAACATAGTCGATGCTTGAAGGGTGACCCCACTGTTTTGGACGACACTCGTATCATCTTGGAGCTTTGTGTAATATGTGAATCCATTAATGTCATACCCTTCATAAGACATAATACTCAATTTTGGTTTAAAGGCAAGGAATTTGATAGTTTCAGTAATATCATCTGGTGTTTGAGATAGTCGATGTAAGACTTTATTTTCAAACCACTTAATAAGTGTCTTATTATTCTCTCTAGCAAGCCACATTGTATTGGCTCGAGGATATTATCTCTTGATGAAATTGGTATGTTCCTCGATATAAACGTTCACTTCATCCATGTTGTGTAAAATATACAAGTGACCTTGTTCCAACTGCTCACGACTGATTACTTTCACACGTGAACCCAAAATTCCTTTGCCAAATTGCTCGTCAATATTCTTGTCATTATCAGGAGTGTCATTACCACTGAGAAAGTCATTGCAAAAATCCATAACCTCTCTCGCCACATAACCCTCGATAATACTCCCTTCAGGCCGATAACGGTTTCGAACATCACTTTTAAAAACGATCATGTATCGTTCAAAGGGATACATCCAATGCAAGAAAACTAGTCCCAACATTTTCACTTCCCTAGTCAAGTGGACAACAAGATGTACCATGATATCAAAGAACGATAGAGGAAAATACATCTCAAGCTGACATAGGGTAACAACCACTTCTCTTTGCAATTAATCGAGAGTATCAGGGTCAATAACTTTGTTGCACAGACTGTTGAAAAAGAAACAAAGTCTGGTGATTGCAAACCTTACATGCTTCGGCAATATAGATCTAATTGCCACAGGCAATATTTGTTGCATTAGAGTGTGACAATCATGAGATTTAAGACCTATCAACTTCAGATCTTTCATTGATACCAATCTACAGATGTTGGATGAGTAACCCTGTGGCACCTTAACATTTACCAAACATTCACAAAAAGCTTTCTCCTCCTTTCTAGACAATGTGTAACAAGCGGGAGGTAAGTATGTTCTCTGATTTCCCATTTCATGAAATTCTGTTAATTTTGACCTTATTCCCATTTCACGTAGGTCTAGTCTGGATTTTATCCCATCTTTAGTCTTACCCGGTATATTCAACAAAGTACCAATGACACTATCACATACATTTTTCTCAACGTGCATGACATCGATACAATGCCTGACTGTCAAAGAACTCCAATAAGGAAGATCCCAAAATATTGACTTCTTCTTGAATAAAGATTTGTCACTTCATGTGGCCATAGTACATTGTGATCTCTTACCAAATTCATTGACAAAGTCTTTTACTCTTTCATAAACAACCTCCCCTGGTATAGGTTTAGGTGCACTCTGTTCCTCATTCAATCCATTGAATGCTTTGCGCTTCCTACGATACAGATGAAATTTTGTAAGAAACCTTCGATGACCGAGATATACAGTCTTACCGCCATGTTTTTGTCTTGTTGAATCAGTGTTCTCTTCACATATAGGACACGCTTTAGCTCCTTTGACACTATATCCAGACAAATTCCCAAATGCTGGAAAGTCATTAATAGTGCAAAACAACATAGCATGCAAACGAAATGTCTCTCTTCGTGAAGCATCATAGGTCATCACACCTTTACCCCATAGTTTCTTTAAGTCATCAATCAGAGGTTCTAGATAAACATTGATGTCATTTCCAGGTTGTTTAGGGCCTGATATCAAGAACGACAACATTACGTACTTATTTTTCATACACATCCAGGGAGGAAGATTGTATATAACAAGCATGACTGGCCAAGTGCTATGTTGGCTGCTCAATGTCCCGTACGGATTCATCCCATCTGTACAAAGCCCAAGTCTTAGATTCCTGACTTCTTCACCAAATTCAGGGTACAATAGATCAATCTTCTTCCACTGTTGGGAATCAGACGCATGTCGTAGGATCTTATCATTATTTTTCTTAACATCTGCATGCCACCTCAAATTCTTCGCATCTATCGGATTGGCAAACAAGCGTTGAAACTATAATATTATAGGTAGATACCACATCACCTTGGCAGGAGAACTAGTTTTGGACTCCCTCGAAGTCATCAATTTATACCGTGACGCACCACATTTTGGACAATCTTTCAAATCCACATAGTCCTTTTGAAATAATACACAATCATTCGGGCATGTGTGTATCTTCTTGGCATCCATTCCCATTTGCCACAACAATTTCTTTACCTGGTATGTTGATACTGGCAGCTCGTTTCCTTCAGGAAGCATTTCTTTCAACAAAGTCAACAATGAAGTGAAGCTTTTGTCGCTCCATCTATTGTTAGCTTTCAACATATACAATCTCAACACAGCGCTAAGCTTCGTAAACTTAGTACAACCTGTGTATAATGATATCTCAGCATCATGCACAATGTTTCTGAAAATTGGAGGTGGATCGGTGTGCTCTACCCCATAACTATCTAGCATCGCATCAACGATGTCTACTGGAACTGGTTCATTCACATCTACATCATCGTAGGCAATTTCTTCTTCCACACAAGCACTGCTATCGACATCCACTGGTTTCGGGTTTGAAATCTCGCCATGTTAGTGCCATTCTGTATAGCCTTGTATAATCCCGTTGCACATGACATGACTTTTGATTTCATCACCAGTGCTGACTTTCAAGTTGTTACCGCAATGCCTACATGGACAGTAGAACCTATCTCCAGGTTTTTTCCTATATTCCTCGGCAAATCTAATAAACTGGTCAAGACCAGAAATAAACTCTGGGGTGCAGCGATTGCGAATGGACATCCATGATCTATCCATTCTATGATCAAAGAGAAATCAAATATACATTACAACAAGATTAGGGTCTAGGGTTAACAGATTAGAGTTTTTGCATGGTTAAAACTTTAGGCCAACAAATACATGTGTTGTCATTCTTATATATAATAAATGTGTACCACCTATCCCATTCTTGAACACCTAATCTCACTAGTAAGTGTATAATGTGTATTGGGTTTTCAAGAAAATTTTGGCAGCATTTCCCCGTTGTTCTCTAAGTACATATGTACTTAGAGAACAAACGGGGAAAATTTGTCGAAATTTTCTTGAAAAACAAATACACATTATACACTTACATCCTAAGTTAGATTAGGTGTTCAAGAACAGTCCCAAACTGGGGACTATCCAAGATTTAATCCCAATGAGTATATCTTGGACGGGTTTCTAGGCCAACAAATACATGTGATGTCATTCTTATATATAATAAATGTGTACCACCTATCCCATTCTTGAACACCTAATCTCACTAGTAAGTGTATAATGTGTATTGGGTTTTCGAGAAAATTTCGGTAGCATTTCCCTGTTGTTCTCTAAGTACATATGTACTTAGAGAACAAATGGGGAAATGCTACCGAAATTTTCTCAAAAACCCAATACACATTATACACTTACATCCTAAGTGAGATTAGGTGTTCAAGAATAGTCCCAAACCGAGGACTATCCAAAATTTACTCCTAATGAGTAAATCTTGGACGGGTTTCTAGGCTAATGAGTACATATCCACTACATGTATTTGCTCACTTACATTGCATCACTCACAATTAGAGCATTATTCAATAATAAATCAAGAATTCAATAGTTTCAAACATGCAATAATTCACAATTAGAGCGATAAGATTCACTTTGTACAAACATACATGGCATAATTCAGGCACAATAGCAGGTGTGGTTATTGACCCGATTCAACAATATAAGAATAATTTTAGAAGAGTAATGTAGCACAACATTATAGGCTATCCGATTATAATTGAGCAATATAGCACAAAATCAACCAACATGGTTGTGCTATGCAGCACGGTCGTGCTATGCAGCACGGTCGTGCTACCAACACGGTGGTGCTGCCCAGCACGACCGTGAAAACCTGCGATTTCACACACCTCGGTCAAGGAGCAGGGTACCTGCTTGAGGGCAGAGGAAGAAAAGGAGGAAGAAGAGCAGAGTAGGTACCTTAAGAGGCGTTGGCGGGGAGAGTAGCAGCAGTGAGGATCAGGAGTAGGAGAGCAGGCCGCCTGAGCAAGATAGAAGGTCACCGGAGAAGGAGAGAAGGCCGCCGGAGCTGGGGGCAGAGGGCAAGCGGCGGCGGAGGTGGGCAGAGGACCAGCCAAGCGAGCGGAGCAGCGCGCGGCCGGAGTAAATGATGGCAGAGGTGGGGGTAGAGGAGAAATCACCGGAAATCTCCGGACGACCAAACCCTGGAGTAGCAGCGCGAGACAATGAATGAAACAGAGAAAGGGGAAGAGTCAGGCTTGCGCGGGTGTTGTTAAGTTATCAATCGGCGTCGGTTATTAAAAACAACCGACACGTAAAACTAAAGGTGTCGGTTCTACAAACACAACGATACCTATTGTCAATGATAGTCGTCGGTTTTTACTAGAAAAAAAACTGACGTCTACCTACATATGCCGATTAAAAAATTTGTTCTCCATTAATGACCATAGTCGTCAGTTTCTTTCCCAAACCAACAATCAAAGGGGTGTGAAAAATTTCCCAGGAAAATGCGTGAAAACCCATAAGCATCAGGTATTGTAGTAAAACTGACGACCAAAATATGCCCAATTTCTGTATCGTGAATAACCTTTCGTCATCGGTTTTTTAGTAAATAACCGACACCATATGTCAAATTTTGGAGGTAATTTTTTTCACGCGAAATTTTGAATTTGGCGGTTAATTTTAGGCATCAGTTTATTATTCGGGAACCGACACTGAATAAAAGCGATACCCATGTCTGGTCGCCCTTCACAGATAGATGTCAGTTTTTTTATTAAACCAACGTTTTAGGTTTTAGGTGTCGGTTTATTTATACAACCGACGCCTTTAAAAGTGACGTTATAAGCTATTTCTGTAGTAGTGCAAGGTGAGAGAGAACTCAAATGAAAGAATATGAGATGATGAAGGTTCTTGGGAAGAACCTTGGAAAGGGTGGGGCTGCATGGGAACCATGATGGACATAAGAAAGGCTTATCCTGTTTGTTTGTGTGCCTGGTGGAATTTTGAGGGCAAATTTCTATAAGAGGGGAAGGATGTTACAACCCCAATTTTTGGATTCTTTTGGTGAGAAATGTAATTTCTCCCATTAAAGATATTTGAACAAATAATGATATAATTTGATATGAATAAAGTGTTTTAGTTTACAATAGCCTTGTCGGTTGTTTTGTGGGCTTTATTGGCTATTGGGCCCAATAACAAGGAAAAGGCAAAGGAAACTCCATTATTAAATGAGTAAATAAGAAAATGGAGAAAAGAAAGAAGTAGAAACCTATAGAAGGCAAAGAAATATAATCGAAAGGTGAATTTTGTGCCTCGGGGGTTCTTTGGGTTCCAAGGAGTCCAAATTGCAAAGATAATGCGATAAGAAAGTGAAAGGATTAATTAAATACTACTTTATTTAGAAGAAATGTGAGATAAGGATAATATTACAAGAAAAATGTGGAAATATGGATAATGAATCCATCTTTGATGATATTTCGTGTCCACATAGTTTCTAATGAAAAAAAGGAATTAAAATCAAGAAAATAAAAGATTAAGAGAGAGAAAATATGCTTAAAAATATGCTTTATTATGAGATAACTTGCATATGAAGAAAAGTCCTTCATAATTTCGAGTTTGAGTACCAAACTTGGCACACAAGTATATAAAGTCATCAAGGACTTTCCATTAAAATTTGTAATTAAAAGGATAAACAATTTGAGAGATACGAATTTTGTAAGTTTCCTAAAGTGTAAAGGATAACTTTAAATGTCACAATTTATGTTCTAATATGAGGCTTGAGAACAATTGGATCAATGATTTAACAATAGCTACTTTCCGAGTTAGATTAGGAAAGGGGGAACAGTAAATGGAAATTTTGCAATTGATTTTCTTTACACCCGATCCTTGAGCGAATATGGAGTTTTCTCCATTGCATTCAGGGTGAGAAATCAGACCCAGGCATCCCAAGAAGTCCATGTTGTGATGGGAATCGGGGACTCTCCCTAATTTGCGTGGAGGAGCAGACTCCATGGCTTGAGGGATTCCTTGGATCCATGTCTATAAAAGACCCCAAATAGTCCCACGAGTTTGGAACCAACACCCCAAAGGACATGAGGGCCGAAGCGTATCGTCTCCCTCCTTTCCCTATGTGCCATGCTGGCAAGAAGCCTGAAGGGCGACATCCCTGTGTTGTCACTCCTACCACTACCAGCTGAGGTAGGGATCAGTGCAGGCTGGGAGGATCAGGGTGCATGGGAAGGGTGGTTATTTCCTATCATGAGCAGCCTCATGAACTAATAAGTTGGGCCACAGAGGGCTCTGCTGAGGAGGAGGCAGTAGACCCCTGTTCTGCCGCAAAATCATAGCAGTGTCACGCTAGGTTCTGTGAAGAAGAAGATGGGGGTCAGACTGGGTATTCGGTTAAATGGATCTGGAGGAAGACCCGTGAGCTGGGAGAAGAATAGAAGAAAAAAAGAAAATAAACGGGTGACGTGTCAGTTTCTGATTGGTCGATTAAAGGTAATTTCACAATAATTTGTACAAATTATCTGTAGCCTAGAAAAAACATGTAATATATGAAATTTATTCAGAAAAATGTGAGGAATCCATTAAAAATAGTTTTAAAACCTAATTCCTCTTGCAAATTGAAAAGTAGTTGAAGTTATCAACTTTAATGCATTAATGATTAAGAAACTCTAATATGTAATGATTAGCGAATTGGGAAGGGTTATATGGATGTTTAAAGTTGTTGTTAACCTATTGATTATGAAAAGGACACATTAGATCTAAAAAGATGATCTTTATGTGTAGTTTACTTTATTTAGGGTTCCATATACATGAAAATGCTTTAATGGGCCTTAAAACCCTAATCTCAGTAATTATGACTCTAAATGGCTTTAATTATTCAAATTCATGAATAAAGTTGAGATATGATGGTTCTAAGTTATTTCGAGTATAAAAGTTCCTAATTGTGGATAAATACCCTTAATATAGTAATTAGGATTTTTCTAATGGATTAAGGTGGACTTAATGATAAATAGAGTTCATAAGTGAATTAGATCATAATGAACTATGAATTGTTAATTTGAAAGGAACCAAAGATGATAAATGGGCCTAAAGATCTTGTCATGAGTTAAAAGAATAAAATTGGTAGTTTTAATGTATAAGAGGCGTAATGGACTTAAGTGATGTTTAATTGTGCCTTTAATTCGAAATTAGGGTTATATGTTGTTAAAAGGTAATCTTAATATCATTCATGAGGAGTAGATGAGATAATTAGGGTTTGTAAGTAATTGCATAAAATTAGGGTTTAAAATAGTAAAAATTAAGTGAAACCCTAATTGCAATGGAAACCCTAAAAGTGGACTAGAAACCCTAGGAAGCGAGCTAGGTTTAATAGATCTTGATGGCATGATCAACGATAGGAAATTGTATGCATATTTCAGGATCTCTTTGTGTCCTTGCTTGCCTATTAGATTTCTTGCATTGATTGGATTAACTCTGTCTCACATTAGCCTGATAGGTATGTGGTTCATTATTGTTAATCACATTAGTTTACTAAAGAATTTTTCAGATGATTCATCGCATTGAATACAACTTATCAGTTGGATGTTCATACTTGCAAATTATAAAGTCACTATGATTATCAAAATTGTAAAATAAGTGTGTATTCTCACACCTACATGCGACCCTGATGGATGATGTGGAGGGAAGACCAATGGGCAGCATGAGAGGTGACCCCAGGCACCATGCTCAGGATTGAGAAGGTGGCCTATGATATTGCATGACTAAAGGGCACCATGAAGGGTGACCCTAGGCACCAAGCTTGGGATTGAGAAGGTGGCCTTGAGTCAATGGCAAAAGAGAAACCCTAAGGTGGGTATGCCAGGGTTACGGAAAAAGCAGTGGAGAATGTCACATTGAAAGTGTAAGTTGGCTTGTTAATTAACTTGATTGTGATATTTAGATTGTTTACCATATTTGCAAAATTTTGGTTGTCCCCACATACCGGCATATTTCGATATGCTGATCGGCGTTTTGTTTGGCGGCATTTTAGGTACAAGTGAAAAGAACAAACAGTAGAGTGGCATATGTGGAATTAAATAAGAATTAAAGTATAAAGGAGGATTAGTTAGAATAGACTCCATATGTGGATAGAAGTAGATATCCAAGTTTTTGAAAAAGGTATGCAAAGTTTAATTTTATTACAGCCTTTCAGTTTAGTTTGTAGAATTTAATAATTATTACCGATTATTTGTCGAACCTTTGATCTGAGAAATTGGGATAATGGCTATGACCTCTTGGTCTCCCTTAATTGAGGGTTATCGGGAGGTGGGGCCGTTACAATCCTGGTGAAGCCAATGTCACTTCTGATGCTTTGAGTAGGAAGAAGGACTCAGTTTTTACTTCACTCTATTATTTCATATAGGGGAGTACTGAGCATGTGACACATTGGAGACCTCAACTACTAGATGTTATTGAACTACACTGATAGACTAGATGAGTGTACACATAGCCATCCTATGTATTACCCCTTCCTAGATTTCATAAGTTATTTCTACCCAATTAGCAGTCCCTATTTAGATAAAATGAAGTCTCTAGTTGGGAACCTGAATCTAAATTCTCTATTTATATGGACGATGGTATCTGCATTTGTTATTGATTATGGTTCCTATTCTCATGATATGAGGCAAACATTTATGATCAAAGCCCATGATTCGAAGCACACTATCAATCTTGGTACAACCAATATGTAAAAAGACCTTAAAAGGGGCTTTTGGTGGAGAAATATGAAGAAGCATCACCATATTTTTTGCAAAGTGTTTGACATGTCAACAAGTTAAGATAGAGCCTCAACAATGTAGTGGTCTCCTCCACCCACCAGAGGTACCTAAGTGGAAGTGGGAAACTATCACCATGGATTTTGTGATTAAATTTTCAAAATAAAAGAGTGGAAATGATGTGGTTTGGGTTGTTTTGATCATCTAAAAAAGTCTGCCCAATTTTTTCCCTTTAAAAGTATGTAATTTTTTTGACATGGCATAATTATATGTGGATTGTGTTACTCTTCTACATGAATTTCGAAAGGAAAGAGTTTCTTATTGTGATACAAACTTTACCTCACACTTGTAGAAAGAAATATAGGATGAGATGGTTTCAACCTTTAATTCAGTATAACTTACCACCATCAAACTGATGAACAATATGTAAGGATGGTCCAGATTCTGGAAGACTTGTTATTTGTTTATGAGACAGATTAAGAAGGTATTTGGAATAAGTATCATCCATTATTAGAGTTTGCATACAATAATACTTATCATTCTAGCACCAACATTCTACCTTTTGAGGCACTCTACGATCAACTTTGTTGTTCCTACTACATCGGGATGATGTGGGAGAACACTCTCTAATGAAGAATGATGACTTGTAGATGATGACTGATATAATACATATGATAAAGAAGAGGAAGAAGGCCGAACATGATAGATAGCCGATGTATGATCATAAGAAGAGGTCAGATGTGAAGTTCCTAGTGGGGGAGTATGTGTTTCTAAATATAAAACATATCTGGTTTGCTTCCAGATCAAAGGGTAAAGGCAAGATGAACCCTAGATATGTCGGACCATTTGAGATTTTAGATATGCTTGGAGAGTGTGTTTATTGTCTATCTCTTCCTCTGCCATCTTACGAGATACATATTGTTTTCCACATATCTAACCTGAAAAAGTACGTGAAGGACCCCTCCCATATGCTATTATTGAGCCTTTAGAGTTACGAGTGGATTTTTCATAGAGGTGTTTCTGGTGAAAATTTTGGACTCTATAGTAAAGAAGTTGAAATGCATGGAAATTGTGCTTGTTAAGGCTCTCTGGAAGTATCATGGACTCGAAGAGACCACCCAGGAGCCCAAGGATGAGATGATACATATTCCACCCTCCCTCTTTGCTCATGTTTTTGGGGGAAAATATTTTTAAGGGAATGTGTGTTGTAACTTAACCAACCTTAGCTAAATGCTTAACCCTAGCTTTCCTTTTTGTTTTCAAGCTAGGTTCTTATTTTCCTAGGTTAGACCATACTAGTAATTCTTGGGTGACTTATAGATAATATCCTAAATAATAACCACTTTGCGTGAAAATTATTGAGGAATTACATAAATTACTTTATAATATATTTTAGTCACATAAATTCATATATTGAAATTTCTACCCCTTTTTGACACTTAGAATGTTCTTGGTGGACTTGGTTAAGGATACTAGAGAAAATTCAAGTTATACTTTTCTATTGATTATAGTGAGAGATAAATGTACATTGAACATGCTTAACCAAGTAATAACAACCTCCCATCCTATATGATCCCAAATGTCAAAATTTATAGTATAATCATGTTTATCATGTACTAATTAGTCAAGATGTGAAATTTTAGTTTTATTGGGCATTGTTTGCATACCCAAATGGAGTGAGAAAGAAAACTATTGATATACCTAAAGTGTTTCATAATCACATTATCATGTGGCACTACTTTTCCCTATGCTCGTTGTTTTTTTAGTCACACACAACAAGGGACTCGATCCACATGATATAGGCTACACTATTAGGATCCAACACCTGAGGCATCATCTCCTTCCTCTCCTTGCCTCCACTCTCATTTTTGTTACAATTTTGTAACCTACGCCAATTCACAACCACCATTCCATGTGATTCCATAAACAATCAATTTTGTTCTTCATTCTAATATGTTCAAGCCCTAGCTTGACTTCTTTGATTCCATGTGCATGAAATACTAAAACCCCATCATAGGCGAGCCACCAATATCTCTTTTCGAAGACCCTGATTTCCTCTTCACAATTCTACACACCACTTCCTAGCCATAGAGAGAGAACCACACTTCTCTCTCACAAACCCCAGAGCCATTAATTCCACCTGAGGTTCCATGTGTCGTGTTATCAAGATAGAGAACACCCCAAGACGTTGGAGCTCTACTACATGACTACTCACCACCTATGTGTAATTCCTCGTTAGGTAAAAATCCTCGACCACTGATATGTCTACCTATCACTTCCTTTTGCATCAGTTTTGTCTAGTTTTTCACATCAATTTACCCTATGACACCTAATGTTCTTCCTAACTACGATGAACTTCTCAGAGGTCGTTTGAACCTGATAACTATCTTTGATTGCTCATGAAGTCAAGGGGAGGTCCTAGATAGGCTTGATTGCCCAGTGATGGTTGTATACTAACCAACCTTACTCCAACCACTATCTGACCATGGCTTTGATTCAAAAGGTTCACTACTACAGAAATGGCTTATAACGTCACTTTTAATGGTGTCGGTTGTAATAATAAACCGACACGTAAACCATACAGCGTCGGTGTATAAAATAAGCCGATATCAATCTGTGAAGGGCGACCAGACATGGGTATCGCTTTTATTTAGTTTCAGTTCCTTAATAAGAAACCGACACCTAAAAGTAACTGCCAAAACCAAAATTTCTAATGAAAAAAATTACCTCCAAAAATTGACATACATCGTCGGTTTTTAAGACAGAAACTGACAACTAAAGGTTTTCTGCGAGACAGAAATTTGCTCACTTTTTATCGTCGGTTTTGTGACAATAACTGATGCCATTGTGTTTTTGCATGAATAACCGTGAAAATTTTCACCTCCCTTTAGTGTCAGTGTTTTGTTGCTAACCGACACTTAAAGTTTTTATTGTTAGTTTTTGTTAGCAACCGACACCTATAGTTAACTTAACAGCGTGAGGCATACTCTTCCTCTTCTATTTCATTCATTTCCGCTGATCAGGGTTTTTGCTCCAACGATTTCTTTGCTCCGACCATTCCGCTTCTACTATGCCTCCACCTTCGCCTCTGACACCGCTGCCACTCGCCGCCTCTGCTTCCGCCAGCCGATGTCGGCGACCACATCTCTCCGCCCGGCGACCGCCCGACTAGAGCTCTTCACAACAAGAGCAGCAACGTCGACGGCAAGGAGTAGCAACGCCACCCGCATGGAGAAGCACTGCCGCCTACACGGAGCAGCAACATCACAGCTTGAAGAAGCCAACAGCGTCGCCGCTTGAAACAGCCAGCAGGGCCGCCTCTTCGAGCTGCTGCTAGAAGGGTCGTCGGTTGAAGCACGACCAGCCCTCCTGCACGCCCATTATCAGGTTTTCCCCTGACCTTCCCCCCTATTCTTGCTTTTCCTGTATCACAGGCACGCCCATTAATACTATGGCTATGTCTGTGTGCTTTCTTTTTATATGTGTGGTTTACATGCATCAATATTTTGTAATTTTTCTATGACAAACTACATTTTGTTCTACACAATATTACTCACATTTACAACATACTCACATATCAATTCAGGGTTAATGTGGGGATTTGGGGGCGGGATATTGCACTACAAGTTCTTCGTGTTCTTATCTATGCATAACCTTTTATATTTATTTATCCTCTCTCATTTCAAGGTTTAGAATTCTAGGTAGTTTTAAGCTACATTTTCACTACTTCAACCACTTAAAAGTTTTGATATGTAGATTCATCATGTTGATGAATGCATTATTACATTGTTTAAAGCTTGATTAATTATGGTAATCTAATCATTATGTTTTAAAACTAATGAGAAGATTTAAACATTATTTGATTCACATAATTAGGGTTTGAGAATTGAAAATCCTAATCGACATAAATTAGGGTTTTGGTAACATATGAATACAAAATTTGATTAGTATAGTCATGTACTAAATGATTTTCAGCATTTTATATACAACTAGGATTTAGTTGAAATTTGTACATGGTTTGGAGAAATTAGATATTAGTTGGAAGAATTTTTTGACTTGTTTGTCGGCCGATTTTACCCAAGATAAACTCAATCGGCCATGTATTCAAACTGAAATATAGCAGTCTAGTATTTGAAATTTATCTTTTTATTGGTATATCCAATTGATCTGAAATTTTAATTATGTTTTGGAAAATCCATTTTGGACGTCTTGTTAAACTTTCCTAATTTTTTAATGATGTTTGAACTCTATAGAGAGGAGTGGCGGTTGAGTATTCCCTAGATTAACTCGACCGGCCATGTTGCATACTATATTGATTGACGACCCCTAGGAAATTCTATGGATATATGACTATGCTATTTCATGTGAATATTTCCTAAAAATATGGTCAGTTGTCAATATTCTTTGGAATTGAATTGACATTATAAAATCATATTTGAATTGTAACAGAATGAATTATACAAGTGTTTGTTGAGTCTTACTGAAATTGAATATGATATATACATAAGGATCAGTATGAGGTGGCAATATTCCCTATTTAGGGTTGTGTTGATGGATTACTGAATTATGTAATTCTTATGATGTTGAACAAAGGATGACTTCTTGAAAACCCTAGAAGTTTAGTATTAATATGAGTATGAGTGATAAAGCTAGAACTTGTATATAATGGTGCAAATGTGATGAATTGTTGAAGTGTAAGTATTAATACTTGTATCAGATGGCTGATCAGGACCTTGCTGATGATCACCATGAGGGTGAGGACGTTCTTACACTGCCTGACAATGTATGTTTTAAGAATATATCCCTAAGGTTTATATGTTCATTTATAATTATATTATGTAAGTGTGTTTTATCAAATTTTAGGTTGGTGATGTACCCCCTGAAGAAATTACGGCACTTGATGAGAAGCAAAAGAAAATTGAGAAAGTGAGGGGCATCACAATGATGAACAAGTTAATACAACAAAAGGGCAATGGTCCCAAATTGGCTGTGGATTTCGATCAGGCAGGAAATCCATATGGAGTGAACCGCAACTCATTTGTTTCATATCTTGGGGTTCATACTCGCAGCCATTGCAGTCTTATCCTAGAATCATGGCATAGAGTTCCTAAGGAGAAGAAAGACCACATATGGAAGGAACTATGTGTGAGTTATTATTATTTGTAATTCTATTTGTGTAGATTACTAATTTTTAGGATACTAGTTAATAGCAATTCTATTTAATTTGCAGAACATATTTGATCTGGATGAAAAGTTGCATCGTAAATGTGTGATGCAACATTGTGGGAGGGTCCTAAGAAACTATATGAACAATCTCACCCAAGATTACATATGTGATGTTGAGAATAGGTTCTTGATAGATTCCAATTCTAGACATTAATCAGTATTTCGCTAACTTTACACTAATAATTTTTGTTTGTATTCTCTTTAAAAAATAAATATAGGAAGAAGGAAGCCACACAGCAATGGAACTACTTGAACCCTAGAGAATGGGAGGAGTTTGTTACCCCAAGAAAAATAGATGAATTTAAGGTATTAAGCATCGCCACTCCCAATTTAATTAATATACATTTTTATGTATTCACCTATTCAAGATTAACCTTTATTGTTACTAACCAAATCAATGTGCTAACTAACTAGGCTAAGAGCGATGCTCAACGAGCAAGGCGTGCACTGAATGTGCACGACCACACAATGGGTCCAAGAGGATATGCAGGCGTTCGTCAAAGACTACATGTTGAGTCTACTCAGCCTACTTCTACTCAGGAGACTGCAGAGTCCTCTACTGCTGCTCCCGCACCTCTGCCTCATCATGTTATATGGATAGCTGGGAAGAAAAACAAGAAGGGAGAGATACTGAAGCCCACAACTGCTGAGGCGGCTGCAAAAATGGTAAAAATCAAACTCTTAGAGCAATCTATGGATATTGATTATTGTTATGTTTACTTATGAATTTTTGTTGATGGTGCTTAGCGGGAGATGCACGAGCAGAGGAAGGAAGGAAAGTTCATCCCTCAGGGCACAAGGGATGAATTGACAGTTTCTTTGGGTAACCCAGAGCATCCTGGATGTGTAAGGGGTGCAGGCGTTGGTGTGGGCATCAAAGCGTTCTTTGGGCCATCCCAGCGTAAACCTATCCCAAAAGTGGGACTTTCACAAGCTGAGGTAACTTATTCTTATGTTAGAATGTTATTGCGAAAGGGAATTCAATAATCAGAAACTAGCATTTTATTTATCCATGTATAGGTAGATTCCTTAATTGATAGGAGAGTCAAGGAAATAGTTGATAAAAGACTCTAGAAAGCATTTCACAAGTGGCAGGCGTCTCAGACTGCCACTCAGACAATAGCTGTGGTGAACCTCTCTTCTCCTACTCCTCGTACTACAGAGGTTGGGAGTAATCCTATAGACCCACCTAGCACGTCCTCTGTAAGTATTTTTATGGCATGTATAATAGCTAGTATGTTCAAGATGATATGTTTGTGTATATATGCATATAACATTCTTTACGTAAATTTGTAGGGGTTCAAGCTATACCGACTACAAAGTGAAGGATATATCGTTACAGATGCATCAGCTTACCCACCCCTTAAAGGGTGCATGTTTCATGGGAGTCCAGTACCAGATGGCATGGTACGTGCGAGCCCCATACATATACTCGCTAGCTGGACAAATCTTCCACTACCTCATGCACACCTAGATGCTGAAACACTTGGTGAGGCAGTAGGCAGAGTGATACTGTGGCCCGAAGCGGATGTCCTCTATACTGATATTGTATGATAAATTTTCATTACTTTACTTTGTTAGTGTGTATATATATATGAGTCAATTGATATGAAATTATATATACAAGTCAAAAAGACGAGACCCGCTACATCTCGGCCTCCTTCTCCTCGACTACCAAGTTGGCTTCCAGGGGACCTACACGCCTCGATAGGTCCTAATTGTAGGAGTGTGGTAGTATGGATTGGCGAACATAATCCAAATTGCCCTATAAATGTTACTATTCCAGAGAATGTTGTAGGTAAATCATACGATAACAATCTATTTATATAAGATTAGCATACATATTAATGCATACGTAATAGAAGTTCTGGATACATATTAATGTAGTTCAAATATTTAGAAACAACATATTTATACAAGATATTTTGGAGTTGTTTAAGTATGAATGGCTGAACACATATATGATAGAGTTGTGGATATGGTGAGATTAATGCATACGGTAATCTGGTTTATACATCCATATACCTTGTTTTATATACGGCAATCTGGTTTCTTATATATTAATGCATACGTAATACATGTTTTGCGGCAACTTATACAAGACATGGAAAGATTTTGGGTTTTCCTATGTGGGATTTTTGGTTCCATCTTTGATTAGTCTTGTAGATACAAAACCTGGTTCAGTTACTTCATACTGTTGTGATGCTTTTGAATATTTTGGTAAAAATAATAAGACGGTGATAATAGCTCCATTCAATGTCGAGTAAGTTTACTTTGCTTGTAATTTGGACTTAAGAAAATTACATTTTTATTGCAGATATTGAGTTATTAATTTTATACTTTCTTACATGTAGTTCTAAGCATTGGGAGTTATTAGTTATTGTCCCCAAGACATTCACTGTCTATTATATAGATCTTGCGGGGAATGAGTTGGATGTATATGGACATGCAATTAAAAGGCCATTATTCTCGTGAGAAATATTTTATGTTTTTATATTTGTTAACATTTGTTACTGCATTACTATTTAATTATGCAAATTTAATGTGTTACATTAACATATATAGGGCTTCACAAGAGTACAAAAAAGCTGGAGGAATGGTCCCCAGGAAAAAAAATCTGACACTCATTTGGAAGAATGTGAAAGTAATTTGCTGACTCCCATGTATATATTATTTATGTGAAGTGTGCTTATTTGTATTTTTGAATATTTTTTATGTTTCAATTTATAGTGTGCTACACAAGACAACGACTGGGCATGTGCCTACTATGTGATGCGATTTATGGATCTAATCATCAAACATGTTGTATTGGAAGTCGATAACATACAACATGTATTATACATAATCTCATTAGATAATATGAAATATATGAATCTTATTCTATATTATTATAATTATGTATGTATGTCATTCTCTTTGTAGGTCTTTAAATCTGAGGACTTCAACACAGGTGCAAAGCGTTTCGATGTACATGCTCCCTATACGAGAGATGAATTAGATGCTATAAGAGAAGATTGGGAAAAAGCCCTGCAAAGAGTGGGAATTTTTCAATATGATTTTGATGACAATGATGATGATGAATAAAGAATAACTTTGTTCTCATAATTAATTTTGTGTGAATGTGAATGAATTTTTATGAGTTGTAATATGTGTGTGAAAATCATCAATACATGAATGTTTCTACATGTGTCTGAATGTGAAACGAGATGAAATAAATGGAACTATAGGTTGCTACTAGTTTCTACATGGGTGTGATGAAAAAATAATATGAATTAAATTTCTTATACTTGCGTGTGAATCACATATATAATAATTTGTCCATCATGTTAATTTTGCAGGTTTGTGGCCTGTTGTTGGATGATATTAATGGATGTCGTAAAACCTGCAGTTCATAAGTAAACTGCAGGTTTCTCATCCTGCGACCAACCACAACAGGTCTGCAGACAGACAGGAAAAAAAATCAAATCATAGGCATCGATTATTTGTATAAAACTGATGACATACGGTTACAGTGTCGGTTTCCATACTAGTACCGACGTCGATTTCCCTAATGAGGCCAGACATCACGGCCGTGGTAGCGGACCAGACATAAAATATGTGTTGGATATCTATATAAAACTGACGATATATGGTTACAATGTCAGTTGTCATACTAGTAACCAACGTCGATTTCCCTAGTGAGACCAGACACCATGGCCATGCTGGCCAGCACGGCCGTGTAAGCGGGTGATTCAGTGTCGGTTTTGAAGCGGATAACCGACGCCTATACCCCCTGCTGGCGCTTTATCGGCGCATTTTCAGTGGCGCACGAAGGGTTGTGGCGTCTGTTTGAGAACCGACGCGTAAAGGTTGGGCTTTTAGTGGCGCCCACATAGGTGTTGCTTAGAAATCGACACTAAAGGCCTTAAATAACTGACACTAGAGGCCGGTTATGTACTAGTGGTTTCCTAGAGTTTTGATTCATACTAGCTTCACTGCTCAGCATTTAACCTAGCCATGATGATCAGTCGCATCAACCATGATGATCATTCGTGATGGTGTCATTCGAGTTTCTCTTTCACCGCTTGATTGTCCATATTTGATTCTTGATCTGGATCAATTTAAAATAGTTGTTGGTATCATCTCTGTACCTGTGGGAGTAGGGCATTGGCTCACGACTCAGTTGGCCTCCATGGAAATGTGTAGGGCAGACTTCTCACACATGAAGATAGGTTTGGGACAAGGAGTTTCACCCCATGTTGCTAGCTCCAACATTTTTAGGGGTATTCCTGCAACGGAGTGCAGGTACCCTGCCATCCATTCCTGGTCCCAATATCATTGTGTAAGTCCAGGGTTATTGTCATCACATTGCCATTTTCTAGTTTTTTATTTTATTGAAACTTGATTAAGTTGTTTAATTGATAATAAATCTATTGAGTATTAAAAAGATACAAATAGACATGTTTTTGAGAGAAAAAAATTTATTCCAGATTAAATGGAATGGAATCCAAAGTCTGATATTGACGTTTCAATAAATTTAATTCTAGGGTTTAATAAATTAAATTCAACAAATGTGACCCTAATGCATATATGTAATGTTTAGGTGTTTAATTTTCCTAAACCCTAACAGTAGGAGTTTTTCTTGGCTTTTGTTTTTAATCTGAGGTATGTACTCACCCCTATTTAAATTTTGGGCATTAACATGACATAAAATTAAATTTTAAACAATGAGGCATCTCTTGAAATATTGTCCCTTCTTATTTGTCTATATTGTAATCCATTGAATCATATGATTCTACTAAACTTGATAATATTTTGTTACCTTTGGTCTATGAACCCACCAACAATGTTATTTGGATGTGTCATACATTATCTTCCAATCCTATTTGTGATTTTTTGATAATTCAGCTAGATATCGATTGTAGATGCTTTCTGTCACATCCTAATTTTCATAGACAATGTAAAACATAGGTTGCAGTTCCTCTTAAATGATAAGAGTTGAGGAGTTAAAAGAAAAAATACGAATAATTGTTGTCCTTATATGAAAATGGGATAAGAAAACATAAAATAAGACTTAAATTCATATTTCACTTTCAATTGTGCATTATGTATTTGAATTAACTCATGATGGTCCTCTTTTCTTTTATCACTCCTCCAAGATGGAAATAAAGCATAAGAAGAGGTTAAAGAGGTGAACATTTGATTGTTGAATGAGTAAAACTCGAAATTATGATTCAAGGATTCAATAATTGGAGTTTTTTTTAATTATCTTATTTTTTATGATGTTAATTAAGGTTAAAAACCAATATAGAAGTTATGGGACAAAACGTGTACAAAATAAAAAATTAAGTGTGTAGGAATATACTAGATGATCAAATTAACATATGGTTCAATTTGAAGTCATTTGAACCATGCTTGACCCTCTAAATGAATTAAGACATATTTGAATATACTCTGACTAAGGTTTAATTTCAATTTTATTAATGTAAGACATTCAACCTAAAGTTTCACATTTTAATATTTATCAGGCGTTACTTTGATTTATTCTTTCATTTTCTCATGCCATGTGATGGTTAGCATTTAAGTTGTCCCTTATCAAATGGTAACAACATCATCACCTACATCCTAACATGTGTGTAAGTCTAAAACCAATTATCTATGATTTCTTTTACTATTGTTTCTCCCTCATCTCTCCCCCTCATCTCACAATTTCCTATCCTTTGTATTTGTGAGACCTTACCTGTCCTAATGAGCCATCATTGGATCCTTCATGTGGCATATAAAGGGAACACCCAATCAGGTCTCCGGAGCGCTTGCTGCCATGAATAGACAGCCACACAAATAGACTGTGACCACCACATTCACTCGTACCCCAATTATAGATGCAAAAAGCATGTCCAGACATGGGGATTTTCTCCTCCACCCTCAGTTATGGACAAAGTTCCTAAGCCATCCCAACCTACTTAACTAGTCCTCCAACAACCTTTGCCAAAACACGACCTGCACACACCTCCTCTGCAGAAATTGACCTTCTTGTAAGCTTCACCCAAAACCTTTCTTTGATTCCCTACCATTGGTTTACTCCATATTTGACTCCAACACCACACCCTATAGTAGGGTTTTATGACCTTTGCTTGTTCTTGCTGACATGGCTCCTCTATACCCCTTTGGTCAAGGAAACCATATTCTAGGGTTCGTTGGTCAATGACAAATGATTTCCCATTCCTAGATCCTTGCATTTTCACCCGCATTTAAGAATGAGCTCCACTGTTTTGGTGGTTTCCTGACGAACACCAAGGCCATGACGGTCCTTTCCTCTATGAGATTGTTCACCCGACTCCAGCTCAATGCAAGGAATATACTGAGACCCTCATTTCTCCATGAGTAGCATCCCTATGATTTCCAGGATTTGGGGATCAACATCTCCAGCTCGGTTGGTTGAAGCCATGGCTCATGATGGAAGAAACCAGGTTATCAAATGATCTTGGCATCCTTGCTCTTTTGATCAAGTGATTGATGTCACATGGTCTTTCTAGTCATTTATGCTCATGATTTGTTTATCAATCGTGAGACAATTTTGAATGACTGAATGACGAGTTTTCTCCCGTGATTGTAATCACAAGTAACACACGACCAACATTTCTTGATCTTTCTGCATTTCATTTATATCAGGGTTATTTCCAATTCAAATCAATGTCACATTGTGGTTTCACTGAATTCTGATTGTTCACTTTTTGAATAATCACCAAAAATCAGAGGATACTCTAAAAATTATAAATAAATAGTTTTTGAAACGGATGTTTTTGAGAGGAATCCAATTTTAAGGTCTAAAAGCCATGATTTTCCTTCCTATTCTGATTTTTAATAAAAACCCTAATTTTGACCCGAGAAACCATAATTATGTACTACTTGTAATTAATATGATCCAAGTTAACCAAGTTTTACTAAGTTAGTGATGTTAATCAGTACGCCTAACCCTAATGCACTAAAAACCTAATCTACTGTAATTCAAACTAAGATCAATATAAGGTATTGATTAATGATGTTTATGAATAGGTTTTTCAAGTCTAATCAAGACAAGAGGAAGTTTGACCTAGATTTGACTCAAGGATTAGGAAGACTATCTTAGGATCTACATTGCTCCAAGGTAAACCGGCCATACTACTGAGCACAAGTAACTATGATTGTTTTCATGTTAAGTACTAAGTATACATTATCATTGTAAGTTTAATGTTTTACTCATGTTCACTCTATGTGTTTCTTGATGATTACTACATATGTCCTATGGTTATAATGCTAATTATGATTAAGGTTTATGGTTAATGAATCATGAAATTCATGATAAAGTTTAAGAGGGAGAGATCCCATCATGTTAAGAGGTCATGTTAATAGGGAGAAATCCCATCATGTTAAGTTTAAGAATCATGTTAATGTTAATGTTAATGTCATATTAATGATCAAGTTAATTGAAATTGAACTATTCTTTATATTCTTCTGAATTATTGATCTCAAGGGGTCATCGAGGGCTTTCCTAGCAATCATGTCCTACTAAGGGAGTGTTATAGAGGGATGCATACATTTACTATTCAATTGCTCATGTTGATTATGATTCAATAATGCTTATAGTTAATTCAAGTCCAATTTTCTTACATGACAAGTATATTTACTTTGCTCATATTATAAAGTGTCAGTATCATTTTTTGATGTATTGTTTTTTCCCCTTTGCATGGTTGGGGACGTGATGTCCCCAAGAATTGGAGCAAGTAAGGACTCAAGAGGAGTAAGAAAGTATTAGAAGACCTTCAAGAGTTAACTGGTGGAGAACCATCCCTACTAAGCGATCCATTTATTCAGACATGTTAACTTTTATGAATAAGTTTCCTTGTTTAGGAATGTGCCGACATGTTATAGAACTAAATTATAGTTTCCTATTCAGAGAACAATGTATGAATATCAATGGTGATTTATGTCTTTATTTGTTATGATTTCATAAATGTGACATCCCTCCTTCAAGATAAAAGCTTCCACTCATTTGTATTATATATCATAAGGTGGGGTGTTACACTTTCTCATAACAATTAGTGTAATGACTGGGCCCACTACCCAAGGCTCTAGTAGAGTTTCAGGAATGACGACTGGCCCCACAGACCACTACTAGCCTTAATTGTGCACTTTTTCCTCACTCGCATTCAAGTCGGGGTCAACTTCCCGACTGGTCACCCATCCTAGTACTACAAAATGAGCATGCTTAACTATGGAGTTCTTTAGGGATGGGCTCCCTAAAAAGGAGGTGCACCTTGGTGATATGGGTAGTCTAATCATTATAAGATCATTTTATCTGAGGCCTCACGTCCTGGGACGTTACAATCTCCCGCACTTAGACTCTTGACGTCCTCATCAAGGCTCAACTATTTGGCCTCATAATATTTCTCCATTTCAATGAAGACCCACAATGTCCCATGGACACCCAACTCTCGATCACGGAATACCAACACAAGGGTGGCTACATCACCATAGACAACCCTTTCCGATATGCCTAGACCGCACGGCTCAAAGACTGGCATGTCATGCCCATCTGGGCTCACCTACTGGCTGGGAATCGGCTCTGATACCATTTGTAATGACTGGGCCCATTTTCCATGGCTCCAGTATAGTTTATGAAATTACAAATGGCCCCACAGACCACCACCAGCCTTAACTGTGCACTTTTTTCCTACTCACGCCTGTGGTAACATCCGGGCCCACTGCCCAAGGCTCTAGTAGAGTTTCAACAATGTTGAATGGCCCCACATACCATCACTAGCCTTAACTACGCACTTTGTTCTCACTCACGTGCAAGTTGAGGTCAAATTCCTGATCAGTCACCCATCCTAGTACTACTCCAAGTTGAGCATGCTTAACTATGGAGTTATTTAGTGATGGGATCCCTGAAAAGGAGGATCACTTTGGTGATTTGAGTAGTCCAATCATTCCTTATAAGATCATTATATATGAGGCCTCAAATCTTGGGTTGTTACAATATCCCCCACTTACACTCTTGACTACCTCATCAAGGCTCAACTATAAGGCCTCATAACATTGTCCCATTTCAGTGTAGACCCATAATATCCCATGGACACCCAGCTCCCGATCATGGAATACCAGTGCAAGGGTGGCTACGTAAACAATGGACAACCCTGTCCTACATGTCTGGACTGCACGACTCAAGACTGGCATGTCACATGCCCATGTGGGCCCCACCTACTAGAGGGGTTATGGCTCTGATATCATTTGTAACATCCAGACCCACTTTCCAAGGCTCTAGTAGAGTTTTAGCAATGATGACTGGCTCCATAGACCACCACTAGCCTTAACTGTGAGCTTTGTTCTCACTTACCCGCAAGCTGAGGTCAACTTCCTGACTGGTCACCCATCCTAGTACTACTCCAAGCTGAGCATACTTAACTATGGAGTTCTTTAGTGATGGGATCCCTAAAAAGGAGGTGCAGCTTGGTGATATGGGTAGTCCAATCATTCATTATAAGATCATTATAACTGAGGCCTCAAATCCTGGGACATTACAATTAATAAAAAATAATAAAAAATAAAAAATGTAATGATCTCACTCCCTGAACAGGAAGGTCCCTATTTTGATGTGAAACTTGCGTTCAACTTCTTTTTTATTAAGGGTGGCAAGTAATAAAAGAATATTACTCAATAGGTTAATTCAACTTCTCTTTTTTTCTAATAAAAAATGATGGAGGTGCAGTCGAACAAGAAGGTCCCTTTTGCTGCTCACCTCTTGGAAGGGGCAACCAAGACGTGGTGGGAGAACCACATCATGGGTCAAGTTTTGAGTGCAGACCCAATGGCATGGACCGACTTCAGAACTATCTTCACAACCCGATTCATTCCCACCTCAACTAAGGAGAAGGAAAGATTGTTCACCAACATGATCAAAGGTAGCTTATCAGTCACAGACTTTGACCACAAGTTTCGTTTCATGGAGCGTTTTGGGCACATGATGACTAAGGAGAGGCAAGTGGACCATTTTTTTTAGCATCTTCACCCTGCCATCAAGCCTCATGTGATGGTGAGTAAACCAAAAACTTTCACTGAAGCTTACAACACCGCCCTGGACATGAAGAGGACAATAATGCCTACTCATAACCCATCCAAAGGTACCCATGGTTAGAATAATGATCACAAGAAAGGACCAGGGCACAATCATACCAAAGGAAAGCATGGAGGTAAAAGAAAGCCCCACTATGAGAACAACCTACCTAGGTGCTGCACCTACAGAAAATGGCATTCATGTGAGTGTCGCTACAAGAAGAGGATGTGCTACCGTTGCCAGTAAGAGGGACTTCTTCAAGCCAACTGCCCTTTGCCAAACCCAATGGGGCCAGGCTCAGTAGAATCCCAACCTATAGCAGCTCAACCTGTAGATGTAACCCGACCTACTGAAGAAAGAAGACAAGCTCGAGTTTTTCCTATTGATAATGAAGATGTTCAAGCTAATGTTAATCGGTTGATAGAGGGTAATAACCATTAGAGTTTTCTTTTATGTTTTAAGATAAGCATGTAATGGTATAATGTATGGTGAAAAACAATGTAGGCATGCTTGAAGTCATGAGACACAATGTAAAAGTTTTATTTGACTATGGATCTACTAATAATTTTATTTTGAGGAATCCCACAACTATACTCTGTTTGGATTTCAAGGATTTACAATGTATCTTGGATGTCACAACCCCAAGTGGTCGAATCTTTACATCCCTTTAGAAAACTCCTATGATACATGTTAAGTATCGAGATCATGAGTTCCCTATAGATTTTATCCTCCTTGACATTATTGACTTTGATGTGATCATTGGTATGGATTGGCATTATACCTCTAGGGAAAATATCAATTGTAGGGAGAAGAAGGTAATCATAAAGAGACTAGGTCACCCACCATTCATTATTAGGGGTAGGAAGGATGCTACCATCAGCCTGTACGTGTCAGCCTTGAAGGAAGAACAAATGATAACCAAAGGGTGTCAAGCTTTACTAGCAATCACTACCGAGCCAGAGCCCAAGTTGCAACCCTTAGAGGAAATAGAGGTAGTCAGGGACTATGCATATGTATTCCCAGATGATTGAACTAGTATCCCTCTTGAGAGGGAGGTAGCATTTTCGATAGAGATATCTCCCAGGACAAACACTATTTTGAGAGAACCTTATAGGATGGCCCCTGCTAAGTTGCTCGAGTTGAAGAAACAACTACATGAACTGCTAGACAAGGGTTTTATCTGAACTAGCACATCACCACGGGGAGCACTGGTCCTCTTTGTGAAGAAGAAGGATGGGTTCCTCAGAATGTGTATAGACTACCAGATGATCAACCATGGTACCACTAAGAACAAATACCCTTTACCCCAAATAGATGACATATTTGACCAGTTGAAGTCAACTCGAGTCTTTTCAAAGATTGACCTAAGATTGGGGTACCACTAGTTGTGATTCAAGAGTGAGGACATCCCAAAAACCTCTTTTAGAACTCGTTGTGGTCACTATGAGTTTGTGGTTATGCCTTTTTGGTTGTCCAATGCGTTGAGTGTTTTTATGAACCTCATGAACATTTTGTTTCATCCCTTCCTTGACTCATTCGTCGTAGTGTTCATAGATGACATCTTAGTCTATTCTGATGACTTAGAGAAACACTGAGACCACCTGGGTGGAGTCCTTGATATCTTGAGAAAGCAGAAGTTTTATTGAAAATTATCAAATTCTGAGTTTTGGATAGACCATGTCATGTTCCTTAGACACATCATATCCGGAGGAAACATCTCAGTAGATCCACCCCAAGTGTCAACTTTTCGAGATTGTCCAGCACCAAAGAATCCCTCCGAGATCCGTAGCTTTCTGGGATTGGATGGATATTATCAGTGCTTCATAAAGGATTTCTCAAAGACTGAGTTTCCTCTTACCAAGCTCACCCGTAAAGATGAGAAGTTTGTGTGGTTAGACCTATGTGAAGCACGGTTCTAAGAGCTAAAGGAGAAGTTGACTACAACTCCCGTGTTGACTCTACCATCTGGTAAAAAGGGTTTTATGATCTTCACTGATGCGTCAAAGATGGGACTTGGATGTGTGCTAGAGCATAATAGGCATGTTGTTGCCTATGCCTCCAGACAACTCAAACCCAATGAAGTGAATTATCCGACACATGATTTAGAGTTTGCTACAATTATACATACCCTGAAGATTTGGTGACACTATCTATATGAAGCCATCTTCAAGATCTTCACCGACCATAAGATTCTACAATATCTATTAACTCAGAAGGACCTAAATCTATGACATAGATGATGGATGGAATACATGAAGGACTATGACTTTGTCATTGCCTATCACCCTAGGAAGGAAAATGTTATGGCTGATGATGCTCTTAGCCAGAAATAGCTCAGGTGTGTAGTTGTCTTGTCTACCCAGTAGAGGAAGCTAGATGATCTGGTGTAGTGGACTTTGCAACTGTTGGAAGACCGAGTCCGTTTGGCCAATATACAAATTAAACTAGACCTATTGACCGAGTTGGTAGTTGCCTAGTTACCTAGTCTAGAGCCTGACAAGATGAAAGGTTTGCTGGAGAAACCTCAGACCCATCTCTCCATAGGAGTGGATGGCGGGATCCATTACAAGAGTCATATTTGGGTTCCTAAAAGTTCTCCATTGAAGGATCGTATCTTGCAATAAGTTCATGGTTCAAAGTACACAGTACACCCTAGCACTACCAAAATGTAAAAGGATATGCAGCGGTACTTTTTGTGGCCTAGAATGAAAAGAGATATGGTGGCATATGTGGCCAGTTGTCTCACTTGCCATATGGTGAAGGCTGAACACCAGCAACCCAATGGATTGCTACATTCAATTGAAATTCATGAGTGGAAATGGGAACATATCACCATGGACTTTGTGGTGGGTATCCCCAAGACCAATAGAGGTCATGGCGTAATATGGGTTGTGGTAGATCTCCTTACCAAGTCGACACATTTACATGCCCTCAAGACCACTGCCAAAGTGATAGACTTAGTAGAGCTATACATCCGAGAGATTGTATGACTATATGGTGTTCTGAGTTCGATCATTTCTGACTATGATTCGAAGTTCACTTCCAAACTATGGAAGACGGTGTAAGAGGAACTCAGTACTAGACTAAAGTTTAGTACAACATATCACCCCCAGACTGATGGACAGTCAGAGAGGAAAATCCAAACTTTAGAGTATTTATTGAGAGCTTGTGTGCTCGATTGGGGTGGATCGTTGGAGTAATACCTGCCCCTCGTGAAGTTTGCCTACAATAACAACTACCAGACCAATATTGGATGCCACCGTATGAATCTCTCTATGGGAGGCCATGTCGGTCACCACTTCACTGGGATGATGTTGGTGAGAGGACATTGTTGAGGTTAGATGAGTTAAAGTCACTTTGATCAAGCAGAGGCTAATGAGAGGCCAGGATCAATAGAAATCGTATGCAAATGCATAGAAGACTGACTTGCAGTTCACCATAGGGGAGCATGTGTTTATGAAAATCTGACCCCTCCGAGCTATAGCAAAGAATATAGGAAAGTTGATTGCTCGATACGTAGGTCCATTTGAGATTTTGGAACAAATTAGTGAAGTTGCTTATCGTTTAGCCTTACCCCCTCAGTATAGTATGATGCATGATGTTTTCCATGTGTCTAACCTAAAGCGCTATGTGAAGGACCTGAGCCATGTGCTGAGCATTGAACCTATTCATCTCCAAGGGAGACTGACATATCTTGAGTCACCTGTGAGAGTACTGGATACCAAGGTGAATGAACTCAGGAATAAAGAAATAGAGATGGTAAAGGTTCTTTTGAAGCACCATGGAGAGGATGAAGCCACATGGGAGCTAAAGACACACATGGAAAAGGCATACCCTAAATTGTTTGTTTGATTGGCTGAATTTTGGGGAAAAAATTACTATAAGGAGGGGAGGATGTTACGACCTCGATTTTTGCTTGTATAGTTGTAATTACAATTATTTCAAAGAAGTGTACATGTTTGCAAATTGTATGGCTTATAATAAACATATGGGTTTCTTTTACTACTTTTCCCTTGTACATGGTTTCATGGACCCTTTGGTAAGATTGGGTCCATGATATTAAAAGAGGAAGAAAATCTAAAAGAGAACAAGTAATGCATAAATAATAATGGAAATTGAGATAAAGGTGAAAATATAAGAAATAAGTGGAGAGATGTGGGTTTTATCATAATAGATGATACTTCGAACCCCACATGGATTCTTGAGATGCAAGGAATCTAAATAAATGAAAATAAGAAAGTAAGATAGAGGAAATATGAATGAAATATATATTATTAAGAAATAACTTGCACATAAAGAAAAGACTCTTTTTCTTTTGAAGATGACCCAAAAATTGTCACGCCAATAGATTAAGCCATTAATAAGTTTCCCTCAAAATTTGGGATTAAAAGGAGCCATGGTTTGAGAGTTATGAATTTTACAAAATTCCCTAAAGTTAGAGGTTTGCTAATAAATGCCAAGATTTTTCGAAATATTAATCAAGTTATTTAATTGGGTGCGTGCAACATGGTCTTTTGGATCTTTGATCCAATGGCAGCTGTGCATCGTCCATTTCTAGCCAAACTGGGAAATAGGCTGATGAGAGGTGAGCTTTCGGTCTCGATTTCCTCACAATCTATTCCATGTGCAGACGAGAAGATTGCCTAGTTGGGTTCGGGAGAAGATTCCGAACACCCTACACCCTACTTTCTAAAGCTTTATAGGCTTCTCGAAGAAATTCCCAATCTTACCCAAACTGAAGGGCGACGATGAGGGTTGGAAACCCTAAAAACCCCACATGAGCCCTATATATATGCCCACCCTCAACTTCGGTCGACCCTCACGAATGAAACCGACCACTCCTCATGCTTTCTTGTGCCCCTGGTTCATGAGAGAAGGAATAAGCTTGATAGGTTTCTTATTTAGAAGGATGTCCTTGCTTTTGAACTATTTGTTATGTTTTGAGGTATGGACGCCCTGAGTTTCTTCATTGATGACGGTGTTCTCCCACAACAATAGATGCAATCCTAGAGTAGTCATCCTTCAGGTCTTTGTTGACCTCATGTACAAGGTAAGGTCTACTTATGTGGATACTATCCTTGTGATGCTAGAAATTCTTCAATTATATCTATGTGCAAGGAAAGTATGGATGTGGACCTTCATGCTTGGGGCCAAGGTCCAATCAACATAGTACTTTGAGTCAACACTCTTCATCTAGCAGAATGTTTTTTTCTTTGCAAATTAGGTCTGAAGTTAATGGTAGACAGTTGAGGCAACCACTTTGGGTTCAAGTACATCACAGTGAACCACAACTTTATGGGCTTCAAATATGGCATCCAGTTGGTGATCTAAGGTCATTCATATGATGGTCCATATAATCCTAGACCTGACCCCTATTGTCTTAGATGAATCTAGATAATCTGTGTACATCCGGTTTTTCTAGCTACCAATCTTTGATATGGGTGGATATTCATCTCTCATATCCATTGGGGGAACAATGTGGGGTCATACAAGAGATGGTGAGCTATTCTTCTTACTGCCACCCAGTTGATGTTGAAGATATGTGACATCTCAAAGGAAAATTAAAGGTCGTGTTCTTTGATGTAGGCTATTGTGATAGGATTAGTGACATGGACGATTGTAATGCCATGTCCCAGCCGATACTTTAATCTTTGGTATAGTGATGTGGGGACTACCCTATTGTGGGAATCCATGGCACTACTACAGAAACAACATTCAATGTCGCTTTTCTGGGCATCGGTTATTTAACAAAATCGACGCCTATAATATTCAACGTCAGATATTTAGGAACCTCGATGTCTATATTCGAAGACCAGCCAGACACAGGTACCGCTTTGTATTCAGCGTCGGCTGGGTAAAACAAACTGACGCCTAAAATCGCCCGCAAAATCCAATTTTTGAGCAAAATTGTTTTTGCACCAAAGTATCACATACAACGTCAGTTTTTTAACTACTAACTGATGCTAATATAAGATGGAAATTTGCATGAAAAGTTCCAATTTAGGCGTCGATTATCCTGTGATAACTGACACTGATAATGGTTCCCACCAAATAATTTAGGGAAAATATTTTTTAATTGGACGTCTGTTTTCTAATATAGACCGATGGTTAAGGGTAAAAAGCATCAATTTTCCAGATAACTGATGTTGTTGACAAACTTAATAGACTCGTATCACCCGGATCTTCCCCTTCCTTCCTGTTTCATCGCGATTGTTTTCTGCTGTGATCGTCGCTCGCCTAAAATCGTTCGACGATCGCTACTGACGCCAGTCTACTCTACTCTGCTTCCACCGTCGGTCTGCTACTTCCCGCCACCGTCGGTCTGCTCTACTGCCGCCACCGGTCTGCTACTGCTCGCCTGCTCACCTACGCTGCTACTCGCCTGCTCGCCGCCACTACTGCCGCTGGTCGCCGCCGCTCTTCTCCACTCTAGCTCCAGGTAGCTCTAGCCTCTTTGCTTCTTTCTCCATAGCTCCTTACCAACAGCAAGCACGAACGTGGCTGTGCTGGCCTACCACGGCCGTGCTAGACAACACGGCCGTGGTAGGCCAACACAACCACAGTCGTGCTTGCTATTGGTAAGGATATGAACAAATCTTTATGTAATGCTTTATGTAAATCCTAGGATACGAACAAATCTTTTGCTTGCATATATTTGTGTTTCTAATCCTAATGTTTGACCTAATTCAGTAAATTTTGATGCATGTTGAAATAAGATTTTAACTTGTCCATTCTAGCATCCTAATTTGATTTGATTAAACCCTAACATTGATGAAACCCTAACATCAATTGTGATGAAACCCTAACATTAATTGTGATGAAACCCTAACATTAATTGTGATGAAACCCTAACATGTACCTATCTATTATTTTGTTTGTTGGCCTAGAAACCCGTCTAAGATTTACTCATTAGGAGTAAATTTTGGATAGTTCCCGGTTTGGGACTGTTCTTGAACACCTAATCTCACTTAGGATGTAAGTGTATAATGTATATTGGGTTTTCGAGAAAATTTCGGTAGCATTTCCCTATTTGTTCTCTAAGTACATATGTACTTAGAGAACCGCGGGGAAATGCTACCGAAATTTTCTTGAAAACCCAATACACATTATACACTTACTAGTGAGATTAGGTGTTCAAGGATGGGATAGGTGGTACACATTTATTATATATCAGAATGATGACTTATATGTGCGCGGAGATCACAATGAAGGATTGTCAATTGATAAAAGATCACAATTTTAGAGGAATGCATGTTTATATTTTTTTATTGAAGCTAAATGTTTGTTTTTTTAATATCAATATAATTATCTTATAGTTAATACAAATGCTAAATGTTTGCCTTTTTAATGACATTTTTAGATGGTTGACCATGATGAGCATGATATCCATGATGAGCATGAAGTCCATGATGAGCATGTTGTCCATGATGAGCATGGTGAGGATACCAATGTAAGTTCTAAAAACATATCCTGTATTTCTATAAAATTCATTATCTTCTAGTTATGTCATATATCCCATATTTCTATATTGGGGTAATTCAGTGTGTTTATTTTTGTCAAATTTTAGGTTGATGATGCACATGTACCCACTGAAGCACTGGAGGAACTTGATGCACATAACCAAACACTTAACAAGAAAAGGGGCATCACTCTATTGAAGAAGTTAATAGTGCTAAGTGGCAGTGGATCCAAATTGGTTGTGGAGTTTGATAATGGAGGAAATGCAATTGGAGTGAACCGAAATAATTTTGTAAACTATCTTGGGGTTGTCACTCGAAGCCATTGTGGTGTTATGTATGATAATTGGCATAATGTTCCTCAAGCGAAGAAAGACTTGATATGGAAGGATTTATGCATGAGTTATTATTATTTGCAATTCTATTTTGTAGATTACAAATTCTATTATTTGCAATTTTATTTTTGGATATGAGTTAATAACAATTCTATTTTACAGAATCTATTTGCATTGGATGAGAAGTTGCATCGTAAAAGCGTGATGCAACACGCTGGAAAGATGCTAAGGAACTATAGGACAAATCTCAACAGAGAATACATAAAAGATGGTGATAAGAAGAAGAAGTCAGCCCTTGAATAGTGGAACTTCTTGGACAAAGAAGATTGGGACACGTTTGTTGCTTCAAGAAAATCTGAAGAATTCAAGGTATTAGGCGTCACTCCCAATTTAATTAATATATGTTTTATTCACCTATTCAAGATTAACATTTAGTGCTACTAACCAATTCTATTTAATGTGCATATTAACTAGGCCCTTAGTGAGGCGCAAAAAGTAAGGCGTGCACTGAATGTACATGACCACACTATGGGTCCAAAGAGCTATGCAAGCGTTCGCCAAAGACTACAGGCGGAGTCTGCTGCTCCTCAGGAGTCCTCTACTACATGTGCCACACCCATGCCTCGCCATGATGTTTGGATAGCTGGGAGGCAAAATAAGATGGGTGAAATAAAGAAGCTCGTAACTACTGAGGCGGTTGCAAAACTGGTAAAATACAACTCTTAGAGCAAACGTTTGAATATTGATTATTTGCGGTGTTAACTTACCAATTTCTATTGATGGTGATTAGCGGGAGCTGCACGAGCAGAGGAAACAAGGGATGAATTGATAGTTGCTCTGGGTAACCCAGAGCATCCTGGACGTGTTAGGGGTGCAGGCACCAGTGTGGGCATCAAAGCATTCTTTGGGTCATCCCAGCACAAACCCAGAGCAGGACTTTCACAAGAAGAGGTAACCTATTCTTTTTTTAGAATGTTACTGCAAAAGGGAATTCAATAATAAGAAGCTAATGTTTCTTTTATCCATGTATAGGAGAATAAGAGAGTCGAGGATATAGTTGCTAAGAAGGTCAATGATATAGTTGTTGAGAAGGTCAAGGAAGAAATGGTGCGGTGGCAGGCATCTTAGGCTTCCAATCAGCCTATGGCGACCCACTCTTCTCCTGATGCATAGACTGTGAGTAATCCTAGAGACCCATCGCCTAACACATCTGCTGTAAGTATTGTTTATCACATTGTAGCTTGTCTTTTCAAGATGATATGTTTTCAAGTTATATGTACATATGTATAACATTCTTTATGTAAATTTTTAGGCATTGAAGCCATGTCGCTTAAGAATGCAAGACTATGTTGTTGCAGAGGCGCAGGCTAACCCGTCCCTTCCTGGGGCAACGTTTCATGGGACTCCAATGCAACAGGGCTACGTTCGTGTGAGCCCGATATGTGTATTACCCGATTGGAGGGAAGTTGCATTGCCATATGCCCACCCGGATATTGATACACTTGGTCAGGCAGAAGGCGGGGTGATATTGTGACCCAAAGCAGATGTCGTCTACACTACTGAAATTGTAAGATAAATTTACATTACTTTAGATTGTTAATGTGTATATATGAGGTCAATTGATATGAAATTATATATACAGGTTAAAAAGAAGACACTCGGAGCACCTAGGCCTCCACCTCCACTTCCTACATTACCAACTTGGGTTCCAACTGACCTAAAATACCTGTAAGGTCCTACTTGTAGGGGAATGACATGTTGGCTACGGACACATAATATACATTGCCCTATAATTGTTTCTTTAGAAGCAAATTATGCAGGTCAATCATACGAAAGATCTTTATTTATACAAGATATTATTGATCGAGCTATTTATATATGATTGGCTGAATACATCAATGATAGAGACATGGATAAGGTGAGATCTTGTTTATACATCCATATACCTTGTGTAAGATCCAGTGATCTGGTTTCCTATATATTAATGCATACGTAATACATGTTTTGCAGCTACTTAGTCGAAAATCAATGCAAACAATTTGCATTTGACCATGTGGGATTTTTGATTCCATCATTGATTAGTATGGTAGCTAAAGACCTTGATAGTGTTCAACAATACTATATAGATGCTTTTACAATTTTCGATCAGCAATAGAAGACGATAATAATAGCTCCATTCAATGTCAAGTAGGTTTACTTTACTTATAATTTGGACTTAAGAAAATTACATTTTTATTGTGGATTTTGAGTATTAATTTTTAACTTTTTTACCTCTAGCGGTAGGTATTGGGAGTTACTAGTTATTCTCCCCGGGACGTTCACTGTTTATTATCTAGATCCTGCGGGGAGTACATTGAATACTAAAATTGGACACGTAATGAGATTTCCATTATTCTGGTGAGAAAATATTTAATTTTTATATCCGTTAACATCTGTTATTACATTACTATTTAATTATGCAATTTATTGTGTTACATTAACATGTAGGGGTTTAGATGCATTCAAAAATGATGGAGGAAAGGTCCCAAGGAAAAAGAACCAGCCAATAATTTGGGAGAACATAAAAGTAAGTTCCCGACTCCAATGTATATATTATTTAAGTGAACTGTGTTTAGTTGTATGTTTTAATAATTTGTATGTTTCAATTTATAGTGTGCTACACAAGACAACGGCAGGGCATGCGCATACAATGTAATGCGATTTATGCAGATGATTATCCAATATGCCGCATTGGACATCAATACCATACATGAGGTATTATATATAGTCTCATTAGTTAGTATGAAATATATCAATCTTATTTTGATATTATTACTTATATATACATCATTCTCTTTGCAGGTATTTAAAACTGACCACACTATAGGTAAATGCTTAAAAGATGTACATGCTCCATATACGATGGAAGTATTAAATGAAGTAAGAGAAGAATGGGCAAGAGACATACAAGCAATGGCGATTGTAAGATATAATTGGGATGCTGATAACGATGTTGAATGATATTTTGTAAATGAATATTTTTGAATGTTTATACATATCTGAATGTTTCTACATGTATTTTAATGTTTCTACATGTGTGAATGTGAGAATTGAATTGATGTCTGAATGTATCTGTTGGCTAAATGGATATCTATAAATCCCTTTGTTTTGATTATGACAAACATTTCATTCTTATTGATCTAACGAGCTACTTGAGTGCGCAGGAACAAGGTGGATGACAAAGTACTAGGGAAATCCATATGCTTACATATTTATATTTTCATGAAATGTAATCGCTTTGTACAAAACTTGTACAAATATATAATGTACAAGTACTTAGATTTCATGTAAATAAAGCGTTAGATCTTCCCTAGCTAAACACCACATTTAGATAAGTCATCCCCTTCAAATAGGATCACATATGCACACTCATACATATAATTAGTGCCTAAATTGAAACATTGAAATAGGGTCAATCTCGGTCGACCAACTCCTCGACCGAGACACTCTCGGTCGACAATCTTCTCGACCGAGAAAGATCCAAAGTAGTTGTTAGACACAACTGACAAGGTAGTTGGCAGTTGGAGATAAACGTTGCAAAACACTTGATTCAGAGAGCCTGTCGGTCGACAAGAGTTCGACCGAGTAGGTGTCTCGGTCGACCATTCCTCGACCGAGATAAACTCTGACAGCAACTGCAGTGTAAATTAATTAGCCGTTGCTAAAGCAACAAACTTGTACCTAACGGCTAGTTAAGCACTTAGAAACCCCTAGAAGTTGTCTAGAACGTCCTTAAGCATACCTAGGCCATTCCTATAAATAGGACAAGCCATAGGACACTCAAACTCACTTGTTACACTTGAGAAATCCTTGAGCATACTTTGAGCAATCTGTTTGTGAGCAAATTGAGCATTGTGACAATTGGCTACTTCCTTCCTTAGCTCATAATTCGTTTCCTATAGGCTAGCATCTCCTATCCACTGCAATTACAATTCCATACACTTTGGTTAGGAGATCTATACGCTTGATCTAGGCAAATCAAGCCTTGTGCTACAAAAGGATAAGTTGTAATTTCCTTTTCCTTTCTTGTTCTCTATTATTGTTTGTACTCTCCTTGCTACTCCTAGGTTGGAGGCTGTGGATTGGAGAGGGTGGAGATCTTCTTGGTGAAGAAGGAGACCTTGAGCTACTTCAAGAAGGCTGGTGCAACAGGAGGTTACTTCTAGAGAGGAAGGATACTTCAAGGGGGAGCTTGGAGTTACTTCAAGAAGGCTACCTCAAGTTGGTGCATCTACTTTGAGTGAAGGCTGTTCAAGGGGTGTAAAGGAAAGTATTGTATTTTGTATAAATCCTTGTGAAGGTAATAAAATATATACTTTCAAAATCCCAGTTGGGTAAGCAACCGGGTAGTGGACTGACAACTTTAGTATTTTCTAAAGTTGGAACCACTCTAAACACCTGTCTCCTTCTTCCAATTTCAATTGTGGTTGTTTGAGTTCAATAATTGTTAAAATTGTTTTAAAACTCTATTCACCCCCCCTCTAGTGTTTTTCAATTGGTATCAGAGCAGGCTTCAAGGAACCCTAACCAGGTCTTGAAGAATGAAGGGTAATGGTGATTACAATCCCAACAAAAGGTGGAGCTTGGACAAATCTACAACATGTTGCAATTGGTGCTTAGGAACAAGCCACACAACAACTAGCTGCCCATGGAGATCAAAGAAGGAAGATGAACACAAGGATTGTCTTATTGCTACAACTAGTGAAGAAGAAGAAGAGGTAAGTCGTTTTGATTTATCTAAAGAAGAACTAATTGCTAGTCTTGAAGAGACACATAATAAATATGTTGAGTGCAAGAAGAAATTAAAGAAATCTAATAAAGCAAATGATGAATTGCATGCTAAGCTTCTTGCTATTACATCCGAAAATGAAGATCTTAAAAAGATCATTGAAGATCATGATATTGAGATAAAGTCTATAGAGGCAAATGGCAAACTACTTTCTTTAGAAAAGATTAATTTGCAAACTCAAGTGAATGATCTTCAAAAACAACCCATCTTATGCAACCATCTCCGATTATGATTCTATTGTCAAAGAAAGTTATTCGTTGTCATCTAACCTAGATCAAGCAAAACTAGATATCAAGAAGAGAATGGATGAGATTGCCAAGTTACAACAAAAAGTTAGTAGTTTAAATAATAATGGCATTCTTGATCAAATCTTAGATAATCCCTACCATCAAATTGGGAGAAGAGGACTAGGTTACAAACCCAAGGGGAAATCCTATCAACAACCTAGTTGGAGAAAGACACAAGCTCATCAATCCATATATGTACCTAAAGGAACATCTTCACCCAAGAACAACTCAGAACACAACCATAGAAAAAGATATGAAGTTGACTCGATATGTTGTCATTATTGTTTGCGCCTTGGTCACTATTCCTTTTCATGTCCTTACAAGAGAAAGCATGTCAAGTTAGTTTGGGTTCCAAAACCTCCAAACTAAATGACCGGAATTAAGTTGAGATATGACCAAGGACCTTAGTTGCATATTTCTATGTCTATCTTGACTCAACAGAATGGGATAACAAAATTCAATTCAAATTCCTAAACATCTAGCTTGCTTAATTGTGTTTTACTTAAACATTTCAGAAATCTTGTCGGTCGAGAAACTGTCGACCGAGAGGACCTTCGGTCGAGAAGTTGTCGACCGAGCAGTTGCTAAATTCCTTTTAAATTGATCAAAATTGCTATCTACTTAATGATTAATGACTGTATACAATTCGGAAATCATCCCTGAAAACTTATATGAGATTAATTTGGTTTATTCTCTAAATGATTTAAGTTAAAACTGAAATTAAGCTTAGTTTAATAAAAGGAAATTTTTGTTTTATCATTATTCACATGATTTTTTTTTGGTCTATCCATATAGAAATCATGTGATTACAATCATGGAATTATCATTATATGCCTTATTGCTTTATCATTACATTGTTCAGCTCATAAAGATAATGATGTGTTAGCACAAATAAATAATGATAATTGTATGCATGGATCCTTGATGCTACATAGGCAAGAAAAATGATTCAACAATGATATATCTCTTAAGAATGCTTGCAACATATAAGGTAAAAAAATTTCTCAATTGGCATTTTTAACCGCGCTTTCATTTTTAAGAAGATGTTTTCATATTGAGTATCACTTAACATGCTTCAAAATTGATACTTCACATATGAGTACTTAAATTGAAAATCTGCAATTTTTGCCTCTTGGTTGAAATCAAATTCGATCAAGGGGCGCTATGGTCGATGTCAAAGTCGACCTAAAATAAGTTTGACACAATACTTATTTGAATATTATTTTCTATTGTGATTAAAAGAACCATAAAGTTATGATCACAAAATTGTCCAAATATTGGTAATATTCACAATATTACTCCCTTAGAAAATATATATATATGCTCTACAAATTTAGTCTATCATTTGCATTAATCAGCTTCAAAAAATTCGTACCCAGTAAGTCTGTCGGTCGACATATTCTTCGATCGAAAACATCTCGGTCAGCCTACCTCTCTCGACCGACAGAGCCTAGGCAGAATTAACACCGGACACACTTCCGATCGACAATTGTTCGACCGAGACAGAGTCGGTCGACAAATGCTCGACCGAGAATCAACCGCTGGGATATAACCGTTGAAATCTGGCAGTTACCGTTGGTCGGCCGACCGTTGCAAGTCGACCGTTGGACGGCCGAGTGGCGCGTCTGGAATATGACCGTTTTGGACGCTCGGTCGACAAATTGTCGACCGACCCGGTCACTGGATTGCTATAAAAGGGACCAAAAATGGGTCATTTCTTCACACTCTCACATTCTTGCTTCCATAGGTTCTCTCTAGTGCATTCTTGTGCAAACCTTTAGTATCTTCATCCCCAAGACTTCCTTGCTTCTTCTCCACCTTCAAGCAACGCAATGGCATCATCCTCTACTCGTGGAAAGAAGAAGGTCACTGGCAGGAAAGGAAGGGAGGCTACTCCACCATTGACGATCATCAACGACATTGCCTTCATTGACGGAGATGCTGGTGATCGCTATCTACAACTCTCCTCCAAAGCTCCTCTCCCACGAAGACCAGTTGAAGTTCTGGACTTCCTCAACATCGTCGACTTGGAGGATCTTTTTGAGGTGCAAAAGTTGAAAGAATTCATCAACCCTTCCTTCCCTTCCTATTCCACCAAGGTAGTGAATGAATTCTATGCTAACCTCATCTCCCATTCTGAAAATGAAATCAACTTCTTCTATTCTATGGTCAATGGACATAGCTTTCGATTTACTGAAGAGGATATTCTTGACATGCTAAATATTGACCTAGATGAATATCAAGACACCCTTGACCTTACCACTGGAAACCCACTTAATCAATTTTCCCAAGGTGACCATACCGTTAGTCTTAGTGACATCAAGAGAACAATTTTTCAATCCAATACAACCTGTCACAAAGATAGGGGCACATACTACGCTATCAATCTCAAACCTGCAGCTAGGATTGTAAACCTTATTGTTTCAAAAAACATACATCCTAGAGCAAATAAGTCTGAAGTTCCTATTTTTCGTATGTGTCTAATCTATGTCATTATCCAACGTATTCCCACAAATTTTATCCGCATCATTCGTAAAAACATGCTTGAGTTTTCTGGCAATCCTCCATATGCTGATCTTGTATGCCAAATTACTCAACATTTTCTTAAGACACAAATTGAGGATATGGGATATACATGGGAGCGTAGACCACAAAAAATAAGTAAGAATACTGTAGAAAAAATGGGAATTGATTTCGGTCATAAGAGGGCTAGGGTGGAAGGAGAGACATCTACCCAAGATATACCACCACCACCTCCTCCTACCAACCTACCCTATTATCCCATCCAAAACACTCTAACCTATGTTGCTGGGTCACAATATCATCTTAGTAAACAACTAGATTATAACCATCATGCCATGACTTATCTAAACCAAAAAATGCAAACCCTTTCTCCAAACCAACCAGATGAATATCCTTATTCTTTAAATCATGGCATGCTCAATCCATATAATCCATCTTACAACTACTATCAACCTCCACCTCCACCATCTACAGATCTCACGCATACTCAGTTTTCATCAATGCAACTACAAGATATTGCTGCTCATTTCCGATTTGATCGGGTTCCTACCTTCTTAGAAGCGTATGCCTTAACCAAGACAGGTGCTCTGGAGTGGCAAACTTTAGTCCAGTATTATGGAGTTGAGCCTTTTCTTGGGAAAGACCCTGATGTTGATGTAATTCTTAAGTCTTTCCAGTGAGATTTGGAGTTGTATTAGTTGTAATGGAATCTTTGCATAATTGTAATAAAAGGGTTATCTCTACATGATTTGGCTATCTTTTCATGCTTGTAATGAAATTGGTTATCTTTATTTCCTATAATGGATATCTTTTTGGCATCATTTGAATATGGATTATAAGACTATTGTAGAGCATACAAAATAAGGGGAGTAATAAATAAAAATAAATAAAAAAGGATGAAATCTTTGCAAATACCTAAAATTTAAAGTTATGGTTAAATTGACATCTATTGCAAAGCATTTATACCTTGGGATATCTATCTTAAGGGGAGCATAGTATAAAATTAAGGGGGAGAAGTAATATCAACATGGATATCTTTTTGAAATGACAAAGGGGGAGAAAAGAATATAAAAATAAAATAAAGATCAAAACTATAATAACTAAGTTTCATAATGAAAAAGGCTAAGCACTCACTTGCAAAACAAGAATGGCTACAAAAGGCAATCTTCAGGTATGAAACTCATTTGTTTTATAATTCCTTCATTTATATTATGGAAATGTTTGTCATCTTCAAAAAGGGGGAGATTGTTGGCTAAATGGATATCTATAAATCCCTTTGTTTTGATTATGACAAACATTTCATTCTTATTGATCTAACGAGCTACTTGAGTGTGCAGGAACAAGGTGGATGACAAAGTACTAGGGAAATCCATATGCTTACATATTTATATTTTCATGAAATGTAATCGCTTTGTAAAAAACTTGTACAAATATATAATGTACAAGTACTTAGATTTCATGTAAATCAAGCGTTAGATCTTCCCTAGCTAAACACCACATTTAGATAAGTCATCCCCTTCAAATAGGATCACATATGCACACTCATACATATAATTAGTGCCTAAATTGAAACATTGAAACAGGGTCAATCTCGGTCGACCAACTCCTCGACTGAGACACTCTCGGTCGACAATCTTCTCAACTGAGAAAGATCCAAAGTAGCCGTTAGACACAACTGACAAGGTAGTTGGCAGTTGGAGATAAACGTTGCAAAACACTTGATTCATAGAGCCTGTCGGTCGACAAGAGTTTGACCGAGTAGGTGTCTCGGTCGACCATTCCTCGACCGAGATAAACTCTGACAGCAACTGCAGAGTAAATTAATTAGTCGTTGCTAAAGCAACAAACTTGTACCTAACGGCTAGTTAAGCACTTAGAAACCCCTAGAAGTTGTCTAGAACGTCCTTAAGCATACCTAGGCCATTCCTATAAATAGGACAAGCCATAGGACACTCAAACTCACTTGTTACACTTGAGAAATCCTTGAGCATACTTTGAGCAATCTGTTTGTGAGCAAATTGAGCATTGTGACAATTGGCTACTTCCTTCCTTAGCTCATAATTCGTGTCCTATAGGCTAGCATCTCCTATCCACTGCAATTACAATTCCATACACTTTGGTTAGGAGATCTATATGCTTGATCTAGGCAAATCAAGCCTTGTGCTACAAAAGGATAAGTTGTAATTTCCTTTTCCTTTCTTGTTGTCTATTATTGTTTGTACTCTCCTTGCTACTCCTAGGTTGGAGGCTGCAGATTGGAGAGGGTGGAGATCTTCTTGGTGAAGAAGGAGACCTTGAGCTACTTCAAGAAGGCTGGTGCAACGGGAGGTTACTTCTAGAGAGGAATGCTACTTCAAGGGGGAGCTTGGAGTTACTTCAAGAAGGCTACCTCAAGTTGGTGCATCTACTTCGAGTGAAGGCTGTTCAAGGGGTGTAAAGGAAAGTATTGTATTTTGTATAAATCCTTGTGAAGGTAATAAAATATATACTTTCAAAATCCCGGTTGGGTAAGCAACCGGGTAGTGGAATGACAACTTTAGTTTTTGCTAAAGTTGGAACCACTCTAAACACTTGTCTCCTTCTTCCAATTTCAATTGTGGTTGTTTGAGTTCAATAATTGTTAAAATTGTTTTAAAACTCTATTCACCCCCCCTCTAGTGTTTTTCAGTATCTACTTGTGTGAAAAGTATATTTGTTGATTTTGCAGGTTTGTGGCCTATTTGTAGGCTGATATCAATGGATATCGTAAACCTGCAGTTCAGAAAAATGAACTACAAGTTCTCATCCTACTGACCAGCCACAGTAGGCCTGCAAATTGATAAGAAAAAAAATAAAACATGGGTGTCAGTTATTTATAGAACACCATCATCAAAGACTTACAACGTCGGTTATTGGATAAAACTGCCGCCTAATATGACAAACAACCCGACCGTGCAGGAAAGCATGGTCGTGGCAGGATATCGCATCAGTTATGAGTATAAAACCGACACCTATAGTACTAAAAACGACCATGCAGGGAAGCACGGCCGTGGCATTTGGAAATATGGCGTCGGTGTTTTAGTTGCAAATCGACGCAGAAAGTGTCCTAGATGGCGCCCTTTTTGTGGCACAAACCCTTTTGGTGTCATCTTACTATACATAACTGACGCCTATCGGTGCCCTACTGGTGTGTTTTCGGTGGCGCGAAGCCTTTTGGCATCGGTTATAAAACTGATGCCGAAGAGTTTGACCTTTAGCGGCGCCCACATAGGCATCGCTGGAGAACTGTCGCTAAAAGGAGTTAAACAACTGATGCCAAAGGCGTGTTCTGTAGTAGTTAAAGCAGGGAGTCAATTCCATTACTATAAATAGTACTACAAGTGTTTGTGGTCCAATCTATAGATTGAGGATGACATTACCTTAGACATCTTTGATCACCTCGTCGAACGAGGTCAATTATTTTTTATAGGTTGAAGGTTAGAGGGATCCCTTCCCAAGTTGATGAGTGTCTTAATTAATTAAACTATCAGTGACTCGTGACGCCCTTAGGTTTCAGGAGTCAGGGAGGCAGCCACGGAGGCAGCTGTGGTGGCGGCCGCGGGAGCCATGGCGGCCATGGTCAGGGCTACGCCAATCTGCATTCCAACATGATGGATTCTGACAGAGTGGCACCGACAGCGAACGATCCAGTCGGGGAGGCAACAACTACGTAGGTAGTGGTGGCCCAGTCCCCAGACACAAACATGAAGGATGCATTGCCCGATGAAGCCAACCCCCGACGCTCCTACAAGGAGGCGTATGTAGGGAAGGATATTGGCCTCCTGTCCTACATCAACCCAACCTCACCGGACATCCTCACGAAGGAGGATATTCGGGTCGACCTTTCAGGCTCCCTGCCATTCTTCTCGGTCCAGAACTCGTCCCTCCAACCTCTCCTGATGCCCTGGAAGTTTGCGGTATTCGTCAAGGCCATCGACATCACGATCGGATTTCAAGCCCTTGTCACTAAGATCAACCTCATGTGGATGCCAACGGCGCAGTTCAGGGTCATTGACCTGGAGAACAGGTATTACATAGTGCAACTTGGCAATAAAGATGACTATGTTAAAGCCATGATAGGAGGCCCGTGGAAAATTTTTGGTAATTATTTGTCAATCCAGTCTTGGTCCCCTGCGTTCCGGCCATCTGAAAAAATCCCTCACAAACTGGTGTTATGGATGCGGGTAGCCGAGCTCCCGATCTTCCTATACCAGAACCAGCTCCTCACTCAAATAGGAAATGTTGTTGGAAAGATAATCAAAGTGGATGTGAACGCCCTCGTGGGAAATCACGGGAAGTTTGCTAGAATCGCTATTGAGATTGACACCCAGAAGCCACTCTTGCCAGTCATCTTCATCAACGGTGAGCACTTTCGCTTGGAGTATGAGAATCTACCACAAATCTGCCTGAAGTGTGGTCACCTTGGCCATGTCGGCGATGAGTGTAAGCAATTATCCGCCCCCACCACGGACCTGGCGTCCACATCGATTCCAATACTGGTCCCGGCAGTTAGCTATACTGCTGCTATACATGCAAAGTTGCCTGAACGACGTAAACAAATGACTATTAAGGTTGTGAGCAACAGTCGCACCCCCGCGGGCGAGGTGGGCAGACCAAGATGACCCCAAGTGCCGGTGTTAATAACTCGGGGTAGGAGGTCGATGAATTCCAGCCTGTCTTGAGCAAGAAGGCGAAGCAGAGACTAAGGCAAAAGGAGGCTGCAGCAAAGGCCCAACAAGCAAGTGAGGATAAAAGTAAGGAGTCGACCCCCCCTAGATAACACCTCCGTTCGGCTATCAGAGAATGAGGTCATGAATGGGAGGGTTCATAGCAACACTCATGACTCCGTCTTCCACTTTCAGTCCACCCAGTTAGCAGGTGCTACAGCCACCAACAGACACGCTGCCCGCCATGCCAGAAATGACAGTGGATTTGTGATGCTGAGGAACTGTAAAATCGTCTTTAAAACCACACAAAGCCTGGATAGAGTTAGCAAGAAGGGTCGCGTCAGAGAGCCAGTGGATGAAGGCCCAGCCACCTCCACTCCCCATGCGAAGTGAGTCCTAGAATTTCAGAAGCAACTCGAAGGTGCTACTCCAGCACAAGTTGAGGACATGATTATTGTGGAAGAAGAACAGTCCGTTGGACAGTGCGTAGCCCTTCAATAATCATTTTAATGAATGTGTTTTGCTGGAACATACAAGGTGCAGGCCTTGAGAAGAAGATCTGGCTAATCAAAGAAATGAAACATAGTCCACTACTACAGAAATAACATTCAGTGTCGCTTTTATGGGCGTCGGTTATTAAGGAAAACCGATGCCTATAATATAAGGCCTCGGTTGTTTAGGCAAACCGACATCTATATTCGAAGACCAGCCAGACACGGGTACCGCTTTGTATTCAGCATCGGTTGACTATAACAAACCGATGCCTAAAAGCTCCCGCGAAATCCAATTTTTGAGAGAAAAGAAAAAGTGTCACATACAGCGTCGGTTATTTAAATAGCCATTGACGCCTATGTGTGATGAAACTTTGCGCGAAAAGTGTCACTTTCAGCGTCGGTTATCCGTTGATAACCAACGTTGAAAGTTGTTCCCGCCAAACAATTTCATGAAAATATCATCCAATTGAACGTCGGTTGGTTCAAACAACCGACACTAAAGAGGTTTAGGCGTCAGTTGTTGGAAACAACCGACGCTATTGGTGAACTTAATATCCCACGATCACCCGAATCTTCCCCTTTCTTCTGTTTCATCACCTAAACTGTTCCTCGACCCTTTCTTCTCTGCTGTCGCCTGACCCTCCACTCCGCCGCAACCACCACCATCTTCCTCCATGACAGTGCCGCCGCGCCGCCTTCTCCGCCGCCGCCATCTCCTCTGGTGCCTCCACGCTGCCTTCTCCTCCGGTGCCTCCACGCCGCCGCCAGTGCCTCCACGCCGCCGCCGCCAGGCTGACAGCTAGCTGCTTCTCCACTGTCGTCGCACCGCCGCAACCATCTTCTCTGCCTGCTCATCGATCATCGCGCACTGCCGCCACGTGCCATCATCGTTGCCCACTCTGCACCGCCGTCTGGTTCGACCACATCTCCTCTCCAGACCGGACGTAACTCATCTAGCCCTAGCCCTACCTTCCAGGTTCGACCATAGCTCCTCTCTAGGTCAGATTCACACATTAATATTGCCAATAATATAGGAAATAAATGCTAGCTCCAATTATAGACATATTGTATATGGTTTTGATCAGAAAAATGCATAGATTGTGAATACAATTTTCTCGAAAACCCTAGTTTGATGAGCATGTTGTTAATCATGTTAATTATGATTCTTCTATATATTCTGATGTCATTATATAATTATGTGATCCCAACATATTAAATTGAATTAGAATGATTTCATGAATTATAGGGTTTTAAAGTTGATAAACATGTACATGCGGAAATAGGGTTATTAAACCAATGGTTATAACATAGTATGATCTTAATCTGATCTGGATGTTCATAATAATGTAGTATGTTAAATATGATGATTAGGGATACATATAATGTCTAGTAAAGATTGCTAGACCTTTTGTTTGAAACTATTGATTTCTTGATTTATTATTTATAATGCTCTGCTGATTAGGATTAACCATGTTGCCTATAGTTTATAGACATTTATTATATATAAGAATGACAACACATGTATTTGTTGGCCTAGAAACTCATCCAAGATTTACTCATTAGGAGTAAATCTTGGATAGTCCCCGGTTTGGGACTGTTCTTGAACACCTAATCTCACTTAGGATGTAAGTGTATAATGTGTATTGGGTTTTCGAGAAAATTTCGGTAGCATTTCCCTATTTGTTCTCTAAGTATATATGTATTTAGAGAACAACGGGGAAATGATGCCGAAATTTTCTTGAAAACCCAATACACATTATACACTTACTAGTGAGATTAGGTGTTCAAGGATGGGATAGGTGGTACACATTTATTATATATAAGAATGACATCAAATGTGTTTGTTGGCCTAGAAACCCGTCCAAGATTGACTCATTAGGAGTAAATCTTGGATAGTCCCCGGTTTGGGACTGTTCTTGAACACCTAATCTCACTTAGGATGTAAGTGTATAATGTGTATTGGGTTTTCGAGAAACTTTTGGTAGCATTTCCCTGTTTGTTCTCTAAGTATATATGTACTTAGAGAACAGCAGGGAAATGCTGCCGAAATTTTCTTGAAAACCCAATACACATTATACACTTACTAGTGAGATTAGGTGTTCAAGGATGGGATAGGTGGTACACATTTATTATATATAAGAATGACATCAAATGTGTTTGTTGGCCTAGAAACCCGTCCAAGATTGACTCATTAGGAGTAAATCTTGGATAGTCCCCGGTTTGGGACTGTTCTTGAACACCTAATCTCACTTAGGATGGTCGGTTGTTCTTCATGGTAAAAGACAGTTCATTGAAGATCCTATAGATGAAGAAGAGTACTATGATAAGTATGATGACTCCAGTCCATTCTCAGTTGGGTTGCCAACTCCACAAAATATTGAAGCTAATGATGACTTATATGTGCGCGGAGATCACAATGAAGGATTGTTAATTGATAAAAGATCACAATTTTAGAGACATGTATGTTTATACAAATACTAAATGTTTGCCTTTTTCTAGTTAATACAAATGCTAAATGTTTGCCTTTTTCTAGTTTATACAAATGCTAAATGTTTGCCTTTTTCTAGTTAATACAAATGCTAAATGTTTGCCTTTTTCCAGTTAACACAAATGCTAAATGTTTGCCTTTTTAATGACATTTTCAGATGGCTGACCATGATGAGCATGATGTCCATGATGAGCATGATGTCCATGATGAGCATGGCGAGGATACCAATGTAAGTTCTAAAAACATATCCTGTATTTCTATAAAATTCATTATCTTCTAGTTATGTCATATATCCTATATTTCTATATTGGGCTAATTCAGTGTGTTTATTTTTGTCAAATTTTAGGTTGATGATGCACATGTACCCACTGAAGCACTGGAGCAACTTGATGCACAGCACCAAACACTTAACAAGAAAAGGGGCATCACTCTGTTGAAGAAGTTAATAGCGCTAAGTGGCAGTGGATCCAAATTGGTTGTGGAGTTTGATAATGGAGGAAATGCAATTGGAGTGAACTGCAATAATTTTGTAAACTATCTTGGGTGTACCACTCAGAGCCATTGTGGTGTTAAGTATGATAATTGGCATAAAGTTCCTCAGGGGAAAAAAGACTTGATATGGAAGGATTTATGTGTGAGTTATTATTATTTGCAATTCTATTTTGTAGATTACAAATTCTATTATTTGCAATTCTATTTTGGATACTAGTTAATAACATTTCTATTTTACAGAATCTGTTTGCATTGGATGAGAAGTTGCATCATAAAAGTGTGATGCAACGCGCTGGAAAGATGCTTAGGAATTATAGGACAAATCTGAATAGAGAATACATAAAAGAGGGTGATAAGAAGAAGAAGTCAGCCCTTGAACAATGGAACTTCTTGGACAAAGAAGATTGGGACAATTTTGTTGCTTCAAGAAAATATGAAGAATTCAAGGTATTAGGCGTCACTCCCAATTTAATTAATATACATTGTATTCACCTATTCAAGATTAACATTTAGTGCTACTAACAAAATCATTAATGTGCATACTAACTAGGCCCTCAGTGACGCACAAAAAGCAAGGCGTGCACTGAATGTGCATGACCACACTATGGGTCCAAAAGGCTATGCAAGCGTTCACCAAAGACTACAGGTGGAGTCTGTGGCTACTCAGGAGTCTGCTCCTACTCACGAGTCTGCCACACCCATGCCTCGCCATGATATCTGGATAGCTGGGAGGCAAAACAAGAAGGGTGAGATAAAGAAGCCCGTAACTGCTGAGGCGGTTGCAAAAATGGTAAAATACAACTCTTAGAGCAATCGTTTGAATATTGATTATTTGTGGTGTTAACTTACCAATTTCTGTTGATGGTGATTAGCGGGAGCTACACAAGCAGAGGAAACAAGGCACGTTCATCCCTCAGGGCACAAGGGATGAATTCACAGTTGCTCTGGATAACCCAGAGCATCCTGGACGTGTTAGGGGTGCAGGCGCTGGTGTGGGCATCAAAGCATTCTTTGGGCCATCCCAGCGCAAACCCAGAGCGGGACTTTCTCAAGAAGAGGTAACCTGTTCTTTTTTTAGAATGTTACTGCAAAAGGAAATTCAATAATAAGAAGCTAATGTTCCTTTTACCCATGTATAGGAGAATAAGAGAGTCGAGGATATAGTTGCTAAGAAGGTGAACGATGTAGTTGCTGAGAAGGTCAAGGAAGAATTGCTACGGTAGCAGGCATCTCAGGCTTCCAATCAGCCTATGGCGACCCACTCTTCTCCTGATGCACAGACTGCGAGTAATCCCGAAGACCCATCGCCTAACACGGCTGTTGTAAGTATTGTTTATGATATTGTAGCTAGTCTTTTCAAGATGATATGTATATATGTATAACATTCTTTACGTAAATTTGTAGGCACTGAAGCCATGCCTCTTAAGAATACAAGACTATGTTGTTGTAGAGGTGTAGGCTTACCCGTCCCTTCCTGGGGAAAGGTTTCACGGGACTGCAATGCCACAGGGCTACGTTCGTGTGGGCCCATTACGTGTGTTACCCGATTGGAGGGAAACTACATTGCCATATCCCCACCCGGATATTGATACACTTGCTGAGGCAGAAGGCGGGGTCATATTGTGGCCCAAAGCAGATGTCGTCTACACTACTGAAATTGTAAGATAAATTTACATTGATTTAGACTGTTAATGTGTATATATGATGTCAACTGATCTAAAATTATATATACAGGTTAAAAAGAAGACACCATGAGCACCTAGGCCTCCACCACCACTTCCCGCATTACGATGGGTTCCAACTGACCTAACATACCCGTTAGGTCCTGCTTGTAGGGGAATGGCATGTTGGCTACGGGCACATAACATACATTGCCCGATAATTGTTTCTTTAGATGCAGATTATGCAGGTCAATCATACGATAGCTCTTTATTTATACAAGATATTATTGAGCTGTTTATGTATGATTGGCTGAATACATCAATGATAGAGACATGGATAAGGTGAGATCTTGTTTATACATCCATATACCTTGTGTAAGATCCGGTGATCTGGTTTCTTATATATTAATGCATATGTAATACATGTTTTGCAGCTACTTAGTCGAAGATCATTGCAAACAATTTGCATTTGATCATGTGGGATTTTTGATTTCATCATTGATTAGTATGGTAGCTAAAGACCCTGATAGTGTTCAACAATACTGTATATATGCTTTTACAATTTTTGGTCAGCAAAAGAAGACGATAATAATAGCTCCATTCAATGTCAAGTAAGTTTACTTTATTTATAATTTGGACTTAAGAAAATTCCATTTTTATTGTGCATTTTGAGTTATTAATTGTTAACTTTTTACCTCTAGCAGTAGACATTGGGAGTTACTAGTTATTGTCCCCGGGACGTTCACTGTTTATTATCTAGATCCCGCGGGAAGTACATTAAACACTAAAATTGGACACGTAATGAGAATGCCATTATTCTGGTGAGAAATATTTCATTTTTGTATCTGTTAGCATATGTTATTACATTACTATTTACTTATGTAATTTACTATGTTATATTAACATGTAGGGGTTTAGATGCATTCAAAAAGGCTGGAGGAACGGTCCCAAGGAAAAAGAACCAGCCAATAAATTGGCAGAACGTACAAGTAAGTTCCCGACTCCAATGTATATATTATTGATGTGAATTGTGCTTAGTTGTATTATTTTGTATGTTTCAATTTATAGTGCACTACACAAGAAAATGGCTGGGCATGCGCATACTATGTGATGCGATTTATGCAGATGATTATCAAACATGCCGCATTGGACATCGATACCATACATGATGTATTATATATAGTCTCATTAGTTAGTATGAAATATATCAATCTTATTTTTATATTATTACTTATATATATACATCATTCTCTTTGCATGTGTTTAAAACTGACAACACTATAGGTAAATGCTTAAAAAATATACATGCTCCATATACGATGGAAGCATTAAATGAAATAAGAGAAGAATGGCCAAAAGCCATACAAGCAGTGGCAACTGTAAGATATAATTGGGATGTTGATAGCGATAATGAATGATACTTTGTAAATGAATATTTCTGAATGTTAATACATGTATTTGAATGTTTCTATATGTGTGAATGTGAGAATTGAATTGATTTCTGAATGTATCTACTTGTGTGAAATTTTCCTTGGGACTTTTGTAGGTTTGTGGCCTGTTTGTAGGCTGATATCAATGGATGTTGTAAACCTGCAGTTCAGAAAACTGAACTGCAGGTTCTCATCCTGCTGACCAGCCACAGCAGGCCTGCAAACTGATATGAAAAAAAAAATAGATATAAGTGTCGGTTATTTACAGAAAACCATCAGCAAAGACCTACAACGTCGGGTTTCTGAACAAAACTGACGCCTAATGTGGCAACAGCCGTACTGGAAATGGCGTCGGTTGTTCGTGTCAAACCGACGCCTATAATACATATAGGTGTTGGTCTTTTAGTAGATAACCGACGCCAAACTGGTTCGCGCCATAGAAAATAGCGTCATCTAGGACACTTTCTGCGTCGGTTATCAAGTAAACACCAACGCTATAGTCCATATAGGCGTCGGTCTTTTAGTAGATAACCGACGCAAAATGTGTCCTAGATGATGTCGTTTTCTGTGGCGCGAACCCTTTTGGCGTCGGTTATCTACTAAAAGACCGACGCCTATATGTTAAATAGGTGTCGGTTAAAAAATCGACGCCGAAGTGTTCGACCTTTAGCGGCGCCCACATAGGCGTCACTCAGAAACTGACGCCAAAGGGGGTTAAACAACCGACGCCAAAGGCTGCTTTTGTAGTAGTGGTCACAACCTCAGAATAGTTGCCATCATTGAACCTCGGTGTAGCGCCACTACTGCTGATACTATTATCAAGAAATTGGGTTTCAATTCCTCTCACAGAGTAGAGGCGACTGGTTCCTCCGGAGGCATCTAGCTCGCTTGGGATCATCACATCTGCTCGGTGGAATTACTTCTTAACCATCGCCAATTCATCCACTGCAATGTCAACTCAAGTTGGTTCCTAACCATTGTCTACGTGAGCCCCAACCCTTCCAAAATAAAGTTCTTGTGGGAACGACTGGCGGAGATCTCGCAGTCTGTCTCGTCAGCTTGGGAGGTAATGGGAGATTTTAATACCATGCTCAATGTGAATGAAAAGTGAGGGAGTGACTTCTTCAACTCTCGAGCGAGTAGGCACTTCCATGAAACTCTCATTAACAGCCCTTGCGGAGCTTAATTCAAATGGACCCTTCTTCACCTTCCAGCGTCAAGCACTCATGGAACGGTTGGATCGTGTTCTAGCTAATTCGGACTGGATGGACAGGTTAGAGAATGCATTTGTTACAGTGTTGCCCCACTTGTACTGAGACCACCATCCCCTCTTGCTCTCCTATGGTGACAGGTCACCCCGGAGGCCTTTCTTCCGCACCAAGGCATGCTGGAACTCCATCCCAGAGTTTCACGTAGATCTCCTTTGTCATTGGCCTGAGGACTCGTCCTTCCAAGATGGCCTCTGCTCCTTTAAAGACAAGTATATCAAGTGGGAGACAAAGTGAGCTAACAAACAACGCATTGAGAAGCAATGTCTTCTTGCCCAAATCGCCAAGGCCCATGTACGACAACAATCCCTACCCCTCGCTCCAAGTATAGATAACTCTATCTACTTTCAGGAACGCCTGAATGAGATCCTCCTTAGGGAGGAGTTGGATTGGCAGCAGCGTGCACACATAGACTGGCTCAAGGCTGGTGACCTGAATACCAAGTTCTTCCAATCTTATGTGCAGGCACGGAGGCACTACAACAAGCTTAGTTGTCTGAAAAATGATGTTGGCGATTGGGAATCGTCCCCCGATGCGATTAGGACGTTTGTTTGACATTTCTTTGAACAACTGATGACTTAGACAAACCCAATAGATATGCACAACATTCTTCACTTCCCCTGGGCCTTCCCCAGCATTGCTTCCGTAGAGTACTCTAGGCTGGAAGCCTTGCCTACTACGGTGGACATTAAAAGGGTAGTCTTTTCCATGGCGCCACTGAAAGCACCTGGACCGGACGGTGTACGTACTGGTTTCATCCAAACAAACTGGGATCGTGTGGGCTCATCCATTGTTTGCACTGTCCAGGAGGTCTTCCGCACTGAGTACATTGATGAAGCTCTAGCAGACTCCCATATGGTCATGATTCCTAAAGTAGCATCTCCACAATGTTGTGGCGACCTCACGCCCATCTCGCTGAATAATAGTTGCTTCAAAATCATCTCTAAGGTCATTATTGAGAGGCTGAAACCTTTTATGAATGACTGGATTGCACCCACACAATCCAGTTTCATTCCAGGGAGACGTATTAGTGATAACATTCTGCTTACTCAAGAGATTATTCATTCCATGAGATTCTGCTCCTTGAAGAAACTGACTATGTGTATCAAGCTTGATCTCACTAAAGCCTTTGACAGGATGAACATGGATTTCATCCGGGACACCCTTCAAAGGACCGGTATACCAAACAAACTCGTGAACATTACTATGAAAATCATCAGCAAGGGATCGACCTCCATCCTTTGGGAAGGTGTCCCACTCTCTCCTTTCAAATCCACACAAGGCGTCCTGTAGGGTGATCCGGTTAGTCCTTATGTGTTTGTTCTGTGTATGGAATGGCTAAGTCAAGCTATCTCCTCTTCTGTTGCTCCCGGTGAGTGGAAGTCCATCACCCTATCCCGGGGAGGAACACAGATCTCCCATGTGTTCTTTACAGATGACATCCTCCTCCTAGGTGAGGCTTCGGTCAGCCAAGCTCGTACCATCAACACCATACTAGAAGCCTTTTCTACAGCATTGGGGCAATTAGTATCTAAACCAAAATCCAAATGTTACTTCAAAAAGAACACTCTGCGGCCTTTGATCCGATCGATTAGTAGGAGGCTGGTCTTTGGTTGGACACACAACCTTGGGCGCTACCTGGGCGTGCCGCTATTGCATCACAGAGTGAACAGGGAAACCCACGGCGATATCCTTTCTGCTATCCAAAGAAGACTAAACAGTTGTTCTCTCCAGCACCTTTCCCTTGTTGGAAGGGTAACTCTTTCCAAGTCTACCCTACAGGCGATTCCCACATACACCATGCAAACAATCAAGTTATCTCCTCGCCTCTACGATGACATTAACCAAATGGTTTGTCAATTCATTTCGTCGGGCACATGAGCTCAGAAGAAATCCTCGCTGGTTACATGGAAGAAGATCTCCTCTTCCAAGGATGTCAGAGGGCTAGGAATACGAGATGTCTGAGACCAGAATGATGCGCTCATGATGAAGAATGTATGGATCTATCTCAATGACACCTCCAAGATCTGGACCCAGGTTATGCATGAGAAGTATGTTAGGGGGGCTCGCTTCGCCTCCGTCCCCTCCTCTTTAGCTTGGAGCTTCATCAAGAAGAACTTGGGTGGCGTCACCAACATATTCCATAAGGCGGTTAACAACGGTCGGACCACCAATGTCTGGACGGACATATGGCTTTCCGGATGTTCGGTGATGGATCTCTGCCCAACTTGGCCCATCCCCGACGATCTCTGCGATATCCAGGTTAGCTCTATGTGCCTGTCAGAGGGAGGGTGGAATTGGGAGTTTATCCACCATTACCTGGTGAACTCGACCTGGCTCGCTATCACCTCTACACCGGCGCCGGCCCAAGACGTAGGCAGTGACGGCTGGATTTGGCCCCTGGAGCCAAACGGGACCTTCTCATCACTATCATGTTACAGATGGATTCGGGGAGGTAAGGAGGTGCACACCCCAGGGTTGTGGAGTAAGATATGGAGTCTGCAACTTCCAGAGCAGATGAAAATATTTCACTGGCTCCTTCAACATGAGGCGCTTATGACAAACATGGAGAAAATCCGGTGACATATGGATGTCTCGGAGCTATGCCCTATATGTCAAAACAATCCAGATACCATTGTTCATGCTCTTCGGGACTTTGCGTCCAGTCGGTCCGTCTGGTTACTCACTGTTCCAGGAGTTACTCACTTTTCTCTTGGTGAGCATGAATGGATTCACTGGTGCATTGGAGACGAAGGGGGCAGTTGTAGAGACCTTGCACTACGTGTTGTCACCTGCTGGCACCTCTGGACCTGGCAGAATAAGCAAATACATCAGTAGGTTGTCACACCTGCCGGAACAAAGGCCGAGTTCGTCCAAGCTCATGTGGACACCATCCTCAGAATCCACACTGCTAGTTTACGAAGACCCAGCCCTAGTATGATACCCACTTCACAGATCCCGACAAGGTACTTGTATATCTTCACTGATGCGGCCTTCAAACATGTGCATCCTCATGCTGCCATTGGCATCCATGTGGTTAGCTCGCAGGGCATTCATGTCCTTGATTCCTGTCAGATTACTGCATCTTCCTCACCCCTGAGTGCCAAGATTGATGCCATTTTTCAGGCCTTGCACCTATGCCAAATTAAGGGCTGGCATGACTACTACTTCTTCACAGACTCTGCCAAAGTTGTTAACATCTTAACAAAACCAAACCCCACTCCCAGGTATACTCCGTATGCTTGGGAGGCCATAAAGCTTCATGGTGAACCGTTACAGGGAACCATCCACCATGTCTCAAGGGCCTACAATGGAGCGGATGATAGCTTAGCCAAATACTCTCTAAATAAATCAGATTCTTTCTCCTTTTCTTCTATTGTACCTCCTTAGTTTACCTTTGGAAACCAAGTTGACACTTGTATTATTTTATCCGTTATTGGGCACAGAATGAATAATAATTAGCCCCCTTTCTTCAAAAAAAGATGAGTGTCTTAATTGGGCACTCATTGAGGCATGTGTAATTGTCTATGAAGAAAGAAGGGATTTTGTAGACCTTTTAGATAACAATGATCAGCAAGGTTTAGTTTTTATTTCTTCAAATGGATATCTCATATTCAAAAATTGAGATCATACGTGGGGCTTCGATTAGCCGAATGGTGGCAGCAAGAATTTATAACCTCACTTATTTGGAGAAGTAAGCCCATTATAATATCTTCATAACTTCTTTGTTGTGTGTAGGGGAGCCTTACATTAATTCATCTAGTGATACCTCCTCTTGAGGTTCTTCTAGATATTGGATTATGTATGTGCCTTCTAGATTAGTTTCTCTGCAAAGCTCAGACATTGGTGGTACTTGCTTGGTATTGACCATAGGAATGGTGACTTTTCTTGTCTCCTCTTCTGGCATGGTAATAGGGAATCCTACATATGTAGTTATCTTCTCTTTAACTTTTTGATGAAGGAACATGATTATGGTGGGGTGGAGTGCTTGTCCATCTTTGACAAGGTTTGTTTGGTTACCACATCTTATACCACTAACACAGGCCAAGGAACCACTATATGCTAAGATTTTTGCAGGGACAGTGTTGTAGGAACCCATATCTTCTGACCTTCCTACTCCTAGAGAGATCCTAGTATGCTGACCAGCTTCTTGGTGATTACTGGGATCATTGATTTCTTCTCTTGGATAGAAGTGATGATTTGTGTACTCTGAGCCTTGTTCTTGATGGCTTTCTCTAAAGAGGGGATGTGCACATGTTTTTGGTGTTCTAGAAATGAGATGACATCTACAATGTTGGAGGATGAAGGAATATCCTATAAGATGACTCTATTTACCCCAATGAATTCCGTTAGGTCTTATGATACATGCTTGAGTGTGAGGTGTGAATCCATCATTTTCCCTTTATTCCAACAGAAATCATATAAGGTGTTGGCATTGTAGCTTTTTGGCAAGGGAATTTGGGGCTTCCATATAGCTGGGAACTTCAATAGGTTCTTGGTGTTGGCATTGTAGCTTTTTGGCAAGGGAATCTCCCAAAGGAATGAAGTTCTATTTTGGCTTGGATGGTTCTTTTGATGTGGATCTGTGGTGGTTGGCTCCACTTGAGGAATAAGATTTCCCAATATAGGAGGAGTATTTACCACCACTTGTAGCATATGATATTGAAATGGTGTTGTCGCATTCTCATAGTAGTTGTTTGGCAACCATGGATACTATAGAAGCATGTATTAAGGTAGATATTTGGGAGGTTCCATCTAAGCATGTTGTTGTTGGGGTAATGAGATATTTGTTGCTTGACTTTGTGGTACTTGAACTAATGAGAAGTGGACATATGGTTGTTGTCTATTGTTGTTTTTGTCTGGGATGAGCAGCGCTCCGACCGCTACATCTTTTTCTCTATACTTTGTCCATTTTGGATTCTTATTAGTTTTTGTAGAGGAGTAATGTGGTTAGAAACAGATGCCTATGTTTTGATACACCCCCACTTTAGGGAATTCCCAATATGTACTCTTATGTGTATGAGTGAGGGGAAGATATTATACCATTATAAGGATAATAGGGAATGAGAGCTAGTGTGGTTGATCTAATCACTATTTCCAAGGCATCCTTATATGTGGTCTTGAAGTCTACCTAGGCTTCTGAATCCCTCCATCCTCCTATAAATTTGGAGAAACTTTAATCTTCCTTATGTTGTAGCGCCTCTAGGTCCTCCTTAGTGGGGACTTGGTTTACAATTCAAGAACATTGATCAATGGAGTTTTCTTCCATCTTGGCCTAAGTGGTGATGTTTAAGATGTCTAAAATCCAAGAACATTGATCAATGAACCTTTCATCCATCTTGGCCCATGTGGTGATGGTTAAGATATATTGTTTGTTGTATTATGCCAATATGGGACCCATCATGGTCCGTTTAAAGAAGCATATTAGCACTTTTTCTATGTCTTTGTACTCTACCATATCTAAGTAGTATGCCTTGACATGGGACATGGGGAACCCCTTTACAGACTACTCATGGAACTAGGGCAATTTTTGGGAATTTTTTTATCTTAGACATGATAGAATTCAGTTAAGGTTTTCCCCTTGTCCTTGTTTCCTTCTAGTTATTTTGTAAAATGTCAAGCAGGAGGAGGTTTGTGATGATAGTTAATGGAGAATCATTTTTCTTTTGTGTGACTACCACCTCTATCACTATCAGTCTAATTTTCATTGGTAGAATCTTATATACTAGTGGTGAGAATTTATACCCTCCTCCAATGTAAGGATTGTGAGAGGAGTATGGTGGTGGATAAAGGGAATGTAGGACAGGGAAATCGGGCATTTAGGTATTGTACTTCAACCTTTACTACAATGTTGACTTTTACATCCTCCTTAAGATATTCTCTTGTGGTTGCAGCTTCCTCCTCCTTCTTTTTCCCTAGGTCTCCCCTTTAAGGTTCAAGATAGATGTTACCACTTTTGGAGTTACCAGTGCTTCTTAGTGTTCATGAATGGTGGGCCCTTGTAGAGACATAGTTGGGACGATTATGGTTGAGAACAGTGGGAACCCCACACGTCATATGGGAAGAATAGTGTTGATAAATTGGCATAAGCAACTCATTGTCTAGTGAATCCCAAATAATGCCACCCTCTTACATATACAGATCTTGGTGGAAGTATAAAGGGGACATTAGTTGGTTGCTTCAGTGGGAATTACAGTTGAACTTCCTGAGAGGCATACATCTTTAGCATCACTATAGATTCTTTGAGCTTCTCCCCTCCAGTAGACTTATCTTTTTTGTTCTAACCAATATATCCCTTAGTGCCACTATTATATTTTCAATCCACACTTCTACTTCCGTCCATTTGGGTTAATCTACAGTGATACCAGGTGAAGTACATTCTCTTTGACCTTTTATTGATGGATTGAAATTCACATTATTGGGATTCAAAGGTAGTATGTAATGTTTTATAAGAGCATATTTTGTGCTTAGTATGGGTCCCTCCACCCAATTATATCAGATAAGTAGCTAAAACATCTCCCCATTTGTCTGGGAAGTATAAAAAAAGAGTGTTGCCTTTTTCCTTACGGACTTTCATGAAGAAGGAATGCTTGCATTAGTATCCCATTTTTTATTTTTAGATTTTTAGGCAATGGAATATCCCCCTAGCCTGGGTTATATAGGCAAATTTATTCAACTTTGTCCTAAGATGTACTTAATATTGACATGGTAGGGAAAAAGTAAATATGGTGGACTTGGTGTTCCTTAGGGAAGAGTCTCAAGAGAATTATTCAAATTGTAGCCCCTATTGGGCCAGTGTCTATGCTCAATCAATCACATTATCTCCCTCGGGCATCGTCATCCATTGGGGTTCCCAAACTAAAACCCTTGGCAGGATCCATGACACCCTAGTTTCGTCCTAGTTTGGGGAGTTTCTATTGGAGTTCTTGTCCATTAGAAGCGATGAGAGGTCAACAAGGAGGGAACCTCGTCTTGACATATAACAATTAATCATCAAATTGGTTATAAGTTGTGGTCGGGTTATAAGATGTGGTCCAATTATAGGTCATAGTCAATAATCATGGATGTAGGTATGAAGATCACATGATGGTCTTGTTTAAGGTCATAGTACAGGGCCATAGATTTGAGAAATAAGGGATTTGGGTGGTCCAATTTGATGTATGGGAAGAAGATACCCTCCCCCATTTAATCAATGAGTTTAGATCTACATAATGTCCTTACTCAAACAAAACCAACATAGGAGGTTTGTTCCTTATATTCTCTATGTATGACAATCATCAAGTGGTAACATGAGTTCAATGAATGGGGGTATTGCTCCCAATACACCTCTTGACCAGGGAAATTGTAATTTTTTGCTAGTGCTAGTAGAATGACGTCTGTTTAAGGCCTTGGGGCATCTATCTTAATGTTGAAATGTCCTCTACTAACACTATATATCACTTCTAGAGATTTAACATGTAGTTGGCGTGTGTTCCATGATAGAAATTTTAAAGGAGTGTAGAGTGTAAATGCACAATTTTAGATACAAGACCATAAATAGTGGAAAGAGGTACTATATAAATGATAACAATGTTTCTCAAGAATTACTATATCATGTTTTGGAACCATATTTGCTATTCATTATATCTTTGATTTTGCATTTTTTATATATTAAAACAGTAATATATAGAAATGAAAATGAAGAAATGGAAGTGAACAATGAACCCTTAATGGAAGCAAGCTCGAACCCTAACGAAACAGGAAAAAGGAGAAAAAGAAGAAAAAAAACCTTGAATATAGCGAAAAGGAAGAAAAATTGTCAAAAGTTCCCAATGGTAGTTGGGAGGTGGGCTTGACAGATCACCTTGAACTGTGAGTAGAGGCCAACAAATTAGGTTGGTGTGTGGCCCTATACCAAAATAGAAAAAAGAAACAAAAAAAGAAATAAGGTAAATAGATGTAGAATCAGAAAAAAAGGAGATCCTAAAAATGATTAATATTTATGAAAGAAAGAAGGAATTCAATTGTCTTTCCATCCCCAATAGAGTCACCAATATATTGCACCTTTTCAAAAGAAGATATTGTGTGATTCATGTCCTTTTGGTAGTGTAACTTAGTTTGTTGATCAAATCAAAAATAAAAACATTTGCCCAACACATTTTATATGAAAAAAATGAGGAAAACATAATAGATCTTTGAAGACCATGGGGGAAAGACAAGTCATCATATGATTAAGATATATAATAAAATAAAGTAATGAAATAAACCCAAACAAATTAGGTTTGTAGATATTATTAGGATTGGTAGAGGATTATCACCCCAATTGTGCCTAGTATATCAGTATTTAGACATTTTTATGTGATTGTGAAGCAAAGAATGATTTCAAGATGTTAACAAAAAGAAAATAAGGTTATTATTAATAAAAAAGATTTTTATTGGGTGGGATTCTAGGGCTAGATATGTCTGCATCTTTCCCATTATTGCCCTTATAGTTCATTTTTTAGGTAGATTGGGGTCCTAATCACCTTAGGATCTCCCAGAAGGGAGAATGCTCATGAATGATTGGGACCGATGCATAGGATTAGAGGATTATTAGTAGTCATGGGCTCAGAACAATACTTCATTTTAGATAGATATAAGCAACTAAAAAATAATAACAAAGTAGAAGTATAGAGCAATCATGGTAGAATAACAATTTAGATTACCATTTTAATGCCTTATTGATGCAAACATGGAATGTTGTGTCAAAGGAAGGATTCTATGATCATTAGTAATGTGGATATTAAAGATAGAGGTATTTAAATCCTCAGGATTTGGATTTTTGAAAGAGGCCTAAAAATGGTGGATCTAGCGGGATATTTATAGGTGGATATTAGGTTTTACAGGTATGGAGAGAACCTTTTAGATGAGGTTGTAAATCACCCTGATGTGCCACATTTTAGGGGCACATGGATCGAGGTGCCCCACCATGTGGAACGTGGGGTATGGATTAGATCCATTGGGTGTCCCGTTTGGATACAAATGTATTTATCAATTTTACAGTCATTTCAGGAATGTTCTAGAGAAAATTAAAGAGAGATATAATTTAGGATTATACCAAATATTCCTCAAGAAAAATCAATTGAATATCCAGAGAGAAAAATAATGTTTCATGTTACATAATTCAATTGGGAAATTTATGAAGAAGATCAAATGAGAAGTATAGTTGGAGAGAAAATTGCACTTTTTGTCTAGAATTAATGTTTTCTTGGAATATGGTAAATATATTTATGAATAAGAGAGTATATAAATATAGATAGTATAGAGAAGGTAACCCAGGAGAAATACTCCTAAAAACATGTTATATACAAGGGATCTAAGTACAAAACCCCAATATAGATTTGTATTTGTAGTCAAAGCCTAAGATTGTCCAGGTCTAGCTCTAATACTCCATCTCAAAACATTATTAATTTCTCTAATCACCTTCAGTTCATGAAGATCTGTATGACCACTAACTTTGTTGTTTCTTTTAATCCTCAACTCATAGTTGGTGCATGTGATGTAGATGCTAACAAAGCCTCCAACAGTACAACAGAACCGACCTTTGGTGTTGGTTATTTATGGCCTTTGGCGACAGTTAAAAGGTGACATCTATGTGGGTGGCACTAAAAGGTGAACCATTAGGTGTCAGTTTGAAAACCGACGCCAAAAACTTTTGCGCCACACAATACACACTAGTAGGGGCACACTATAGGCATCGGTTATTAGTGGGGAAACCGATGTCAGAACCCTTTACGCCACAAAAAGGGTGCTAGTAGGGGCACTATAGGCGTCTGTTATTAGTAGGGAAACCAACGCCCAAACCCTTCGCGCCACAAAAGGGCGCCATCTAGGACACCATCGGCGTCGATTTCTTAGTAATAACTGATGCCATATCACCTGCTACCACGGTCGTTCTAGCCAGCACGGCCGTGTTGTCTGGCCACATTAGACGGCAGTTTTTTGCTATTAACCGTCGTTGTAAGCCTTTGTTGTCATTTTTCGACTAATAACCGACGCCTATGTTTTGATTTTTTTCTTATCAGTTTGCAGGCCTACTATGTCTGGTCACAGGATAAAGAAACCTGCATTTCAGTGGAACTGAACTGTAGGTTTATGATATCCATTGATATCAGCCAACAACAGGCCACAAACCTACAAATTAAACAAGATTCATTTTCACACATTTAGCAACCTGTAGTTCCATTTAATTTTCACACATGGAGAAACATTCAGACACATGTAGAAACATTCATGTAACAACCTACAGTTCCTTTCATTTTCAGATTCACACATGTAGAAACATTTAGACACATGTAGAAACATTCATGTAGCAACCTACAATTCCTTTCATTTTCACATTCACACATATACATGTAGAAACATTCATGTAGCAACCTGCAGTTCCATTTATTTTCACATTCACACATGTATAAACATTCAGGAACATGTAGAAACATTTAGACATGTAGAGCCATTCACACATATGACAATTCAGAAAATTCATTTACAAAATATCATTCTTTAGTCATTATCACTATCAACATCCCAATAATATTTTAAAACCCCCACTACTTGTATGGCTTTTTCCCATTCTTCTCTTACATCATTTAATTCTTCCGTCGTATAGGAAGCATGTACATTTGATAAGGACTTACCTATAGTGGGATCATTGTTAAACACCTGCAAAGAAAATGATGTATATATATAATTAATAATATATAAATAAGATTGAAATATTTCATATTATCTAATGAGACTATATATAATACCTCATGTATGAAATCGATGTCCACTACAACATATTTGATAATCATGTGCATAAAACGCATCACATAGTATGCAAATTCCCATCCATTGTCTTGTGTAGCACACTATAAATTTAAGCATACAAAATATTAAAAAATATAACTAAGCACAGTTCACATAAATAATATATACATTGGAGTCAGGAACTTACTTCCACATTCTCCCAAATTATTGGCTGGTTCTTTTTCCTGGGGACCTTTCCTCCAGCCTTTTTGAACTCATGTAAACCCCTACATGTTAATGTAACATAGTAAATTGCATAATTAAACAGTAATGTAATAACATATGTTAACAGATATAAAAATGAAATATTTCTCACCAGAATAATACCATTTTCATTACATGTCCATATTTTGGATTCAATTTAGTCCCCTTAGGATCTAGATAATAGACAGTGAATGTCCTGGGGACAATAACTAGTAACTCCCAATGCATACCCCTAGAGGTAAAAAAGTTAAAAATTAATAACTCGAAATCCATAATAAAATGTAATTTTATTAAGTCCAAATTATAAGCAAAGTAAACTTACTCCACATTGAATGGAGCTATTATCACCTTCTTCTTATTTTGAGCAAAATTTGTAAAAGCATCACAACAATATTGTTGAACTGACGAAGGGTCTTTAGCAACTAGACTAATCAAAGATGGAATAAAATATCCTACATGTTCAAATGAAAAATCTGCACATATCTTATCTAAGTAGCTGCAAAACATGTATTACGTATGCATTAATATATAAGAAACCAGATCACTGGATCCTACACAAGGTATATGGATGTATAAACAATATCTCACCTTATCCATAGCTCTATCACAGATGTATTCAGCCAATCATATTGAAGCAACTCCAAATTATCTTGTATAAATAGTTTATTTTTTTGTGATTGACTTGCATCATCCGCATCTATAGAAACATTTGTAGGGCAATTTATATCATGTTCGCCTAGCCATACTGCCATACCCCTACAATTAGGATCTAACGGGGTAGGTAGGTCTTGTGGAACCCAACTTGGTATTGTAGGAGTTGGAGGTGGAGGCTTAGATGCTTTGGGTGTCTTCGTTTTAACCTATATATATAATTTCAGATCAATTGACCTCATATATACACACTAACAATTTAACATAATGTAAATTTACCATACAATTTTAATATATACGACATCCGCTTTGGGCCACAATATCACTCCGCCTTCTGCCTCACCAAGTGTTTCACTATCTAAGTGGGCATGGCAATAGAAGATCTATCCAATTGGGGAATATATGTAGCGGGCTCACACGAACCCAACCATTTGGTAATGGAGACCCATGAAACATTTCCCTTGGAAGGGATGGGTAAGTCAACGCCTCTGCAATGACGTATTCATTACTTTTTAGACGGCATGGCTTCATCCCCTACAAATTTACGTAAAGAATGTTATATACATATATTCATATCATCTTGAAAACATATCATCTTGAAAAGACTAGCTACTATGTCATAAAAATACTTACAGCGGATGTGTTAGGTGGTGGGTCTACAAGATTACTCCCAACCTCTACAGTTGGAGTAGAGTGGGACACCATAGGTATTGTCTGAGTGGCAGTCAGAGATGCCTGCCACTTGCTCATTACTTCATGGAGTTTCTTATCAACTACAGCCTTCACTCTCCTTTCAACTATCTTATCTACCTATACATGGATAAAAGAAACATTAGCTTCTGATTATTGAATTCCCTTTTACAGTAGCATTCTAAAAAAAGAATAGGTTACATCTTCTTGTGAAATTCCTAGTTTTGGGACATGTTTGCGCTGGGATGGCCCAAAGAACACTTTGATGCCCACACCAACACTTGCATCCCTAACACGTCAAGGATGCTCTGGGTTACCCAAAGAAACTGTCAATTCATCCGTTGTGTCCTCGGGGATGAACTTGTCTTGTTTCCTCAGCTCATGCAGCTCCCTCTAATGGCCATTAAAAAAAATTGGTAAGTATGTAAACACTACAAATAATCAATATTCGAACGATTGCTCTAAGAGTTGTATTTTACCATTTTTGCAGCTGCCTCAGCAGTTTCGGGTTTCTTTATTTCTCCCTTCTTGTTTTGCCTCCCAGCTATTCAAACATCATGGCAAGGTAGAGGTGTGGTACTTATAGTATAGCACTCCTAAGTAGCAGTAGACTGAGTAGTACACTCAGCCTGTAGTCTTTGGTGAACGTTTGCATAGCCCTTTGGACCCATTGTGTGGTCATGCAGATTCAGTGCACGCCTTGGACCCATTGTGTGGTCATGCACATTCAGTGCACACCTTGCTCTTTGCGCCTCACTAATAGCCTAGTTAGTATGCACATTGATTTGGTTAGTAACACTAAAGGTTAATCTTTAATAGGTGAATACAACATATATTAATTAAATAGGGAGTAACACCTAATACCTTGAATTCATCAGTGTTTCTTGAAGCAACGAACGCGTCCCATTCTTCTTGGTCTAGGAAGTTCCACTGTTCATTGGATGACTTCTTCATCTTCTCATCATCTTTTATGTATTCTCAGGTGAGATTTGTCCTATAGTTCCTTAGGACCCTCCCACAATATTGCATCATGCATTTATGATGCAACTTTTCATCCAATGCAAATATACTCTGCAAAATAGAATTGCTATTAACTAGTATCCAAAAAATTAGTAATCTACAAAATGGAATTGCTAATAATAATAACTCACACATAAATCCTTCCATATTAATTCTTTCTTCCCCTTAGGAACTGTATGCCAAGAATATATCTTGCAAACACAATGGCTATGAGTAACATACCTAAGATATGAAACAAACGAATTGCGGTTCACTCCAATTGCATTTCCTGCATTATCAAAATCCACAACCAGTTCAGGTCCATTGCCCCTTAGCACTATTAACTTCTTCATCATAGTGATGCCCCTTCTCTTGTCAACTTTTTGGTACTGCTCATCAAGTGCCTCATGCGCTTCAGAGGGTACATGTGCATCATCAACCTAAAATTTGACAAAATAAACACACTTACAGGATATAAACTATAAATGGACATATAGATAGAAATATATGATATATTTTTAAAACTTACACTGTGAGGCGGTGCATTGGTAGCCTCACCATGCTCATCATGGTCATCATGCCCATGCTCAGCCATCTGAAAATTTCATTAAAAAATCAAACATTTAGCATTTTACATAACTAGAAGATAATGAAACATTGTATAGTTCACATATGTAAATGAAACATTGAAAAATGAAACATATAAAAAATATAAACATGGATGCCTCTAATATTGCGATCATTTATCAATTAACAATCCTTCATTGTGATCTCCGCGCACATACAAGTCATCATTAGCTTCAATATTTTGTGGTGTTGGCAACCCAACTGAGAATCGACTGGAGTCATCATACTTATCATAGTACTCTTCTTCATCTATAGGATCTTCAATGAAATGTCTTTTACCATGAAGAACAACCGACCATTATCATTTGCATGATCATCGATATAAAAAACTTGTTTCACATGTGATGCCAATATGAATGGTTCACCCTTCTTGCCAATCTTTTCAAAGTTCACTAAAGTGAAACCCAATTCATCCACTATAACTCCTTTGGCGTTATCAACGCAATTACATTTGAAGAGCAGAATTCAGAAATTTATGTAGTCAAACTCGCATGTCTTCAATGACACCGTAATATGACATTTTAGCTTCACTTGGACTCTTATCCTTTGCACTTGCAAATAACATAGTCGACGCTTGAAGGGTGACCCCATTGTTTTGGATGACACTCTTATCATCTTAGCGTTTTGTGTAATATGTGAATCCATTAATGTCATACCCTTCATAAGACATAACATTCAATTTTGGTTTAAAGGTGAGGCATTTGATAGTTTCAGTAATATCATCTGGTGTTTGAGATAGTTGATGTAAGACTTTATCTTCAAACCAGTTAATAAATGTCTTGTTATGCAATCTAGCAAGCCAAATTGAATTGGCTCGAGGATATTGTCTCTTAATGAAATTGGTATGTTCCTCGATATAAACACTCACTTCATCCATGTTGTGTAAAATATACAAGTGACCTTGTTCCAACTGTTCACGGCTGATTACTTTCACCCGTGATCCCAAATTCCTTTGCCAAATTGCTCGTCAATATTCTTGTCATTACCAGGAGTGTCATTACCACTCAGAAAGTCATTGCAAAAATCCATAACATATCTAGCCACATAACCCTCAATAATACTCCCTTCAGGCCGATAACAGTTTCAAACATCACTTTTAAAAATGCTGATGTATCTTTCAAATGGATACATCCAATGAAAGAAAATTGGTCCCAACATTTTCACTTCCCTAGTCAAGTGGACAACAAGATGTACCATGATATCAAAGAACAAAGGAGGGAAATACATCTCAAGCTGACATAGGGTAACAACCACTTCTATTTGCAAAGTATGAAGAGTATCAAGGTCAATAACTTTGTTGCACATACTGTTGAAAAAGAAACAAAGTCTGGTGATTACAAACCTTACATGCTTTGGCAATATAGATCGAATTGCCATCGGCAATATTTGTTGCATTAGAGTGTGACAATCATGAGATTTCAGACCTATCAACATCAGATCTTTCATTGATACCAATCTACAGATGTTGGATGAGTAACCATGTGGCACCTTAACATTTACCAAGCATTCACAAAATGCTTTCTTCTCCTTTCTAGACAATGTGTAACAAGCGGGATGTAAGTATGTTCTCCCATTTCCCATTTCACGTAATTATGTTAATTCTGACCTTATTCCCATTTCACCTAGGTCTAGTCTGGATTTTATCCCATCTTTAGTCTTACCTGGTATATTCAACAGAGTACCAATGATGCTATCACATACATTTTTCTCAATGTGCATGACATCGATACAATGTCTGATTGTTAAAGAATTCTAATAAGGAAGATCCCAAAATATTGACTTCTTCTTGAATAAAGATTTGTCACTCCGTGTGGCCATAGTACATTGTGATCTCTTACCAAATTCATTGACAAAGTCTTTTACTCTTTCATAAACAACCTCCCCTGGTATAGGTTTAGGTGCACTCCATTCCTCATTCCATCCATTGAATGCTTTGTGCTTCCTACGATACGGATGGAATTTTGGAAGAAACCTTCAATGACCAAGATATACAGTCTTTCCACCATGTTTTAGTGTTGTTGAATCAGTGTTCTCTTCACATATAGGACACGCTTTATCTCCTTTGACACTATATCCAAACAAATTCCCATATGATGGAAAGTCATTAATAGTGCAAAACAACATAGCATGCAAACGAAATGTCTCTATTCGTGAAGCATCATAGGTCATCACATCTTCACCCCAGAGTTTCTTTAAGTCATCAATCAGAGGTTCAAGATAGACATCGATATAATTTCCAGGTTGTTTAGGGTCCGATATCAACAATGACAACATAACATACTTATTTTTTATACACAGCCAGGGAGGAAGATTGTATATAACAAGCATGATTGGCCAAGTGCTATGTTGGCTGCTCAATGTCTCATATGGATTCATCCCATCTGTAAGGCCCCGAAACTTATTTAATGAGTTGAACAAGCTTAATTACCATAATTTATGCTTAGTGCATCATTAAGTTGATTAAGCTAAGTTAAGTGTTGAAGATGCGATTAGTGTTTAGATTAGTTGAGACAAGCTAATTGGCATGTTTTTATGCCTTGGGGTTGTAGAGTATCTCACACTTGAAAATGTGCAAAAGAAATTGTGTTATTTGGACCTTCGACTCAATAGTCGTTTTCACTCTTTTGGGCTGTTTTTTGCAATTTACCCATTTATTAGCTTATTAACCTCACGTTTCTTTTCCTTCACTTATACATTCTTCTTTCTCGATTGATTTCAGTAACCGCTTAAAGAGGCGCCCGACAGAGAGAGTAGTGAGGTGGGATTTGCGGACGATCTAGGGCATCATAGATTGGATCGAGCTCCGCCCACCCATCTTCTTCTTCTTCCCCTCTTCCTCCCCCTCTTCTTCACCTTGTTGCACCCTAGGGTGGCACCCCCAAGCATGGTGACCGGCCAGCAGCAGAAGCTATACAGAGAAGTGCCCGACCAGCTAACAATAGGGTAAGCTAGGTGGCAGTTTTGGGCCTCCTTGGCTCCGATTAAGTGGTGCCTAACTACTCTTCTTCGCCAATCTTCCTCTGTGACGTCCTAGTGGAATCCACCTATAGGGAGGAGCCCCAGCAGCAGCGCCGCACAGCAGTTGCATGGGGCTACAGCCAGGAGCCTTGGGCGTAGCAAACACCAAGGTTATGGTGGCATCGAGCTCGGTCATGGATCCAGAGCAAGATTTCACAACCCTAGCCTCAATTCAGCACCCAGCCAAGGCTCTTCTCCAAACTGTACGTGGGTGTATGGTACTATTCGATTACACCTGTTCCAATATTGGGCTTAAACCAAAGGTTGAAGACAACCAAATTTTCCCGAAAACATGCTCTGGACGCATTTCCGGACGAATCCAGACATTCTGAATCGATGTGAGTAGAATCTCACTCCCATTCGCACAATTTAACTCGAATAATTGGACACTTTGGTTAAAAGTAGTATTATTCGTAGATGTCAGTGTTTGCCCAGGTGTTGGGCAGTGCCAACACTGCTTGACTCCTAATTTGCACGTTTAAATTATTAATGTCTGCTCGACATTAATTAGTTGACTGATATGTGTCATGGGATTTAATGAAATTACATAATTTATCGAACCTAATTTACTCTGTTAAATGTTAAAATCAGTAAGTGCACAACCAGAAAAATGTTCCATAGTAGAATTTGCTCTAAAGCTCTAAAACCCTACCTTTCTTACTCCTTATATTTAGGATTTGCTCATTTGATGAAGAAAGGTGCTAGATGGACGAATTCATAGCTTATTCTTGGATTTCTTCTATTTGGGGTTCCATATTCACATTATAGGTAAGTTTTATAACTTGATCCACGTTTATTGCTTACCATAAGCTTTCTAGATCATGTTTTTGCTTGAAAATGATTATTCATGCACTAAAAAGCTATGCTTGACTTGGATTTTGATTTTTATAATGTTCCCTGTTCTGATTTCAGTTCTAGATGAATGTGTGATCACGTGTAAATTATTAATAAGGTATAATGTGACTTGGACAAGTTTTTTTGACAACATATGGTTCTAAGCATCTATCAAACAATTGTCAATTTTGGGGTTTAGAGCTGATTTCTTTTATAAACCATGACCCAATGATGGTACCATTGCAACAACCCTATGGTGTTGTATTCATAACAACTGATGGTTGTGATCAAGGGTGTCAAATGATGGTGGAAACCTATGGTCACCCCTTAGTTTAGGTTTTGGATCAATTAGAAGTATAATGATCAATCATTAAGTACCCTACTAATGATATCAATTATTGATGACATCAGCTTAATATTTGATGTTGATTAATGAATATAGCGTTGATTTAATAACCTATAGTGATTTAATGATCACTAATGATGGTGGATCAGGTCTCTACAATCTATGGTGAGTTAATCATATAGTTTTATCATCAATTAAGCCTGAGACCAATGATTTCTTGGGTCACTTGATGCAATGGTCAGACCTATACCGTAATTGATGATTTTATCATATGAACTTGACCCAATGGTCAAGATCTAATGTTTATTCTTCAAATAAAGTGGAATGATAGATAATGTAATATGTTGGTCCTAATAATGTGATTTATATGGTTTCCTTTATATGATCAACTTAAGGAGCTTATTTGTTGACAATGGATGGCTTGTTTTAAATGAATAGTCAATTGTGGGTTTTACCCTACTCTCAATGAAATTTTTGTGTTGTTCATCAAAGGATGTCTAGGGTTATATGGTGCCTCGTTCTAGAGCACAAATCAAGGACTGCATAGGTGATTTATCCAAGGTATTTACTTATGTAAACAACCAATAGTCTTACCTTTTAAGCATCCAATGGTTCTGGGTGACATTCTGGTATGGCGATATGGGTTGAATGATGATGGATCGAATGGAGGGTTACCCTTAATAAGTTAGTCTAACCTATTCACTCATATGAATAGAAGGGATGATAACCATATTGTGTTGATATGTAACCCTAATGAGGTATATCTTGTTATACCTAGCTTTAATATAACTAAATGATGGTAATTGGGTATGAATAGTCCTTGAATGACTAATACAATCATGGAATACTCTATTATTGTTGAAACCCTAGTATGATATAACCTAATGGTTACACCTTGATTTATGTGTGGGATCATACTTGAGAATAGTATGGAATGTGATGGTGATGCTTCACCTTATGCATCCATGATCCAATGGGGATGTCGTGAGTTAGGGTTTGGGTATAAGTGATGATTAGTAACATTAATATAAATTATATTGTGAACCTAACTCTAATGAAAATAGATAAAGATGAGTATTCATGTTTAACATTCTTATATAATGGAATGATGGTGGAATAACCTCCTAAATATGATCATAACCTTGATATGTTAATTGGTGGTTATCATAGCCACATGGTTGATACTTTCTTATGCTAAACATGTGCATTATGAATATGATGAGTGTTAATCATATCTAGATTCCTTGCATGTAGATGTAATAAAGGAATGTTCTTAATGTTAATATAGCCCTGCTATGATTGTTTATGGATATCTCCTAGCTCATTAATGCAATATTGTGCTGATCTGGTATATTATATGTAAGTGATGTTGTTGAGCCTTGTTATAAGGCATGGAAAGATAATGATGATCTTGCAGGGAATAATATGATGGTCTTAATGACCTTTGGGCATGGTTGAGCCCTGAATTAGGATTTATCACATGGTTGATAAGGGTTGATATCCTGTGATATTGTGAAAAGGATTTATATCTTGTCATCATATGATGACTAGTGTGGTCTCCTAAATGGAAAATGAATATTACCATGTGATGATGGGATGAGAAATTATGGTTCATACATTTTATATCTTTTCAAAGTTTTAATATTTATATGCTTGCTAGAAGTGAATTAGGGTTTGTATGTCCACTTGTTTGATGCATCCTTAATTCACCCAATTGGCATAACTAATCAAGTGCAACTCTAATCATGTAGTGCCATGTACCATAGATCCATATGAGTGTCAGAACTTGCCAGATGGTGAAACGAGTATTCCTAAGGGAAACTCGGAGCGCATACTGATGAGTATGCAGGGTGCTTGTCATCCTGAATTCAAGTGTTTAGGGAGGATGACTGCGGTCATACCTAGCCCTCAGTTTGAGAACGGTTGTGGTCATGTCTCGATGATTATATATGTAATGATATTGGAGGACAACTGTGGTTGTACCTCAGATGGTAGGGTATGCGTACCCACATCCTATCACTAGTGTTGTGACTTGTACCAAGGACGGACTAGGCTATTAGCAGCTTGACCTTATGTGTGTTGTGGCAGACCCATACTGAACGGGGGCAGAGAAGATCTTAGGAGTCTGGCTCTTCCTAGATCTTGTATGGCACTGATTTCGACTTAGCAGTGGTCAGTTGGATTTTGAGTGGTATCCTCAATTTTCTCAGGGCATAATAAAAGATGTAATACAACTGTATAGCATATCTGCTTAGGGTTATACACGACGCTTCACATTGGATGATAACCCTTGTTTGTTCTCTTTACATAAAGATGATACTTAGTGCAATGAAGAGATAATAATTCTACTTATGTTGTGGATCATAAGATGGTAAATGTGTACATACAATAGTCATGCTTATGTTGGTTTCTATACTGCTACGACTGATTATAACCATGATGCTAGATATCCCATGTTGTTAGTTATATTTAGCATGCTAGTCTTGCCTTTGTAACTAGAGATGCATATATTGCTAATGATGCTTGTCTAGATAGTTGTTCTTATGTTGTTAGCTCTTCTTATGATGTTGATATGTTCAACCAATTAGACATGCTCATGTTGTTAGCTATGCTATGTTACTAGACTTGCTCATGATGCTAGAACTGCATATGCTGCTGAACTGCTTATATTGTCAACAAGATAAAGGATGATAGTCTGGTTAATAATGATAGTTATTATCTACTCCTTTATGTATTTTGTTAATCATCAGTACTATTAATCTTATTTGTTATATCTGATTAAACTTCTTAACTGTTTAATTACATAAAAATGTTGTAATTAATAAACAATGTTGATGCTTATATCTCTTATTGGGACTGGGTCTCACCCTTGTGGTTCACCACAATTTTTTTAGGTAATCGGAATTGACGAAAACAAATATGTGGCAGAAAAGAGGAGCTATAGGAATGAATATTTGATAAAGCTGATTAGATTTCTAGTTTGTTCTAGAGTCGTCCCTGTACTCTTAGGTCCAGGCGAGATAAAGTTTGTATATAATGTTTCAAATGAATCATACTTTTGTTAGCATATTAATGCTTGTTTGTGTGGCATAGTATGGATAAAAGAAAGATGTTGGGATCCTTCAAACGTTTCTGAGCGGGTGTTGATGTTGCAATTCGTTTTAATTTACCCATATTTTTGGGTATGTGATTAATTAGTGATTGATTGTTTTTTAAGTTTTGAGTAATCTCGTTTAGTGTGAAGAGGTCCCGAAACCATCTGTACAAAGCCCAAGTATTAGATTCCTGACTCCTTCACCAAATTTAGGGTACAATAGATCAATCTTCTTCCATTGTGGGGAATCAGATGCATGTCGTAGGATCCCATCATTATTTTTCTTAACATCTGAATGCCACCTCAAATTCATTGCATTTATTGGATTTGCAAACAAGCGTTGAAACTATGATATTATAGGTAGATACCACATCTCCTTGGCAGGAGAACCAGTTTTGCACTCCCCTAAAGTCGTCAATTTATACTGTGACGCACCACATTTTGGACAATCTTTCAAATCCACATAGTCCTTTTGAAATAATACACAATCATTCGGGCATGTGTGTATCTTCTTGGCCTCCATTCCCATTGGGCACAACAATTTCTTTACCTGGTATGTTGAGATTGGCAGCTCGTTTCCTTCAGGAAGCATTTGTTTCAAAAAAGACAACAATGACGTGAATCTTTTGTCGCTCCATCTATTGTTAGCTTTCATCTTATACAATCTCAACACAGTGCTAAGCTTCATAAACTTAGTAAAACATGTGTATAACGGTATCTCAGCATCATGCACAATGTTTCTAAACATGGGAGGTGGATCGGTTTCGGTGTGCTCTACCCCACAACTATCCAGCATTGCATGAACGATGTCTACTGGAACTGGTTCGTTCACATCTACGCCATCGGAGGAAACAACTTCCTCCATACAAGCATTGCTATCGACATCCACTGGTTTCAGGTTTGAAATCTCTCCATGCCAGTACCATTCTTTATAGCCTTGTATAATCTCATTGCACATGACATGACTTTTGATTTCGTCACTAGTGTTGACTTTCAATTTGTTACCGCAATGCCTACATGGACAGTAGAACCTATATATAGGTTGTTTCCAATGTTCCTCGGCAAATCTAATAAACTGATCAAGACCGGAAATAAACTCTGGGGTGCAGGGATTGCAAATGGACATCCATGATCTATCCATTCTATGATCAAAGAGAAAACAAGTATATATTACAACAAGATTAGGGTCTAGGGTTAACATATTAGAGTTTAAGCATGGTTAAAACTTTAGGGTTTAAGGTCTTATATATAATTAATGGTTAAAACATCCTAAGTGATATTAGGTGTTCAAGAACAGTCCCAAATCGGGGACTATCCAAGGTTTACTCCTATTGAGTAAATCTTGGATGGGTTTCTAGGCCAACAAATACATGTGTTGTCATTCTTATATATAATAAATGTGTACCACCTATCCCATTCTTGAACACCTAACCTCACTAGTAAGTATATAATGTGTATTAGGTTTTCAAGAAAATTTTGGCAACATTTCCTCGCTATTCTCTAAGTACATAAGTACTTAGAGAACAAACGGGGAAATGCTATCGAAATTTTCTTTAAAAACCAATACACATTAACACTTACATCCTAAGTGAGATTATGTGTTCAAGAATAGTCCCAAACCGGGGACTATCCAAGATTTACTCGTAATGAGTAAATCTTGGACGAGTTTCTAGGCCAACAAATACAACACCAATCCCTTGTTCACAACCCCATTCAACACATAATGCATCTTTAATAGGCATGTTTCAAGGTTCAAAGCACATAATCAAATCAAATTAGGATGCTAGAACGGACAAGTTTGAATCTTATTTCAACATGCATCAAATTTTACTGAATTAGGTCAAGCATGAGGATTAGAAGCACAAATATATGCAAGCACAAGATTTGTTCATATCCTAGGTTGATTTACAATAGAAACATCTAAATAAGTAAACTCAAAGCATTAGATAAATAAATATAATTAGTAGATAAACAAATACAAAGCAATAGATAAAAAAGTACAGCTCAGTTGATAAACAAAAGGGTAGATTAGAACCCTAATGTACTCAAACATGTATAAGATCAAACCCATTGCTCGCACCCTAAGGGTAGGGGGCCAAGAGCAGGAGCAAGGAGAAAGAAGAGGAGGAAGAAGGGTACCACGAGCAGGAGAAAGAGCAGAGGAAGAAGTGGTGTCAGAGGAGCAGGAGCAGGAGCAGAGCAGGAGCAGGTGGCGGTGACAATGAGCAGATGGCTGCGGTGAGCGGGTGCCGGTGGTGAGCGGGTGACGGCCGAAGTAGGAGTAGGAGCATAGGAAGAAGAGGCGTAGGAGCAGAGGATTAGGCGGCGGAAACATCAAGAGGAAGTAGAGGAGCAGGCAGCGATAGTAGCATCAACGACATGCATGAGCGGCGGCAGCAACAGTGGTAACGGGGAAGGCAGACCGGTGGCGGGACAGGCGGAAGAGCAGCAGACGACAGTAGAATCGCCAGACCCTAGTGAAATCGACAATGAAATAGATAAAGGGGAAGAGCATGGCTCGCGCAGGTGCTATTAAGTTAACAATAGGCATCAGTTATTACCATATATTGATGCTTAAAACTTTCGGTGTCAGTTACCACCAACACACCGACACTTATGTTCACTGATAGGTGTCGGTTCCAAATAGAAAAATCGACATCTATCTATATATGCCGACAAAAAATAAATGTTCTCAAATTATGACCATAGGCGTCAGTTCCCAGAAAAAACCGACGTCCATTGGACAATCTTAACCCTAAAAATTTTCACGGGGACAGCGCAGTAAACCTTATCAGCATCGGTTTTTCCACAAAAACCGACGACCTTTGGAGGTAATTTTTTTCGTCATTAGGCATCATTAATTAGGTACAAAATTGACGCCGAATGTGAAACATTGGGGGGTAATTTTTTTTCACTCGAAAAATTGGATTTGGCGGGCTATGTTAGGCGTCGGTTCATTTTAGGGAGCCGACACTTAATGAAAAGCGATACCCGTGTCTGGTCGGTCTTCAAATATAGATGTCAGTCTCTGTAATTAGCCGACGTTGTAGGGTTTAGGTATCAGTTTTCAGCAATAACTGACGTATCTAAATGTGACGTTATAAGCTATTTCTGTAGTAGTGCAAGCTTTATGTTGAAAGCTTGTTGGTTACGAATCCAGTGAATGGATTCCTTTAGATCAAAAGGCACTTGAAACCCACACCATTCCTCAAACAAAACAATTCTCCATACCTATTTTATATAGGATCATTTGAAGAATAGGTGATTGTTGGTTTCTTCGATGATCCTGTAGAGAATGCATCTAGCATGTGTTGACCTACATCTGATAAACTTATCTCTAGTAGGGTTTATACCAAGAAAACTTCCATAAGTAATGGTACTACAATTGGGGTGATGCAACATACCTTTCAGAACATCAACCTTTAGGTAAGGGAGACCAATTCTAGTGTTGATCAATGGTAACAAGTTGCCTCATGATCAGTTACCATTACTATCAAACACTATATGAGTTTTGGACCTGAGTAAACTATTTGCAAATAGATCTCAAATCCCTAGATGGATTGTAATCTACATAGGGCGTCAACTCAAACCCATAGTGCATATTCATCAAGTTGACCCAAAATCTATCATGACCTTGAAGTAACTGGTCAACGTGCTTAGTTGTACCCTCTTACATTTTCATGAAAGCATCCTTGAGTTTTAGGCCACACTCAGCAAATGACTTAAATATGGTGTCCCACATAACCCCATGAGATTGTTTGCTTTAAATAAAGTTCACAATCATTGATCTAATATAGAGGATCATCTAGTTTAGACAGTCACACATAATGGTCAAGTAGCAAACAATGCTTTGTAATATGGATCAAACCAGGACCATCCTACCCACCATGAAGATCCTTAAACCACTGCTAGCTTCAATCTTGTCTCTAATTCCAATACAGCACACCAAGAAATCCTTAGAAGTGATCCTACCCATTATGTTTTTTTTTAATTTACATGGGAACCACCCCCTAGGATGAGCCACTTTGGTGACCCCACCCCAGCAATGTAAACCCAAGGGACATGAGCAGTGAGTGGTCTGTTCACCCTCTCCCATGTGTAATTAAATTTAGTTACTTTTTGTAGAGTGCCTACAGCATGATTCGAACCCAGGTCCTTCATTGGGACTTACCGAGCCGCAACCAGCCGATCTACTCTGGTCGGGCATCCTACCTGTCATGTTGGGGATAACTAGATAACTAGTAGGAATGTAGCCCTGCTAATTCCACTGGGATTCTTTAGTGTGCCTCTCATGTTATCCCATGACTTGGAGACAAACACCAAAGATTTGATGGTTCTAACGTAAAGATCTATGAGCTTCCTAAATTGATCAAGACAAGTTTCAACTCCTTCAGTTTCCTTGCATTTCCAATATAGAAGATAAGAACATCATTGGCAAAGATGTGATGTGGTACCACCTTCAACCTTTTAAACTTAAAAGTTTTAATCTTGCGGTCTTTTAGCATTGTGGATCATGTTGGGCAGACCCTACATAACAATCATGAACAACATGGGAGATACATGATCTCATTGTCAGATACCATCATACGACCTAAAGAGACTTGTTGGTGAGCCATTACTTAACATAGAAAAGGAGCAAGTCTCCACACATTATTGCATGATGGATATCTAGATTTTCAAGAACCCCAAAACTTTCACAATGTCCCATAGAACCTCCCATATCACATTGTCATAGGCTTTGTTGATGTCACTCTTCATACAAGTTTTAGCCATTGAGTTGGTATTTTTGAAGTCGATGAGAAATTCTATTATTATAAGGCACAATTAGAGATCTTCTATCTTTGATTAATGTGTTTTTCTCCTCAAAAATAATGAACAGGAGTTACTCTTTTAGGCATTTAGTTAGAAATTTAGAGATAATCTTGTATAGGATTAAGCAACATGTGATAGGTCTATAGTTAGTAATCTCCCTAGCATCAGTATATTTGGGAATAAGATTGATAAAGGAATGATTTAAGGATGTAACAATGGCATCACATTTTTAAAAGCACCTGATTGATTCACAAATATCTAACTTTATGAGTGGCCTAATCACCTATTAGTAGTGGTTGTTGAAGTGATCAGGCCCAAGGGCCTTAATCTGGTTAATCAAAAGCAAAACATGTTTAACCTTATCTTTGTGGCCTCCTTACATAGCTCATCATTCTTCTCCTCATTTTCCCTACTAGAGGGTAGAGAAGCAATAACTCACTAATACTAATTATTCTTGATGTACAAGTCGATGAAGAAAATAATGGATGGGAAGAGAATTCCTCTCTCTCAAAAACTACCTCCCCATGCTCATTAACGATCTCATAAATATTATATCCCATCTCTATACTCTTTATCACTTAATGGTAGACCATAGAATTCTAATCACCATCTGTGATCCACTGAAGCTAGATCCTTTACCATAGAAATTGTTCTTATGCCTTTTCCAAGTTCCTTAGCCTTACGTCACTCTATCTTTAATCCTATATCACCATTGTAGAGAGAGAATTGGCCCTGAGGTAGGTGGGATCTATCTCATACCATTCTTTAGCTTCCTTAAGCAAGCTTGGAAGGTTCACTTTATATTTCGCCCAGATCTTTAGTTCATTCTTCATGTTCTATAACTTGTTGAGAACCTTGAATCAGGGATTCCATACTAGAGGGGTTGACTAGCTGCGATCATCCACCTTTGTGAAGCCATCACATCAAAACCATAAGTTAACAAAGTGGAAAGGTTTAGCAGGTTGTTGGTTCTTAGTGATCTTCACTTTCATCTACATATTATCGCAAAAATTGTAAGCACCTTGGTGAACCACCACTTCAGGGAAAATTTTAAGATTTTTTATTAGCTAGGCCCCTATCGAGGAATCGCACAATCCTATCAATTGGTCTCTTCTTATTGTACTAGGACATTTTACCTCCTAAAGTATTATGTTCATGGAGGCAAGCAACATCCATGGTGGTGTTAATATTGTCCATCACATGAAATGGAACTCTACATCCACCAAACTTCATATTGTTCTTGCATATGTTGTTTAAATCACCTAGAACAAGACAAGGGATCTTATCTTGAGTAGACTCCTCAATATCGGCCCATAACCTATCTTTATCACCTTCTAGGTTCTCAGCATAAACTTTTGAGAAGATCCTCGAGAATCACTCTCGGTTCAACAACTCACTGTGATCATTTGGCCAGTGGCATTGATCACATCCACCTATTAAAAATCTAATCTCTAGCCAATGACAATACTCCCACCATCGACTTGGTCTAGGTTGGATATGCACCTTAACCCATCATGGAAAGATCAAGCTCACACTATCAACAGTGATCTTTTTTTATTCTAGTCTTGAACAAAAGACCAATTTAGCTTGCATGTCTCCCAGAATTCTTCGTAGCTTCCTTTGTGTGCTTGGCAAGGAAGACCCATTCACATTCCATGTGAGGACCAAAATTATGAATTTCTTGGTGATCCTACTCGAACTCCTTTGTATTTAGGTTTTTTCTTACCCTTTGTGACAATTCTCTTGGTCTGTCTTGGACTTATACAATAATTCCCTCCTAAATCTATAGGTAGTTCATCATCAACAACCTGATCAGGGACAACCAACAAGTTCTCAATTGTAGTCTCGTTGGCATTGGAAATCCTCACGTCTTTCATGCTAAAAGTACCCAAAGTGCTCTGGATCTCTCCTCCCTCAAGGATGCTCACTTCTTGGGAAGGCTTAGGGATCATCTTTCTCTTGCCTTATGTTTCTTCCTAGACCCTCTTCCATTTCTCCAACCTCTTTTACTCATGTTCTTTCTCTCTCGAGGACGAAGGGGTCGTGAGAAGTTGATAAGAGGTCTTGACTTGTTTTGCTTTCTCTATGATGCTCTACGGGTCTCCAGTGTCAAGATAGGTGGATCTTGAAAGATGGGAGGACCCATGTCACTGTGACAACAATCATTACCATGTCTGAAGACTTTGCATGTACACATCAATTAGGTAAAGTCTTGTATCTAATTTTCTCCTCCAATTCAGTATCATTGTGTATCTCAACCATGATCTTTATAGGTGGCTCCTCCTCTACCAAGATATCAATATAGATGTGTGCACACCCTACGAGAGATCCATTCACCTATCATTCCATCATTGTGCATTTGTCAATAGCAAGGGCAACAAATTGATTATCCTAAACAACTAGTGATTTTTCACATCAGGAAGTGAGACCCATACATGTTCTATTTTGAGAACTAAGTAGAGGATGTCAACCTCTGACATCCATTGTTGACCTAAAATGAATTGAATGTCAAAGAACTAAGGACTATAATTGATTGCAACCTTGATATTGGCCTCATTGGCGAAGTGGACGAGGATCAACCCATTAGTGAGATTGAAAACCTTAAGTTCCCCCCATCAGCCTCCAAGGTCTAATAATCCAACCTTTCACCTGAATGATATTCAAGATCGCATGACAATTTGGATGATTGCCAAGAACCAATGATAGAGATCTGTCTCCCCCACGACAGGCATAGTGAACCTCATCCAGCATCAGTGATCTACCTCTTTGTTGAAATATTTCTTGGGATCATCTATGACATTTCCCTGAACACACACAGGGTCCCCTCCATGCCTTCACCCAGTCACAAAAATGCTAAAGTTGGCCCCTAGCTTTCTCCATTTCTCTAGAGAAGCTCGGTCCTTATCTTTGGTCGTAAAAGCAGTTGTAAAACCAGAGGAGAAATCACATCAACATCATTAGCTATGCCAGCACCAACCATAGTGACAAACCCAAGAAGAGATGGAAGTAAGCCAACTTAGAGAGAGAAGGACATGGATGATGATTGTACTTGAGTATAGTTATTTAGAAATTTTCTTTACAGAAAGCCCCAATATGTGTAAAAGTGAGTGAAAATAGGTCAATTAAATATGTCAAAAAATATGGAAAATTTAAATAAGTATAAAATATGATAAATATGTTTAATGTTGAATGGAATCCATTACTTTCCAATTAATTAGCATTAATCTTTAATTTCTGTTGAGTGACCAAAAATGGCTATATTAGTATATATGCTATATACATTATCATGTGTTGTGTGTTTTTTTACCTTTTTTGTGTGTTTTGTTATGTAATTATGACATTCCTTGTCTTTAACTTTTCTTTTATCCCATATTGCCTAGTTCTAGTTTCTTGTTACCCTCTTGTCATATAAAGGAGAGTGCATTATAACTTTTTACTACATATAAAATAAAGTTTTTTATGTTCTATATGGTATCAGTCATGTTTGATCCTCCCTAAGACATCCCATCGACTTGACTCCCTCACATCCTCTACCATTGACCCTCAATACCTCCACTATTTCCACCAATTCCACCATACCAGAAAACTCTCTCTAGGATCCAATCCCATGATGCAGGGGTAGGTAAATCAGGGGCTAACCAAAATCCAATGTGCCACAGATCACACCATTAACTGGAAAATTCAATGAAAATCTACCAATAGGAATTGAATTGGAGACTATGTGGTTAGTATCGTGGTCTGGTTTCATATCAAAGAAACCCATCACGCAAGGGTAGGTTAAGTCAAGGGTTAGCACAATGCAACATGCCACAAACCACATTATTAACTAAAAAATTCCATGAAATACCAACCCCAGTAGGAATTGAACTTGAGACTGCGTGGTTGGTATCATGGTCTAGTCTCATAATATATTAGTAATACACCAAAAGAACTCCCCCTAGGATCCTAATGTTTCACAGAAACCCATCAGGCAGGGGTATGCAAATTAAGGGCACCATAATGCAACGTGCCACAGACCAAAATATTGATTGGAAGTTCAATCCGAATAGGAATTGAATTTGAGACTATTTGGTAGTAAGATGGTCTGATCCCATTATAATACACCACACTAAAAATTGTATAGGTTTATTAAATAAAGTACAAGATTGTTTATGGACTATAGGGAAGTGTCACGAGCCTATTACAAGAAGTGGAAACACAAAACAAGTTAACTAAGGAAAAAGGAAAATAACCCCCTCAAGATGGAAGAAAAATATCATGTATGGCTAGCTTGACATATATTTCTTGAATCTTGTTTGGAGTAAAAGATTTGGTGAATATATCCCTGCCTGGTCCTGAGTTGTCAACATTGAGGTATATAATTTTAGATGTGACTCCATCTCATATAATATGAAAATCTACATCGATTTTCTTTTATTGAGATTGCTCCAGTGAGCTCGAGGCCACGACGCCGCCAAGAGATCTGCTTCAAAAATGAGAGGGAAAGAGGAGCATGCACCGTCCGATCCCAGTCAACGCTTGACTCGCGAAGAAGATTGAAGGCCCAGGTTGCTTCGTGCCTCAGACAAGCGTGAGTGGGTGCAAGCGACAAGAACCGTGTGATCCCCGCTTAGTCAACGAAGACCCGAGATCCAACGACCATTGTTTTTCTAAAATAACAGAGGTAAGTCACCTCTCTAGTCAGAAAATCTAGAAAATCAGTAAACCTTGGTTAATTTATTAAAAATCGATCATTTGACTGAAAAAGAAAAGTAGATAGTGATTTTTGATCATAAAAATATGTAGAATATAATAAAAATGGAATTGGAGCCTAATATCGCTTGTAATTCAAAAAGTATATGAAGTTACCATTCTTAATGCATTAAATTATGATAAAACCCTAAGTTGATGAGAAAATTGGATGTAATGATTCTTTTAGGTTATTTTGAGTAATATTAACCTTTGAGAATAAAAGAGAAGTTGAATCCAAAAAAGATGATATTATGATTGTTTTAGGGTTTTACACACATGTTTATGTCTTAATGGATTAGAAATCCTAATTTTGGAAAATATGGGTTTTAATGGTTGTAATCTGAAATTATAAATATACTATAGAGATATACTAATTTTGAACCTTATTGGAGATTAAAGAACCCTTAATGAGGATACTTGGAATAATTAGGGTTTTGTCAATAAGGAATCTATTTTAGGGTTTTTAGTCTAAACGGGAGAATTGGATAAAGTAACCTAAGAAACCCTAATGAACCCTAAGGAGACTTCGAAGCCTTAGACAGTATCCTCATGTCATTAGGAAGGTGTTTTCACATTAGGTAATCTATATGTTTTAGGAATAAATGGTTGCTTGCATTATGGTGCTTGCTTGGATATCTTGTTGAATTTGGATACTTTTGCTCAAGAACAAGTATGTGGTTACATTTATGTATAAATCACTTTAGTTTCATGACAATTCATGTGGTTTTATTGGTTTCTTGGAAATAATTGATGGATTGTGTTTTATTTCATGCAACTATAGTGTGACTATGACTATCACCATAATTATATGTTCTTCACTAGCTCAGATCCTGGTCCTCCTCTATATCTCTAATGATGATGAGATAGTTAACCTAGTACATGGTCTACCTGTGAGGTAGGATCATCAGGTTATCATGAGTCTATGTGTTGGTCTACACATGGGTAGGACCATAGGACTCCATGACCCTATGTATGTATCTACCTATAAGGTATGATCATGGGGGTTAGTTGAGATCTACCATATGTGAGGTAGTATCCATGTCCACTACAGCAACAACATAGAGGCTAGGGTATGTAAGGATTGAGTAGTCATGTTTAAAACATTAAGTTTGTTTTGCTAAATCATAATTGCTTGCAATATGTTGTTACAATTAAATGCAAGATTATTGGTTCCCCCACATTCCAGTATAATTTTTTATACTGACCACCGTTTTGTTTGTTGGCATTTTAGGTAGTATCTAAATTGGACAAAGAGTAAAGTGGCAGCTATGAAGATTAAAGTTAAATTAATGAAGGAGGATTTAGGTAGGTAGATTTCTACTTCGGGTAAAAGTACTAGTTACCTAATTTTGAAGGTATGATAAAAGAAATAAATTTATTCCAGTTTTCAATTTAGTCTTTAGTATAATTTATTAATAGAATAAACTAAAAATAGAATAAAATTTTTCTTTTAACATACCTTCAAAATTAGGTAACTTGGACTTCTACCCGAAGTAGAATTTTTTTTACCTAAATCGTCATGTATTATTTTAACTTTAATCTTCACAGGTGCCACTTTACTATTTTTCCAATTTCAAATAATAATTAAAGTGTCGAAAAACAAAACATCGGTCAGTATAATGAATTATACTGGCATGTGGGGGAGCTGAAAACTTGCGTCTATTTTTAAGAACATAATGCAACGAAATTATTGCTTAGCAGATCAAACTTTACGTATTAAACATAACTACTCAATCCCTACATATCCTTTCCTCTATTTTGTCCCAGTAGTGGACATGGATACTACCTCTCTCATGTGGTAGATCTTAAATCACTCCCATGATCCTTACCTTACAAGTAGATCACTATAGACGGCGGTATATTCATATGGTCCTACCCAAGGGTAGACCAACACATTGACTCGTGATAATATGATGATCCTACCACAAGGGTAGACCATGTACTAGGTCATCTATCTCATCATCATTAGAGATACAGAGGAGGACCAGGATCTGAGCAAGTCATGCACATATAATTATGGTGATAGTCATAGTCACATTATAATTGCATGAAATAAAAGACAATCAAGGAATTATTTCCATGCAACTGATAAAACCATGGGAATCGCTGTGAAAATAAATCGATTTAACCATAAACATAACCACATACCTATTCTTGAGCAAAAGAATCCAAATTCAACAAGATATCCAAGCAAGCACCTTAATACAAGCGACCCTTAATTCATGAAAAATATAGATTACCTAATGTCAAAACACCTTCCTAATGACATGAGGATACTTCCTAAGGCTTCCAAGTCTCCTTAGGTTCATTAGGGTTTCTTAGGTTACTTTATTCAATCCTCCCAGTTTAGAGTAAAAAAACCCTTAAATAAGCATAATATCATCTTTTTCGGATTCAACTTCTCTTTTATTCTCAACAGGTTAATATTACTCAAAATAACCTAAAATAACCATTACATCCGATTTCCTCATTAACTTAGGGTTTTATCATAATATAATGCATTAAGAATGGTAACTTCATATACTTTTTGAATTACAAGTGATATCAGGCTCCAATTACATTTTTACTAGATTCTACATATTTTTCTGATCAAAAAGCACTATCTACTTATATTTTTCTTCCAAAGATTCGATTTTTATCGAATTGACCAAGGTTTACTGATTTTCTAGATTTTCTGACAAGAGAGGTGAATTACCTTTGTTTTTAGGAAGAACAATGGTCGTTGGATCTCATGTCTTCATTGACCATGTGAGAATCATACGGTTCTCGTCACTTGTGCCCACTCATGCATGTCTGAGGTGTGGCGCAACCATGGTTGTCGATCTTCTTCGTGAGTCAAGCGTTGACTGGGATCGGACGGTGCCTACTCCTCTTTCCCTCTCGTTTCTACAACAAATCTCATGGAAGTGCCACAGCCTCAAGCACGCTGGAGCAATCTCAATACACGAGCCAGTGGCTGAAAACTACTAGAGGGGGGGTGAATAGAGTTTTATAGTGATTTTAATAATTATTTAACTCAAACAACCAAAATTGAGATTAGAAGAAGGAGACAGGCGTTTAGAGTGGTTCCAACTATAGCAAATACTATAGTTGTCAGTCCACTACCCGGTTGCTTACCCAACTGGGATTTGAAAGTATTTATTTTATTACCTCTCGAGGATTTATACAAAATACAATACTTTCAACCACACCCTTTGAATATCCTTCACATGAAGTAGGTGCACCAACCCTGAGGTAGCCTTCATGAAGTAACTCCAAGCTCCCCCTTGAAGTAGCCTTCCTCTCTAGAAGTAACCTCCCATTGCACCAGCCTTCTGAAGTAGCTCAAAGTCTCCTTCTTTGCCAAGAAGATCTTCACCCTCTCCAATCCGCAGCCTCCAACCTAGGAGTAGCAAGGAGAGTACAAACAGTAATAGGGAATAAGAAAGAAAAAGGAAATTACAACTTATCCTTTAAAGCCCAAGGCTTGATATGCCTAGATCAAGCGTATAGATCTCCTAACCAAATGTGTGAACTTGTGATTGCTGTGGGTAGGAGATTCTAGCCTATAGGACATGAATTTGAGCTAAGGAGAAAGTAGGCCAATGATCACAGTGCTCAATTTGCTTGCAACAGATTGCTCAAGTATGCTCAAGTATTTTCTCAAGTGTAGCAAGTGTAAAACAAGTGAGTTTTGGTGTCCTATGGCTTGTCCTATTTATAGGAATGGCCTAAGGAAGCTTAAGGACGTTCTAGACAACTTCTAGGGGTTTCTAAGTGCTTAACTAGTCGTTAGGTACAAAGTTGTTGCTTTAACAACGGCTAATTAATTAATTCTACAGTTGCTGTCAGAGACCATCTCGGTCGACAAATGGTCGACCGAGACACCTACTCGGTCGAACTTTTGTCGACCGACAGGCTCTCTGGAACAAGTGATTTGCAACGTCTTTCTTCAACTGCCAACTAACTTGTCTGTTATGTCTAACGGCTACTTTGGATCTTTCTCGGTCGAGAAGATTGTCGACCGAGAGTGTCTCGGTCGAGGAGTTTGTCGACCGAGATTGATCCTGTTTCAAGGTATCAATTTAGGCACTAATTATGTGTGTAAGTGTGCATAAGTAATCCTATTTGAATGGGATGACTTGTCTAACTGTGGTGTTTAGCTAGGGAGAATCTAACGCTTGATTTACATGCAATTCTAAGTACTTGTACATTATATTTTTGTACAAGTTTTTACAACAGTGATTACATTGCATGAAATTATAAATATGTAAGCTTGTAGATTTTCCCTTGTTGCTTTGTCATCCTACAAACTCAAGTAGCACGTTAGATTTATAAGAATGAAATGTTTGTCATAATCAAAACAAAGGGATTTATAGATGTCCATTTAGCCAACAATCTCCCCCTTTTTGAAGATGACAAACATTTCCAAAATATAAATAAAGGAAATATAAAACATATGAGTTTCATACCTTTAGATTACCTTTTGTAGCTTTTTCTCTTGTGTATAAAATGTGTGCTTATTATTCCCCATGAATTATGGAACATGAAATCTAGATCATTTGGGAATATAGCAACTTTCAATGTAAAGCCAAGAGTTTATTTATGAAACTCATTAATTGAGTTTTACATAATTACTAAATTTTAGTTTTATATTTATCTCTCCCCCTTTGTCATTTCAAAAAGATAACCGTTAAGAATAAAAACTCCCCCTTAATTAGATATCCCATCAAATCTAATGAAAAGGATGTCCATTTAAAAGCCAAAAATGTAAATAAGAGTTTTTTATTTAAGTAGCACAAATAAAGAAAACATCTTCCAAAGTGGAAGCGGTTTAGCCAAGTTTATCTTCATGATGAAGGGAAACATGATTAATTTGTAAATATATTCAGTTTTATTGCAAACTTGACAACAGAAACCTGCTCGGTCGACGATCTTTCGACCAATAGTGTTCTCGGTCGAACAGTTTCTCGACCGAGAATGTGTCTGGAATTGTTTCATAACTGTTTTTTAAATAATTGTGTCATAGATCCTTGTCAATTTTGCCACAATTTAAAGGTTGCATTTTTATTTATTACTCCCCTTATTTTGTATGTTCTACAATGATAATCTTATAATCCATATTTTGAGGATGTCTCACATAAAAATATCCATTGGAATCAAGTAAAGATGGCCAATTTCATTAAAAGCATGTATTACAAGCATAGAAAGATAGACACATCATATAGAGATGAACCATTACAATTATTCAAAAGATATCATTACAATAACTCCAACATTTACTGGAAAGACTTAAGGATTACATCAATGTCAGGGTCTTTCCCAAGAAAAGGCTCAGTTCCATAATACTGGACCAAGGTTTGCCAATCCAGAGCACCTGTCTTAGTTAAAGCATATGCTTCCAAGAATGTAGGAACTCGGTCAAATCGGAAATGAGCGGCAATATCTTGCAGTTGCATGGATGAAAACTGAGTGTGCGTAAGATCCACAGATGGTGGAGGTGGAGTTTGATAATAGTTGTACGAAGGATTGTATGGATTGAGCATGCCAGGATTTAAAGAATACGGATATTCATCAGGTTGGTTTGGTGAAAGAGTTTGCATTCTTTGGTTTATATAAGTCATGGCATGATGGTTATAGTCTAGTTGTTTGCTTAGGTGATATTGGGAGCCAGCAATATAAGTAAGAGTGTTTTGAATGGGGTCATGTGATAGGTTAATAGAAGGAGGGGGTGGTGGTATGTCTTGATGAGATGTTTCTCCTTCAACTCTAGCCCTTTTATGACCAAAATCAATTCCCATTTTTTCTACTGTATTCTTACTTATTTTTTGTGGTCTACGCTCCCATGTATATCCCATATCCTCAATTTGGGTCTTAAGGAAATGTTGAGTAATTTGGCATACAAAATCGGCATATGGAGGATTGCCAGAAAACTCAAGCATGTTTTTAAGAATGATGCGGATAAAATTTGTGGGAATACGTTGGATAATGGCATATATTAGACACATGCGAAAAACAGGAACTTCAGACTTATTGGCTCTAGGATGTATGTTTGTTGAAACAATAAGGTTTACAATCCTAGCAGCTGGTTTGAGATTTATAGCATAATATGTGCCTCTATCTTTGTGACAGGTTGTATTGGATTTAAAAATGGTTCTTTTGATGTCACTAAGACTAATGGTATGGTCATCTTGGAGAAATTGGTTAAGGGGGTTTCCAGAAGTAAGGTCAAGGGTGTCTTGATATTCATCTATGTCAATGTTTAGCATGTCAAGAATGTCCCCTTCAGTAAATCGGAAGCTATGCCCATTGACCATAGTGTAGAAAAAGATGGTTTCATTTTCAGAGTGGGAAATGAGGTTTGCATAGAATTCATTCACTACCTTGATTGAATAGGAAGGAAAAGAAGGGTTGATGAATTCTTTTAACTTTTGTACTTCGAAAAGGTCCTCCAAGTCGACGATGTTGATGAAGTCCATAACTTCAACTGGTCGTCGTGGGAGAGGAGCTTTGGAGGAAAGCCGTAGATATCGATCACCAGCATCTCCATCGACGAAGGCAATGTCGTTGATGATCGTCAATGGTGGAGTAGCTTCCCGAGCTTCCCTTCCTTTCCTGCCGGCGACCTTCTTCTTCCCACGAGCAGATGATGAGGCCATTGTGTTGCTTGAAGGTGGAGAAGAAGCAAGGAAGGCTTGGGGATGAGGATGCTAAAGAGTTACACAAAAATGCACTAGAGAGAGCCTATGGAAGCAAGAGTATGCAAGTGTGAGGAAGTGACCCGTCTTTGGTTCCTTTTATACCAATCCAGCGACCTGGTCGGTCGACGACTCGTCGACCGAGCGTCCACAATGGTCATGTTGCAGACGCGCCACTTGGCTCCCCAACGGTCATATAACGGTCATAAACGGTCATAACGGTCGGTTTACAACGGTTATATCCAACGGCTATTTCTCGGTCGAACAATTGTCGACCGACATTGTCTCGGTCGAACATTTGTCGACTGAAAGTGTGTCCGATACTAAATCTGTATAGATTCTGTCGGTCGAGAGAGAGGAGCTGACCGAGAGGTTTTCGGTCGAAGAGTTCGTCGACCGAGAGACTTACTGAGTACGAATTTGAAGCTGATTTTTAATGTAATTGATAGACTATTTTTGTAGAGCACATATATAGATTTTCCAAGGGAGTAATATTGTGTTTATTATTTACAATATTGAGACAAGTTGTGATCATTCTTTTAATCATAAAAGGATATCCAAATAGTTATTCTGTCAAACTTATTTTAGGTCGAATTTGACTACGACCATAGCGCCCCTTGGTCAACTTTTATTTTGACCAAGAGGCTAATTTTGCAGATTTTCAGATTGAATATGTTGAGTATAATATTTGCATTAAATGCCAAGCTGAAGCATAATACTTAAGATTCTTAATTGAAGGTACAATTAATTATCTCAAATCTTCAAAGATACTAATTTATGGATTGTGTTGCAAGCAATAACATATAACTAATAAATCATTTTGCTTGCCTATATATTTTCATGGATCCATGCATACAATTTTCATTTATCTATGCGCACCCAATGATGAAAGCATGGTATCAGCATACAATGATAATTCCACTACATGATTAGTATATGAATAGACCAGAAAATACTTTTACGAACAATCATGTGAAAATAGGAATTTTCTTTTCATTTGACTAAGCATAATTTCAGTTTAAACTTTAAATCATCTAGGGAATAAACTAATATTAATTTCATTTACATTTGTAATCTCATTATGTTGAGTTGAGATAGACATAAAAATATGCAACTAATGTCTTTGGTCATATCTCAACTTGATTTTGTTCATTTAGTTTGGAGGTTTTGGAACCCAAACTAACTCGACATCTTTTCTCTTATAAGGACATGAAAAAGAGTAATGTCCAAGACGTGAGCAATAATGGCAACATATAGAATCAACCTCAAGTCGTTTTCTATGGTTTTGTTCTAGGTTGTTCTTTGGTAAAAATGTATTTGTTCCTTTAGGTACATATATAGATTGATGGGTTTGTGATTTTTTCCAACTAGGTTGATAGGACTTCCCTTTAGGCTTATAACCTAGTCCTCTTCTCCCAATTTGATGATAGGAATTATCTAAGATTTGATCAAGAATGCCATTATTATTTAAATTATTGACCTTTTGTTGTAACTTGGCAATCTCTTCCATTCTCTTCTTAATATCTAGTTTTGCTTGGTCTAGATTAGATGACAATAAATTTCTTTCTTTAACAATAGTGTCATAATCTATATGGGTGCACAATAATGGATGTTTTTGAAGATCGTTTACTTGAGTCTGCAAGTTTGAATTTTCAACAGAAAGGAGCTTGCAATCGGCTTCCATAGATTTTAACTTAAGATCAGAATATTTATTTCCCTCTTTGAGATCCTCATTTTCAGATGCAAGAGCAAGAAGTTTAACATTTAGATCATCATTTTCTTTATTTGATTTCTTTAATTTCTTTTTGCACTCAACATATTTATTATGTGTCTCTTCAATAATAGCAACTAGTTCTTCTTTAGATAAATCAAAGAGACTTACCTCTTCTTCTTCTTCACTAGTTGTAGCAATAAGACATTCTTTGTGCTCTTCCTTTGATCTCCATGGGCATCCGGTTGTTTTGTGGCTTGTTCCTAAACACCAATTGCAGCATGTTGTGGTTTTGTCCAAACATCACCTTTCACCATTTCCCTCCATTCTTCAAGACCTGGTTAGGGTTCCTTGAAGCCTGCTCTGATACCAACTGAAAACTACTAGAGGGGGGGTGAATAGAGTTTTATAGTGATTTTAATAATTATTTAACTCAAACAACCAAAATTGAGATTAGAAGAAGGAGACAGGCGTTTAGAGTGGTTCCAACTATAGCAAATACTATAGTTGTCAGTCCACTACCCGGTTGCTTACCCAACCAGGATTTGAAAGTATTTATTTTATTACCTCTCGAGGATTTATACAAAATACAATACTTTCAACCACACCCTTTGAACAACCTTCACTTGAAGTAGGTGCACCAACCCTGAGGTAGCCTTCTTGAAGTAACTCCAAGCTCCCCCTTGAAGTAGCCTTCCTCTCTAGAAGTAACCTCCCGTTGCACCAGCCTTCTGAAGTAGCTCAAAGTCTCCTTCTTTGCCAAGAAGATCTTCACCCTCTCCAATCCGCAGCCTCTAACCTAGGAGTAGCAAGGAGAGTACAAACAGTAATAGGGAATAAGAAAGAAAAAGGAAATTACAACTTATCCTTTAAAGCCCAAGGCTTGATATGCCTAGATCAAGCGTATAGATCTCCTAACCAAATGTGTGAACTTGTGATTGCTGTGGGTAGGAGATTCTAGCCTATAGGACACGAATTTAAGCTAAGGAGAAAGTAGGCCAATGATCACAGTGCTCAATTTGCTTGCAACAGATTGCTCAAGTATGCTCAAGTATTTTCTCAAGTGTAGCAAGTGTAAAACAAGTGAGTTTTGGTGTCCTATGGCTTGTCCTATTTATAGGAATGGCCTAAGGAAGCTTAAGGACGTTCTAGACAACTTCTAGGGGTTTCTAAGTGCTTAACTAGCCGTTAGGTACAAAGTTGTTGCTTTAACAACGGCTAATTAATTAATTATGCAGTTGCTGTCAGAGACCATCTCGGTCGACAAATGGTCGACCGAGACACCTACTCGGTCGAACTTTTGTCGACCGACAGGCTCTCTGGAACAAGTGATTTGCAACGTCTTTCTTCAACTGCCAACTAACTTGTCTGTTATGTCTAACGGCTACTTTGGATCTTTCTCGGTCGAGAAGATTGTCGACCGAGAGTGTCTCGGTCGAGGAGTTTGTCGATCGAGATTGATCCTGTTTCAAGGTTTCAATTTAGGCACTAATTATGTGTGTAAGTGTGCATACGTAATCATATTTGAATGGGATGACTTGTCTAACTGTGGTGTTTAGCTAGGGAGAATCTAACGCTTGATTTACATGCAATTCTAAGTACTTGTACATTATATTTTTGTACAAGTTTTTACAACAGTGATTACATTGCATGAAATTATAAATATGTAAGCTTGTAGATTTTCCCTTGTTGCTTTGTCATCCTGCACACTAAAGTAGCACGTTAGATTAATAAGAATGAAATGGTTGTCATAATCAAAACAAAGGGATTTATAGATGTCCATTTAGCCAACAGTGGCAAGAGAAAGCACGGGGAGTGGCCAGTTGCATTAGTGAGGGTCGACCAAAGTCGAGGGTGGCCATATATATAGGGCTCGTGTGGGGTTTTTAGGGTTTGCAACCCTCACCGTTGCCCTCTAGTTTTGGAAAGATTGGACATTTCTTCGAGAAGCCTCCAAATCCCATGAAAGTAGGGTCTAAGGTGTTCAGAATCTTCTCCCAAACCCAAATAGGCAATCTTCTCCTCCATACATGGAATAGATTGTGAGGAAATCGGGACCATAACTCACCTCCCATCAATATGTTTCCCAGTTCGGCTAGAAATAGATGATGCATGGCTATCATTGGATCAAAGATCCAACTAACCATGTTACACATGGCCAATTAAATAACTTGATTAATATTTCGAAAAATCATGACATTTATTAGCATTCCTCTCACTTTAGGGAATTTTGTAAAATTCATAACTCTCAAACCATGGATCCTTTTAATCCCAAATTTTGAAGGAAACTTATTAATGGCTTAATCTATTAGAGTGCCAAGTGTGGGGTCATAATTCAAAAGTAAAAGATCCTTTTCTTTATGTGCAATTTATTTCTTAATAATATATATTTCGTTCATATTTCCTATCTCTTACTTTCTTATTTTCCTTTATTTAGATTCCTTGTATCTCAAGAATCCATGTGGGGTTCGAAATTTCATCTATTATGAACAAACCCACATCTCTCCACTTATTTCTTATATTTTCACCTTTATTTCAATTTCCATTATTATTTATGCATTACATGGTCTCTTTTAGATTTTCTTCCTCTTTTAATATCTTCGACCCACCATTACCAAAGGGTCCACGAAAACCATACACAAGGGAAAAGTAGTAATAGAAACCCATATGTTTATCGTAGGCCATACAATTTGCAAACAAGTACACTTCTTTGGAATAATTGTAATTACAACCATACAAGAAAAAAATGAGGTCATAACAATTAGGGCATGTTATTCTACCTGGGGTGTGATTTTCCACATCTTTATATATAGGGGCACATGTTTCCTCCTAGAGTATGCTTTTTCACATGTTTTATATTAGGACAACGACTGAATGTTGTCTTATCCCTACCATATCTATCTTTAGTTCAAATATATCTACATGCAAATGTTTCTAATTGAATATGATATGGTGAATGATGAATTATGGCTGTACTTATTATCTCAAACATTAAACTTTAAATGCATCTTTTTTTGAAATTAATCCTCTTGAACTTACCTAATTTTAAATAGCCCTTCCTCTTTGTGGGAACATATCTTTCTATACTTTTGATACCACTAAAATGGCCTAAATTCTATTTATATATATAAAGAAAGTTTTTAGCAAAGTCATACCTTTGCTTTCAATTTTTTGGGGGATGTTCACCTTCCACCTAGGTGCAGCGTAATCGAATGATCACTTACTGGAGGGTTAGGTTCTTGAGGATCCAGTTGTTAAGGAACATGTGCCATAGTAGTTTGTGAAATCATGTCTAGGTTGTTTTCTACAAATGATCTACTTATTCCTATGCTCTGTTCTATTTTCTTTTACATATATGAGGACTTGTACGTAGAACTAGTTATGGAACTGTAATAGTTTAATTTCCCTTTTGACAATTAAGACATTATCTACTGAGTTATTCTATTATATTTGGAGAATATTTTAGTATACCCTCTAATATAATAGTTTTAGCAAATGCATGGGATTTTGCTTCAATATTTTCAATATAAATGTTGGGAGCGGTCCCTGTCCTTACACTTATCATGTATTAATTTCATTCAAACATGGTTAAATACTACAAAACATGCAATCTAGAGAGATTATATTTGGAATTTGGACTAGTAGATAGTTATATGGTGCATGTCTCATCTTGCAGATCATTTTGATATATGGATATGTGTAATTCCAACCATCATAGTACAAGTGATGATGTTTATATGAAAGAAAAAACACTAAGATTAAGGTGATTAATTACCTCGGTAGAGAGTTGGACCACTGGGCAGCCATGGGTGACCCAACTACTGCAACACGGCCAAAGGAGTAGATCTCCATTCATCTGTGATGTTAGTGCCCATTTACCCTATATCTATGCCCAAGATAGGGGCCAAGGAGGGTACTGCATCTAGCTCCTCATCACGTTTCTACTGTTCAAGGATGGGGGAATTGGACTCCAGTCCCTAGAGTGGTTGTGGTTGCTCCCCTTTACCATGAGTAGGTGTTGGACATGTCTTTTCCTAGTGTTTTCTTCGCATACTTCTCAATTTCTTCACCTCGTATTGAAACACCAAGGCTCTTCTATGGGGGAGTAAAACCCATGCATAATCCACTTACCTCAATATGGTTTTTGCAAGCTTGATAGTGCACATTACTAAGGTTGATAGCAGGTAGGGCGCAACACCCGACATCAGCCTTACGACTGTACCAACATCTAGAGTGTAAATGGGGAGGAGTCAGGTTAGGATGCCAGGAGGTTGGCAATTGAGAATGAGAGTGAGAGGGAAGGAATGAATGAGTGAGGGAAATAGAAAAGGAACTGAGGGTGGCACGGAGTGTAATACTATGAAGTAATACTTCTCTTTAGCATTTGTATGCAGAAAATGTACAAAGCACATCTTGAGGTGGAACATTAAGTATGGCCATCAGATCATGGCTTGAATCTGTTGGATATGGAAAGCAAAAGGCTAGGATCAATCCAACGGCTAAGGGTGGGTTGTGTAACATACCAAGATTTTTCCTTCCTGATACCCTATGGGGTCGAGAGGACAAAATCCTAAAATGTTAGACAATCATATCAGAGTGTGTTGTAGAAGCAACATACGCATACATGAACATCCAAACATAAATGCATATACCATAACATTTATTAGCATTCAACATGTATATTACAAAATAAATTATTACAACTTACATTTACACATTGAATAGAGAATATTACACAAGTCTGAACATGTATGCTAATCATGATCTACACAGTAGGTGAAACTTATACAACTTTCTCACATCCTACATTTTCTACCATGCTAACATTGAGCCTAAAACATATGTGAAACATCAGATCAAAACATCAGATCAACACTAGATGTTGTACGTCATTAGAAAGATACATACTAATATGCTTGCATAATTGAAATAATTTGAGAAAAAATAAAAATTAAAGGAAAACATTGTTTAATGTAAAAACCAAGTAAACACATAATTTTATGTCTTTTGATGTGATTGTACTACTAAGTGGTGACACAATTAATTTTTCCTTGCTCCATGGGCTATGGGGATCCCTGCCCCTTGGTCTATGGGGATGTGTCAACCTTATATTTAGAGAGAGAGAGAGGAGAGAGAGAGGATAGATTGAGAGAGAGAATGTAAAAACTTAGTAGCTACAATATATCCATATTCTTTGTAGTTCACGGTGACATGACAGAGGTGAATACTATAAGAATAGTATATCCAAGCAATATTCTCAAATAAGAAAAAGCAATACATCATAGCTATTTCACATAAGAAAACTAGTCATATACTTAGATAAGGCCCACTTACCTAAGTTTAGAGATTCCTTATAAATGGAAGATCATCTACTACTTTGTTCATCACCTTATTAATAGAAATTAACCATTATTAATAATTTGTTCATTATATTCTTGATATTTTAGGTCCATGTTAGGGTTTATCAAAACCTAGATTCAATCTAATCTTAAGATGCTATCTAATATTTTTATTCTGATCTATATGTCATTATTAAGGCCTGGTACAAATTTCATATTTTTCTAATGCTTTATCTATTTTCTATAATTAATATGTGATTTAAAGCACCTACTTGTATTTTAATACAAAAATGCCTAACATTGTGCATTATACCTAATATCAGATTATGCTACTATATTCTATATTGAATAAAGATTCCAATTTTAGTTTTTGAGAATTTATATTGTTCATGTATCATTTTTACTATTTAAACATCCACAAAGAGACATTATCATATTAATAGAAACAATAATGGATTAATCTTCAAAAGGCTGGTCTAAGGGGTTAAGTAATAAAGTGTGCATTTTTATGAGTCTGTGGGTATTTTTGAGGAAATTATAGGCCAAGGGACTATTTTTGAACATATTGTCTAAGATCTGATTTCATTTTGAGAATTGAAAGAAAACCACCTTTTCGGAATAAACACAAGTCAATGATCTTTTATTGAGCCATCCGAATCATCACCACGCTGCCACCAAGGTACCTTGTGACTTGTTAACGGCTCAAGATGGACCAGCAGTTCATGCCCAATCAGCTAGTTGTTGGAACTGGTAAAACCTAGTCACCCTCCTCACCTCCCTTGTTCAGAACACGTGTGAGTCTTCCGATCTCTCTCGGATGCGTTCACTGTCACACACATAAAATCTCCAATAATGGACTGATGTCACTTCAAGCTACAATGATAGAAGAAGATCTCTATTTCTGAACCACCACTGGAACAAGCTCCATCCAGGCATTGAATTGTGGTTCCAAGGTGCTCCAAGTCCTAATAGTCCTTTTGTTATGGCCTCCGTAAGAGGATGTGCAGAGAGGAAGTGAATCATGATTCCCAAATGTCATCAACCTCTGGACTTGTCTCTGAGTTCTCTAGGTATGGATTTAGAGCTTGAAGTCTGTAGTCGTAGCCAATAGGGATGCCTGAAGGTGTGCCCCTATGGTCACCCTCCATGGTTGGTAGTAGCTAGATTGGGACAAAGTGCAATCACCTCCAAGAAGAAACCAAAGCCTCCACAACCTTTTAGGTGTCATGGTGGTGGTTTCTACCTTACTCCTTTTTCTACAAGACTCCATCTTCTAGATGTTGTGGTTTGTAGTTACTATTGGCTCAAAGTGTGGAGAATGGCAAGGTGATGGAGTCTTGTTCTTCTTAATCTATTCACCAAAGTGCCTATATGAGGAGTTGTTGAGTTACTTTGTTTCTCATCGATCTTGAGAGTTAGTTGGTTTCATGTTTGCCTCATAGATCCTTTTGATCGTAGGTGTGCATGCTATAACAAGCTAGCTCGTATCTACTCTATTGGATGCAGAGGTAGGAGATAAAGCCTCCACCACGAGATCAGTGAACAATTTCTCACATGGAGCCACACCTCTCAACTTTGGGCATGTCCATGCACATGTAAGTCAATATGATATATTAAGCTTACATATATCTCAGAAAGTCTACTATGGTTCAAGGAACAAGATTGAATGTTGATGATGATAACTATTGCATGCCTCCAGTTCAATCAGGATATATGTGGCAAAGGAAATATATAAACACTATAACACCATACATAGATTGTAGGTTGAAGTTGTTCTCCAACATTACATTTACTTGGGTAGCACTGATATGTGACTAGGCACTCCTCATTGCTTTTGATGTCATAATTTGTTATGGACATTCATTGTTGTTGTAATATGGGACCTATAGGGTCACAAACATAGGTCATGACCTTGAAGAGGATATTAACCTTAAATGATGATTAAATTACTTATTAACGTGTTTAGGAACTCAATTTATGCAACAAATCAACTGACTAGACTCCCAATTGATTGGTTCATGTGATGAAACAGCTGGTTGGAGTGCCAGGTTGACTGTATACTAAATTGGCTGAGTTCTGCATGAATAAGGGTACCAACTAATTGATTCACTAGGTGAATCGATCGGCTTAGGTTGGGTGAGATGACCGGTTTACCTAGTAAAGTAATTGCCTCAGTTGTGTCAATCAACAGGTCTGGTAGCTTTCTTGAATTTGTGAGAAAAGTTTATCATTTCACATGTTCAATTTGATTTGTATAAGAATTAATATGTGCATTAATTGGAAACAAATTTTCCAAATTCATATGCATTTTGGAGATAGGCAAAATGACCGGTTCACAAGGTGAACTGATCGGCTCCTCTGTGAGGATACATAAGCCAAGAGTTTGAGAACCTTCTAAGAGCCCATGGGATCACATCCAAGTGGACTCCACATAGATCACCTCAGCATAATGGTGTATCAGAAAGAAGGAATCCCACATCACAAGACATGGTGCGATCGATGATGAGTTTAGCTAAGCTTCTAACTACCTTTTGGGGGTATTGATAACACCAATTTTTGTGATATTTTAGATTGTTTTTATGTTATCAAAACTGCCATTTTTAGCTACTTTCCTCTCTTTTGTATGCACTTTCGCAATAATTGGCCAAGCAATGCTCTTAATCCTATATTTCCATCTTTTGCAGAGTTTTTCCTCATTTTGGTGCAATAAGGCCGTCCCGGCCCACAGAATAAGTCCAAGTCTGTTTCGGCCTTCCTGACGCCCGATACAACCTTTGCCCGACAGGGTGGAGCGACACAAGGACGCACGACAAAAGGATGTCGCACAATAAGGAGCAGATGGACGACACGCTTTCTACCCGACAGGGACCCCAGCTTGCCCCGAAAACCCAGCTTGTCGGGCGACACAACCACCCACCGGCAAGCGCGCCGTCCATCACGTGACCGATAGCCGACACTCCTGAGCTGAGCGATACCAGTATCGGCCGTCCACTGACCCGCAAATAAGGAGGACACGTGGCGCTTCGAGCACCATAACTTCCTCCAACCGCTGAATATAAATAGTAGCTACAGGAAGCCGAAAAGACAGTTCAGATACTTCGGAATTTGGACAGTTGGGAGCTTTGAGTGATCTTCGGAGGAGACTACGAGAGCAGTAGTATCGCGCCCCAGTGCTCGTGTTGGGTGACACTAGGTGAGCCCTTCCTCGTCCCGAGAGGGAGGGGATAGTTCACTTAGAACCGTCCTGGGCGACACTGCCGGCCGATATCGGCCAACGATGATGAGCGACACAAGTGCCCGACAGTAGGACATGTCGCTCCATGCTCGACACAATATCAAACCCGATACGCTTCGCCCGTCATGCGTGCCGCCCGAGAGGGTGTGTCGCCCGACTTGAGCGTATCGGCCAGGTCCTTGAACGATACAGTCGGCCGTCACGGTGTGCCGCTCGAGAGAGTTTGTCGCCCGACACCGATGTATCAGGCTAGGCCCATGTTCGGTATCAGGCGGGAGAGCCGCTGTAGTCTGTCTCCCTTCTACATCAAGAAGGAGACATCTATCTTTAATTATGTTATTTAATTCCTTTCTTACGCAATGTATTAAGACCTCTAATGTTTATGGAAATAGAAAAGCTTAAATACTTATTGCTCTATACTTGGTGCGATATATTGGATGACTGCTATGTTTGATATCTGAACTCTAGCTTGCATGTTTGGATAACGTTTCGCTTATCTTCCGAATCGTGTTTTCCCATCGCAACAGCTTCGAGAGTCATGTTGTGGCTCTAGTGTTTGGTCCGATTCTGGAGTACGAGAGTGCCTAGAACGGAGTTGTTTCAGTAACTTTCCATTCTAACTTAAGTCCGACAACTTCGAGAGGGGTGTTGATGCTTGGTTAGAAGTACCCGCTCTAAGAGGAGGGGTGCAGGGTGTTACTGCTGCCTCTTGTTTTGCTGTAGTCTTATCCTTCACATCTTGCCCTAGCTCTAGTATTATCTTTATGTTTTTGTTGCATGAAAACCCCTAAAAACTGCTAAATGAATAAAACCTTAAATCTCTCTTGTAGCTCCAGTTGGAGATGGTTTTCTTTGTTTTATTTGTGACATCTTGTTGTTTCCCTTTTGGGAATTTATATCTCTTTATACCTACCGGAGTGTAGCGTGTCGATTCTGGGTTCTCAACACTACCCCCCTTGTCCCTGTGTTCGATCATGTATATCTACTTCGACCCCGTAAACACAGTTGTGGGGGCCTAAAAGGATTCGAGTTTATAAATGTAAAAGCTCGACTACCTCAAATCCGCCTCCACTTTTGGACGCACAATTTAGGCCGGTCAACTTTTTGGTGTCGTTGCCGGGGACAAGGCAAAAATGGTACTGTAGATGAATCCGAATCCACTAACTACACTCTCGTGCCTCAAGATCAGAAAATAGTTTGACACCACTCTTTTTCTTTTTCTTCTCATTATTATGCTTTGCCTAAAAGTGAAAATTCAATTTTCTAAACTTTGATTATTCGTTCCATCTCAGGGACTCTGAAGAACAGTAGTCTGTTTCCCCAAGTTCTGAAGCCACTTGACTATCCAATCAAGTGTGATCATCAACACCATGCCTCCCCGCGTCAACCCACAACACTCTGAAGGGGAACGGCAAAGAAGATCTGGGCAAAAATCACCTCCACCAGATGGCGACGACCGCTTTGACAGCAATAATCGGCTTGAAGATCAGGAGTCAGAATGCTCTGAGGAAGAACACCCTCAGGCTAGGCGCCGCCACTGCCACTGAAACCAGAGGAACCAGGATCAAGAACATCACCGACGAGACGACGATAGTGAAAACTCTGAGGAGGAGGAGAAGACGCTGAGAGAGTTGGCATCAATAAAGGACAACAACTCCAGATGTCCCGTCATCACCCCGTGATTCAACGCGGCCAATTTTGAGCTTAAGCCTTCTGTGATCTCTATGATCCAGAACAAAAGCTTCAGGGGAAGTTCAAAAAATGACAACCCCTACCATCACCTCGATGCCTTCAAGAACTTCTGTGACACGATAAAGATGTGGGGGGTTCCCCAGGAGGTTATATACTGCAAAGGATTCATCTTCTCACTGGAGGACAAAGCACTATCCTGGTACCTTGGGTTACCCCACCGGTCCTTGAACGGATGGGGGGAGTTAGCTAAAGCATTTGTAAATAAGTTTTACCCCACCGAGAGGACGGTCAGAACTCTACAGAAAATAACTTCCTTCATGCAAAGGCCAAACGAAAGCCTTCATGACGCCTGGAAGCGGTTCCAAGAGTACCTAAGGGATTGCCCCCATCATAATTACAAGAAGGGCTTCCTTGTCACCACCTTCTACAATGGCCTGACTCCCGATGAACGGGTGTCACTGAATGCGGCAGCAGGAAGTGACTTCTTAGAAAAAAAACCAAGCAAGTCTGAAAGGATCATCAAAAATATGGCCGAGCTACAAGCCAACGTTGAATATGATAGATCTGACAGAGGACAGGCAAAAAAGGTCGGTCAAGGGTCCTCTCTTGAGTCCAAGGCTCTAGAGACCATCACTTCTCAGATTCAGAAAATAGCCACAGATGTAAAACAGCTGAGGGAATCCGGTGTGAAAGGGAAGAAGCAGGTGGAAAAAGTAATGAAATGTGTAACATGTGGAGAAGGCGGCCATGGGGTAGATAATTGCATCTATACCCGACCAGAAGCATCAAGAGACACTGAGTCTGAGGTCGAAGAGACTGAAAAAGTCTCTTTCGTAAATTTCAAAAGATCAGACCACCCTGGTTTCAGCTATGGCAACAAGGATGCAACTGAGAATTCTCATCAGTTGCACAACTCCACTAGGCCACCCCAAGCTTTTGAGAAGAGGGGAGGACTAAGTCAATACATCAAAAGCACCCCCTTCCAGCCGAACAAAGGAGTTTTCCAGGGGCAAGCTAAGTATCAAGGATCAGCCAGAGAGCAAGGACAGGACAAGGCTTCAAACCAAGCAGATGTGGTTGGACAGTTGTTTGATTTTGTGAAAAGGCAGGACACAATTAACAACCAGTTGGCGCAGAGCGCATTATCAGGTTCAGGTGTTTTGAACTCATTGTAGGTTCAAATGGCGGATATGCAGACTCACCAATTCTAGATGGATCAGTAATTAGCTCAAATGGATGAATTAATGAAGAATCCCTCAGGCAAAATACCTTCCAACACCAAAACTGCAAAGAAGGCAGGGATGTGAGCAAGAGAAGGCAGAGATCGAGATTGCAAGAGATGGATGGATGATGTTAGCAGATAAGGAGTGAAAAGGTTGGAGCCGTCAAGCTGGAGACGAAAACTATAGTGCTTCTCGGGAGGCAACCCGAGCTGTTTTTAAATTCCTAGTATAGGGTGCATTTACTTTCAAGCAAAATGAACATTATGAACATTACGACATGTAATAAGGCCCTAGTTAGCGCATGCGCCACATGTGCTAACCTTTATGGGCCACCACCTTAGTTTTATCGACTGGGATGGGTAATACCATCTGAGGCCAGGATCTTAGTCTTCGGCCAATGATGTTTTACTCATCGACCGTTTTTAAACTGCTTTGCTTTCATGATGTATCAGATAGCAACCCAACCGGTGCTATGTATGTGCCCATATCGGGCAAGGGAATTTCGGGGATCGTAAGGGTCGTGCTGACGGATGAACTTGCCCATTTTACTAGTTGCCCTGACGGCCGAAACGCACCCCGGATTTACCTGTTTCACCCTAGTTGAGTTTTCTATTTATAGGGACGAGTTTTTACCGTGTTGGTCTCTTTGCCTTACTATTTTCTCGCTCCCGTATCATGCTAAGACCTTGTGCTTTTTCTCCTGTGTCACGCAAGATTGTCCTACTCTCATGTCATGTGGAAGTACAGATCACAACAAGGTAATGATCGGCATACCCTATCGCCCGACATACCCTATCGCCTGGCAGACCGTGCCGCTCGACACGTTTCCATCTTTAAGCAAGTAGCTTATCGGCCTTGCAGTTTTGTGCTGAGCAGCCTTGTATCGCCCGATATGGATGTCGCACAACGTACCTTTTAATCACGTCTGCCTGATACACCATGACGGGCGATATCCGTGTTGCTCATCTTTGCCCTGCCTTGCTTGTTTCACTGACGGGCGACTCACCGCCTCCTTCTCGAATAACTGTATCGAATATCTCATCTTATCGCCTTGTATCGCCCGACAGTCCTAACACGTATCGCCTTGGTCTTATCATGTGGCGAGCGTCACCCATACCACATATCGGTCATGAGATTTCACTCCTAAAAACCTCGTATCGCCCGATACGGGGGTGTGGGTCCTCCTCCTCGTATCGCGCTTTCAGTCTAAATACAGCGTCATCATATTTAATTAATCAAGGAGTTTGTTTATTCATTTATATAGATGGCCCACATCAAATCAACTATTGTCCCTGTTGACACACAAGGAAGAAGAATCTACCCCACGAATGCCGCAGAAGCACCAACTACCGAGTAGAAATGCCCAAACCCAGGACCAGCCGGGGCATCGACATCAGAGAAGAGGGCTAGGGTTGGAGAAGTGGCAGCTCCAGCCCCAACACCGACACCTCCAGTAGCAGCGGAACTCCCAGAATTCTTGTCGGGGAGTTTCGAACCAAGAGATGACGAGCACGCTCACCGATATGCTGATTTGGTGACCAAGATCTACCGACCGAGCAGGTTCTGCCATAGAGCCTCATTCGTCAAGATAGGAATCGTGAAGAGGCTGAAGGGCGTAGTGGCTGTGGCAGGACTGAAGAAGATATGTTTCAGCCGGTCTTCTTCGTACACTAAGCTGACGATGGAGTTTATGTCTTCTCTCTGTCGGGTAAAGAACTCTGTAGCGGAGAGAGAAGAATTTGGTGGGCCAGACAGACTCCAGTCCCAGCTCTACAATTCAGAGTACACCATCTCCGAGAAGCTCTTGAACAAGATCTTCTCCTCCAACATGGAGGAGAAGAACCTGATGCACAATGGTGAGAGGATCACCGAGGGAGACAAGTTCAATCCCGTGCAGCTTTGGGGAAAGCTTACCGGCAAATCTTCATTCAAACCAGGGGAAAGGTCGTGGCGGTGCACTCCTGCTTCTGGAGGATAGTGCACAAGCTGGTGGCATGCTTGTTGTTCAGCAAGAACGAATCGAGTAACATCTATATAGAAGAGCTCCACGTCATGTGGCACATAATGGAGGGCCGAGTGATCAACCTCGGTCGGTTTTTGCTGAATAGGCTGCACCCAATGAAGGAAGCCACAAAGGAGTACTGCATGGGTGACATCGTCAATCTCATCACGGTGGGACTCATGTACCCAAGCGAGCCGCGCAGCCTTTCGAGGACGCAAGGCGACGAGGTGTTTGACACCAAATACTTGATGAGGACCAACATCATTAAGAGATAGGGAAGGAACTTCTTCTACAACTTTTCAAAGATAGATATACTCCTCCCCCTCCCTCGCTGCGCCGACTATGACGTAGCGAAATTGATCTTCACCACAGCCAAGATTGAAGTTATAGAAAATAACACAGCTTTCACCACATCGACTAGGGCCCCAGAGAGGCCCACCCCAGAGCTACCGACGACAACCGCTGATAGAGTTGTCGCCGCTCCGACCATACCATCCACCGCCACAGCATGGAAGGTAGCTGCTAAGAAAGCACCGGTGATCGCTGAGGTCATTGGGACAGAAACTACAGGATCTGCCGCGGAAGAGACGGCCGCAGTTCCCGGCACTGTATCAAGACCTACAGAGGTGGAAGGGGAATTTCAGCAGGGCAACAACAATGGGATGTTCGACGAGATCATGAGAGAACTCGACAGAACATCAACACCGCCGCCGAAGTCCCCACCTGCAGCAGTCGAGGAGAACGCCGACAGTGCAGAGGTGGAACAAAGTCCGCCCTCACCACGGTCATCTCCATCCAGACGAGAAGGCAAGGCAGCTCTTGAAAAAGCACTGACGCCCCACCTGGGGACGTCTGGATCGCGTACGATTTTTATAGACTCTACCTCTCCTAGTGGACCATCGTGCGCACAAGATGTCGCAAGGATGGAAGGGAGACCCACCCAAGCTCCTCCGTCGCTCGGAAAGATGCTCGGGCACGAGCTCGATAATTTGTGGGAGGAAACGGATATCAACTCTGACGTTTGTATTTCCCTAACCCGCAAATTTTGCGTCTTTCCAAAATAGGCTGGATAGCGAAGAAAGAGAGCTTCTGACTCTAGCGAGCCTGCCCGGTGGACTAGAGGCGCTGAATGCAACAATGCATCAAGTTCTCCAATGACTAGACAGGCTCGAGGAGAGAATGGACAGAAGTGACGACCATCCACGCCGAAGGTAGCCGAGACAGTCGTTGTCACCTCCCAGCCGGGGCTCTCATCCCTCTTCATCAGGTTCCCCCTCGGGAATAGTGTCATCCTCCTCCTCCAGCAGATGATCTTCAACGCCCAAGGATGGTACGCATCAAGGATCGGCCGAAGGATCTCCCGGCAGATAGGAGAGCTCCTTAGGATTGGGAAATGCAAACATCTTCGTCCCCCTGGATGAAGTCCAGGACGAAAGCGTAGATATCAGCGTCGGGGGAGACTCTTCCGAAAAATCCGAGGGAGAAAAGGGGGATGTCTACATAGTCAATAAAAGACATCTACCCCGAGGGAGACGCTCGATGGCAGACATATTTCGTGAGCCATCCGAGACACCCTCCTTCGAGATGGCCGATTTTGACAGGCAAGCCATCGGATGCCTAACGATCAGAGACCAGAAGCTGCTGAATAAGGTCTTGCAATCGCAGAATGATGAAGATGACATCGTCTAGACCAACGGCTACCTTTCGGTGCGGAGGAAGGTTCTTTGCGGCATGTTCCTCACGCCGGCCGTGGTCGGTAAGAGTCTATTCACGGTCCTGGAGAATGCACTAGTAGAGAATATCAGCAGCAGAACAGGTCAGAGAGCAGTATACACAGCCACCCCGACCTTGGAAAGAAGGTTGATGAAGGGAGATCAAGACTCTCGTGCGGTGGCCGACATGCTGCAGCACATTGAAGAGCATAGGTCGAACCTAGTTTTGGCCCCATACAAGCACCGGAACGTGTGGTTTCTATGCATAGCAGACCTCAGAAACCGCGACGTCCGGTTGCTGTGCTGCAGCAATGCCGAAGTGCTACGCTCCGAGGGTATTTTCCGTCGCCCGGAGGACGCGAAGCTGAGACTCCTACCGCTACGTCTACAACGGGCCATAAAGCGTGGAAGCCAATGTCACCAAGGACCTTGGAACTTCTTCACTATCTGAGACCTCCCCGCACAGATAGAAGAGGGGAGTGGAAACAGCGCTATCGCCATCCTGGGTGCAATTGAGGCGCTCAACACATTTGGAAACTTGGGAGTCCTCAAAGGCACGTCCTTCTATCAACGCCGGAGCATTTATGCCATGTTGCTAATCAAGGACAAGCGCTATTTCCGGGACGTAGGGGTACTGGAGCAGCTGCTGGACAGTGACCTGGATGAAAACCCTTCTCAGTCTAGCAGCCCCTCAGGAAAAGAAGAGGAAGTGGCAACCGTCACACATGAGGTAGGCAGGCAGTTGGCAGTCCTGAAGAAAGTGCATGGGACAGAGGACATTGCTTTGCCTGAAGCTTCGGAAGGGCTGATCACAAATTTCGACCGCTTTTCGTGTGCAACTCTCACACAGGAGCAGGTCAACTTTATCCAGACGAAGTTAGCTGATTCAACCCCATCAGTTGTTGCCTTTCAGGCAGGCGATGTCGTAGTCTCGATTGATGATCTAAGGGACAGGGTGAAGGAAGGAGGGTGCTTGGTTGTAACAGTTGCAACCGCTTACATCCAGTACATACAGCCAAAGCTAGAACAAGCATACATTGCCCATCCTATGTTGTTCAACGACATATGCCTCTCTGATGAAACAGGAGAGAAGAAAGTATTTCTACAGAAGTTGGCGAGCGGAGTTCCCCGCGAGATCTTCCTCCCAGTTCTACATTACCACCACTGGACGCTCCTAGCAGCATACACCCGAGAATGAGCAGGAATTTTCTACAACAGCTCGGACGGCAATAAGAACCATCCAGTACCGTGTACTTCTGAACCTTTGTCATCCGTCGAGTGCTTGGTCCGAAAATACTACGATGAGGTGGCAAAGATGATCCAACCATTCCTGGATACGCAAGCAAGCAAGTGGCACGAGCTCCAGTTCTGCCACCGCAGTCCGTAGCAACTTCCTTTATCCAACGACTGCGGCATCTACGTCCTGGAATGGATAGCAAACAAAGAAAAGCCTGACTAACTCCACCACACGTCTATCACAGCAAAAGGGGAGAATATGTGTGGTAGCTTCTATCTGATGCAGGCGTAACCTCACTGGAATAAAACATTACCTCACCTTATCTACTTCACAACTCTGGGACAGAGTGTGGAGTAAGTTTAGGGGGGTACCATGTACCAGTGAGGGAAGTACAAATTTTTGAAATTTCTTCATTCTTTTGTCCCTTGTTCGTTATTCTTTTGTGTACATATTTATCTTCATACCAAAATTTTCAAAAATTTTGCTTTTCTTCTCCATGCTTATGTACAAAGTTGATATAATAATAAAAACCTGATACAACTGCTTGCAAAGTTAGTTTTCTTTGTGCTTAACGAGATACAAGTTCTGTTATATCTTTCTGATAATGCTGCTTCAAACAAACAGAAGATTACATTTTTCCATGCCAAAAATTTCAAAAAATAGAATAATCTCGCAAACAGCTAAGAGACGAGTATAAAGAAGGAAAAAGCTTCCCAAACAGCAGAAATCTCTTTGTTTCCCCTTTACCCAACGAAAATCCCAAAAAGAGAGAGAAGCCTTATGAGTGTGAATAAAAGCATGATAGTTGTGCCCAATAAAAGAAAAGAAAAAAATATATATATACCCGCTTGTTTTCCAAAAGTACCCATCTTTTGGCATGGTAGATCCGGGGCAGTGGTACGTAGGATGTGAAATCACTGCTCTAAAGCCAACTGGCTTGGACTGCAGGGACCACTTGCCCGTTAACTGACCCTTACCTGGATGGACTGATGGAAAACAAGACGAAAAATCCAAAAAGCCTTAGCCTACCCTTTACACAACTTTCTGCCCCAAAAATAAAGTTGTTTGGTGTGTAAGCTAACTTTGGAATCATACACTAAAGTCTCGCTGAAGCTGTAGAAATTTTTTTACTAAAATAATAAGGCAGGAAACGCAAGGTCTTTTGTTCGTAATGAGACAACATTATCTCTAAAGGAATTACTATAGTTGCTTTACCTCTTGGCCTGACAGATGTACCAAACAAGAAGAAGCATCACAAAATAAAGTTTAAATATTGATTGAGGACAATCAAAATGCTAAGTTTGGGGGAGTAGATAACACCAATTTTTGTGATATTTTAGACCATTTTTCTGTTATCAAAACTGCCATTTTTAGCTATTTTCCTCTCTTTTGTATGCACTTTTGCAATAATTGGCTAAGCAATTCTCTTAATCCTATATTTCCATCTATTGTAGAGTTTTTCCTCATTTTGGTGCAATAATGTCGTCCCGGCCCACAGAATAAGTCCAAGTCTGTTTCGGCCTTCCTGACGCCCGATACAACCTCTGCCCGACAGGGTGGAGCGACACAAGGATGCATTACAAAAGGTTGCCGTGCAAAAAGGAGCAGATGGACGACACGCCTTCTACCTGACAGGGAGCCCAGCTCGCCCCGACAACCCAGCTTGTCGGCCGACACAGCCACCCACCGGCAGGCGCGCCGTCCATCACGTGACCGATTTCCGACACTCCTAAGCCGAGCGATACCAGTATCGGTCGTCCACTGACCCGCAAATAAGGAGGACACATGGCGCTTCGAGCACCATAACTTCCTCCAACCGCTGCCTATAAATAGCAGCTACAGGAAGCCGAAAAGACAGTTCGGATACTTTGGAATTCAGACAGTTGGGAGCTTTGAATGATCTTCGGAGGAAACTGCGAGAGCAGTAGTATCGCACCCCAGTGCTCGTGTCGGGCGACACTAGGTGAGCCCTTCCTCGTCCCGAGAGGGAGGGGATAGTTCACTTAGAACCGTCTCGGGCGACACTACGGGTCGATATTGGCCAACAATGACGAGCGACACAAGTGCCTGATAGTAGGACGCGTCGCTCCATGCCCGACACGATATCGAACCTGATACGCTTCGCCCGTCATGCGTGCCGCCCGAGTGGGTGTGTCGCCCGACTTGAGCGTATCGGCCAGGTCCTTGAACGATACAGTCGGTCGTCACGGTGTGCCGCTCAAGAGAGTGTGTCGCCCGACATCGCTGTATCGATCTAGGCCCCTGTTTGGTATCGGGCGGGAGAGCCGTTGTAGTATGTCGCCCTTCTACATCAAGAAGGCGACATCTATCTTTAATTCTGTTATTTAATTCCTTTCTTACGCAATGTATTAAGACCTCTAATGTTTATGGAAATAGAAAAGCTTAAATACTTGCTGCTCTATGCTTGGTGCGATATATTGGATGACTGCTATGATTGATATCTGAACTCTAGCTTGTATGTTTGGATCGCATTTTGCTTAGCTACCGAATCGTGTTTTCCCATCGCAACAGCTTCGAGAGTCGTGTTGTGGCTGTAGTGTTTGGTCCGATTATGGAGTACGAGAGTGCCTGAAACGGAGTTGTTTCAGTAACTTTCCACTCTAACTTAAGTCCGACAACTTCGAGAGGGGTTTTGACGCTTGGTTAGAAGTACCCGCTCTGAGAGGAGGGGTGCAGGGTGTTACTGTTGCTGCTTGTTTTGTTGTAGTCTTATCCTTCACATCTTGCCCTAGCTCTAGTAATATCTTTATGTTTCTGTTGCATGAAAACCCCTAAAAACTGCTAAATGACTAAAACCTTAAATCTCTCTTGTAGCTCCCGTTGGAGATAGTTTTCTTTGTTTTATTTGTGACATCTTGTTGTTTCCCTTTTGGGAATTTATATCTCTTTATACCTACCGGAGTGTAGCGTGTCGATTCTGGGTTATCAACACTACCCCCTTGTCCCTGTGTTCGACCCCGTATATCTACTTCGACCCCGTAAACAAAGTTGTGGGGGCCTAGAAGGATTCGGGTTTATAAATGTAAAATCTCGACTACCTCAAATCCGCCTCCACTTTAGGATGCGTGATTTAGGCCGGTCAGGTATGCTCTAGTAACAACCATGTTTACACTAAATCGATTACCATCTAAGTTGATTCAAAAGACACCATATGAGATATGGCATGTAAAGCGACCCAATATGTCTTTTATGAGGATTCAGGGATGTGAAGCTTGTGTTAAGAAAATATATTCTTAAAAGCTTGTCCCTAAGTTTGATAAATATTATTTTGTTGGATATCCTAAGGAGACTAAATGATATTACTTTCATTCCCCATCTGACCACAAAGTGTTTGTTGCTAGAGATGTTGTATTCCTAGAGAAGGAATTAATTTCCAAAGGAATCAGTGGAAGGAAAATGGATTTTGAAGATGTTCAAGACCAATAATAAAACATTGAACTAACATATGTATAAGAGGAATGAAGAGAATCACAAAGTGATGCGGAATCTCAAATTCCTCAAGTTATACAAGTACCTCGTAGATCTAATAGCACAGGCCTTGAACCTGAGAGATTTGGATATCTTGTGACTTAGAAAAGTGGTGAGTTGGCTCATAGATGATGAGCCAACAACCTATGTAGAAGCTACCAAGGGATCAAAGTCTGGGAAATGTCTTGAGGCCATCAAATCCGAGATGGAATCCTTGCATACCAACAAAGTATGGACTTTGGTAGATCCACCTGAAGGGGTAAAACCCATAGGGTGCAAGTGGGTCTTCAAGAAGAAGTCTGACATGGATGGTAAAGTACAAACCTATAAGGGTAGATTGGTAGAAAAGGGTATCAGACAAGTTCAAGGTGTTTACTATGACAAAACCTTTTCTCCAGTGACCATGGTTAAGTCCATATGGATCTTGCTTGCTATTGTAGCTTATCATGACTATGAGATTTGGCAGATGGATGTTAAAACCACATTCCTTAACGAGAATCTTCTTGACAGTGTTTACATGACACAACTTGAGGGTTTTATAATCCAAAGGATGCAAATAAAGTTTGTAAGCTACAAAGGACTTTGGATTGAGCCAAGCATCTTGGAGCTGGAATCTTCATTTTGATGAAACATCCAAAGAGTTTGTCTTTATTCAAAATCAAGATGAACCTTATGTGTATAAGAAGATTAGTGAAATCATAGTGGCATTCCTCATATTGTATGTAGATGACAAACTATTGATGGGGAATGACATCCCTACTTTACAAATGGGTAGGATATGGCTAGGAAATACATTTTTTATGAAAGACATGTCAGAAACATACTACATCTTCGGGATCAAGATCCACAGAGATAGATCTTAAAGGTTTCTTGGAGTAAGTCAGTGCCCATACATTGACAAAGTTTTGAAGTGGTTTAGCATGGAAAATTCAAAGGGAGGAAACATGCCCATGCTGTATGGAGTTACCATCTCTAAAGTTCAATGTCCTAGTTCTTTTGGAGAAAGGGAACACATGAGTCTAATTCAATATGCCTCATTAATTGGATCAATCATGTATGCAATGTTGCGTACCTGTCCTGACATCTCACATCCCTAGAGCACGATGAGCCGATATCAGTCAGATCCAGGTGGTGGTCACTGGATAGTCATGAAGAACATCCTCATGTACTTAAGAAGGAGTAAGGATCAGTTCTTGGTCTACCATGGAGATGAAGAGTTGGTCATAAAGGGTTACACGGATGGAAGCTTCTAGACTGATAAATATGATTACAAATTACAACCAGGATTCATGTTTTGTATAAACAATGAATTTATGAGTTGGAAGAGTTCCAAGCAAGATACAGTTGCCAATTCTACAACAAAGGACAAGTATATTGTTGCATCAAATGTAGCAAAGGAGGTCGTATGGATAAAGAAGTTTATTTTGAATTTGGGGTCGTTCCAAGAATCAACGACACAATTGTGTTATATTGTGACAAAAATGGAAACATTGCACAAGCTAAGGAACCCAAATCACATCAGTGCTTAAATCATATACAAAGGCGGTTCTATCTCAAATGAGAGATCATATGTGATAAAGTGGTTTTTCTATCTCTTTTACTTGTTCTTTAATAATATCTTAACTCTAAAACCCTAATTCCATAAAGTAATACTTTAACCAATCAAGTTGTGAATTTCAAGCTCAAACTTTCCCAACATCTAAGGATCACTAATGTGGAGCTATGCTTCAAATTTCATGTCAATCAGATACTCCTAGCTCTCTCTATGATTTTTCAAAGATTCATATAAGGTTTCCCCTTTAATCACATTTAATCTATTTATCACTTTAGCCTTGATGTCACGATTATTTCATCACTGTGTCACGTGGGTTATTAAAACCTAGGGATCTATATATCACCTGAGAATCAAACTGTGGCCACCCGATGGTGAAGCCACAAATCTGATATAGATCAGATGTGTGAGGGATCATTCTCAACCTTCGCCTGATCCATGAGATTGTGGCAATGATTAGGGACCACGACCCCTGACCACTACATCCCACTCTGACCCCTCTCATAAGAAACTAACCACGGCAATGCCTCCTACTCACCACCACGAACCTAACTAGCCCCCACACGATTGCTAAAGATCACTGGAACTGCCTCCACAACCACTCCAGCGACCGCCCCTCTCCAAGCTCGCCCAACTCGAATTGGGCATCTAAAAATTACTCTATGTTGCACCTATATAACACCTCCAAAAGCATCATTGAGGCTCCTTTTCTTCACTTGATCCTCTAATTGGTCCAAAAAGAGCCTCGATAGCTCCACCCTCTAGGAAACACCTCCAATCAGCTCTGCCATGGAGTAAGTGATGGATGAGCTCCCTCTTCCCCTCCTCACCGTGAATTGATCCTTCATCTAGCTTTGAGGTGCCTCAAGCCACCTCCGCGGCACCTCAAAAGACCTCAACGCCACCTGCAACTCACTCCCCTATCTTCTCCATCGTGAGCAGCTGCCACCCTATTTTTTCTCGGTGGCATGACACTCCAGAGGGAGCCAAGCATCCCGAACTTGCCACCCTGACCCAAGAAGGCACCACAAAGGTGAAGCCAGTCCCATCTGCACACGAGGGGGCCCCTGTTGCCATCTCAAGCTCACTGGAGTTCACGACAGAGCAAGGAAGCTTGAAGAAGTAGATGAAGAGAGTGAGCCCAACCTTCCGCGTGAGCCAGTAAGGATTTGCCACCTCAAATTGTGACTATTTGACTGTGTTTCAATGAGTGATCATTGGATCTGAGCATCCACAATCCACATTAGTTGTTGTTTCCTTTCATTATCTTCTAAATCGAATAATTGCCAAGAAAATACCCTAATCTTGGAAAATTCAGTATAAATGGTAGTGGTGTCAAAAAAATACGAACCAATACTCCTTTTTTATCAAAATAACATGAGGATCATGATTATGATATCAGTCAACCCTAAATAGGACTCGTATAAATACTCATACTCAAATGTGATTCTCTCTTATTTAATTATTTAGAAAATTACTCAAACCTAATTAAATCACCAAAATCAAGTGATTATCCTCTTTATGTGCCTTCATAATTATAGGATATTCATTTCCAATTTATGTGACTCAATTATCAGTAAAGTCGAATTATTACTCTTTTTCCCTATTTTAGCTTACCAAAAATGGTTATAATTATCCATCATGATCTAAGGACCACCAATTTAACCTAGAAGTCCTACTCTGAATGAACACTATCAATTATTGACTAAAATCTATACTCCATGACTCATGATCCACACTCATGACTCTAACTTAGAAAAGTTCCTTTTATATTCTTTTAGAATTAAATGGTGTTTATGACAATACAGCTAATTAGTACCAAACCTCATATAATTTTAGGAAGACAAAGGTACCAGTGAGGAGCATCTCTAGACTCCCCACTTCTGAGTAGAAGGTACGCCATTACCTACCAAAATGACTATTATGTTTTATAATTGTAACATATGGGTAGTAAAGTATGTTAGCATGTAATAATGGATGAATTGATTATTATCGAATAATATGTTGCTTGATTTTCCTTACTTAGTTTTATGAAGACATGAACATAATTTATCTGTTCCATTATATCTAAGCACTTCAACTATTTGGTAGTCAAGTGTTGGTAAATAAAGTACTTCAACTCTTTGGTAGTCATGTACTTGAAAGTGATCCAACTCTATGGTGGTCTGATCACATTATGAAATGATCCAACTCTTTGGTAGTCGATCATGAGGCCTTAAATGCATTCAATCTTCAACAATTAATACATGGATGATATGATGGAAAATGTGCCTAAAATGTGTTTCTTTTTGTAAACAAACATCCTTGTTCAAGTATATGAATGTTGTTATATTATACTTTTGCCAAGTTTCCAATTTTATACTTTTGCCAAGTTTCTTGTGTTACACTTTTGCTAAGTTTAAATGATAGTTATATTAAAAGACACATAGGCTCACTCAGTGCAATACATTTATATATTGTACTGACATGTACCAATTTTGAATCCTTTATCGGTATCTTTTGCTTATGATGATGATGATGATGTAACTCAATATGTTAGCCCAACAAAATCAGATTTTTCATGGGGATGCTAAAGTTAAATGGGACTATTAGTTTACGTTCTGTTGCTTCTACAAGTAGTTCTCTCATGTATTAAGTTTTTCTTTTGTAGAAATCATATGCCTTCGAGACCCTATGTAATTAACATTTAGTTTATTTAAGGAATATTTGTTATTTGGTGCATGTATATACTTATATGTTTGATCTACTTAGGGATGAACAACTTTAACCCTTTTATACACCTTATTTTTGGTGCCTAAGGTGTATATTGTGATTAGGTTGTTAACCCATGACATATGGTATCAGAGCAGGCACATAGGTCAATATATGTGTTTCAAATACCTAGTAACCTTATTTTGACCTGAGGTAACCCATATTTAACTTTATGTTGCCGAGGTATCTAGAAGGATACTTGCGGAAGGTTCTGGCATAAAATCATCAATCTATTTTCACGGTGGTTAGGGTTCCCCACTGTAAGTAATCTGCTTGGCTAACACAACTATTGTTAAAGTGGGAACCTACACCTTAGAGAAATCTATCTTCTCATCTTTTGTCAATTAAGGACAACCACAACAACCTATTTAGTGAATGATACACACTAGGCTTCTCATCTACTTTCTCTCTCTCGACCATGAACAATGAAGTACTCTCTCTATTATGTGGGTAGAATAGGAAAATTGGGAACAACTAAAAGACATGAAGAATTGGAAAACATATCTTTATGATTGATAAAGCTTTGTTGTTTGCAATATGATCTACCTCATTTAATCAACCAAATCATCTCTTGATTTACAAACTTGCAGATGCCTCCAAAAACTAGATCTAAGAGAAAGAGAACTAATGATGACTCTAGTGATGAATCTAACGCAAACCCTAATAAGTCCATGTCTACAGGTGAATGGGAGGAAGAAAAGAAGGTGATGTTAGAATGAATGCATGCCCCAGCCCTAAAGGTAACCAATAATACTACCTCATCATCTAGGACCAACCCTGAAACTACCATTAGTGATTTCCTCAAACTCAAACCTGAAGCCTTTCATGGAGAAGACTTAGGTGAAGTCCTAGAAAAGGCTGAGGCATGGAACCTATCTATCAAAAATGCCTTTAGAGCCCTTAAATGTGCTGAGGAAGATAAGGTCACTTTTACAACCTACCAAATTAGGGGGTCCACAAAGTTGTGGTTGGAAAATTATTATCATACATGAGAACTTCCAGATGCCCTTATAAGTTGGAAGGAGTTTAAGGTGATTTTCACTACTCGTTTCATACCCATATCTTCTAGAAAGGAGATGAGGAAGCAGTTCAATAAGCTCACCCAGGGAACCTTATCTATTGCTAACTGTGTTAGGGCCTTCAAACTCCTAGAGTGTCATGCTCGTCACCTTGATGAAGAGGAAAAGATTGAATACTTCATAGATTCCCTTAACCAAGAACTAAAAGTTTTCCTTTGCACCTCCACTCACACTACCTTTGAAGAAGCCATCAATAGTTCCCATACCCAAGAAAGAACCTTAGGGAAGAATAAGGAACCAAGTTTGGGATACCTAGGCCTAACTGATGCATCCATCACCAAGGATAAGGGGAAGGTGAGGGATAAGAAAAAGTCTCATAGCCATGGCATGAGAAGAGGAGAAGGAAATCACCATAGAGGTCAATCATACCAAGGAGGACCAAACATGGGAGGACGAAGTTGAGGTGGGCCACAACGAGGACCACCAGTAGACACAAACAAATGCAAGATCTGAGGAGGTTTCCATTGGGGAAAATGCATGTTTGAGAGGCCAATCTGTTTCTATTGCAAAAAGGAAGGACATATGAAGTTCAATTGCCTAAGTTTGGTTCAAGGGGCACCTCAGAACCATCCTGCTCCATTACCTCATCTTGGAGCTCCACATATTCAAGAAGCTGCTCCCATAGCTCAGGCTCATCCAGAACATCGTCAGGTCTGTGTTTTTTTAATTGATGCAGACAAAGCTAAGGGCAATGACAACCACCTAATTGAAGGTAATAATGTTAATAATTTCTTTATATATATGAAAACCCCTCTAAACCATGATCTCATATAAAAATCCTAATGTAGGTATGATATGTCTCCAAGATCATCTTTTTGTGGCCCTATTTGATTCAGGGTCAACACATACCTTCCTCTCTAGAAATGTTGCTCCCATGATCAAGCTAGAGATAAAAGATCTAGGTTATATCTTTGATGTAACAACTCATAGTGGCAAAGTCTATACCTCTCTTCAGATAATTGAAATCTTGCCTTTTTCTTATGGTGGTCATCAATTTCATTCTGATTTCATTCTTCTTGATATGGAAGATTTTGACCTAATTTTGGGGATGGATTGACTTTTTTCCAACTATGCCATGCTTGATTGTTGAGCCAAGAAAATAATCATTTCTACACCTAATTCTAAACCTTTGATAACACCCGGGAGAAAGGAAAGAAACTAAAATATGATTATCTCTTCTCTTAAATCTGAAACCTTGATAGCCAAAGGATGTAGAGCCTATCTTACAGTTGTGTCAATGTTTGATTCTAAGGTGAGACCTTTAGAGAGACTGGATGTGGTGAGAGATTACCTGGATGTATTTCATGAGGAGCTTCCAGGGATGCCTCCAGTATGTGAGATTGATTTCTCAATTGAGTTAGCACTAGGAACCACACCAGTCTCAAAGGCACCTCTCGAGCCTGCATAGCTCAAGAAACACTTAAGAGAACTTATTGATAGATGCTTCATTCATCCTAGTGCATCTCCCTAGGGTGCTCCTATCCTTTTGGTTAAAAAGAAAGATGGGTCAATGTGAATGTATATCAATTATTGCATGATCAACCAAGCCACCATAAAAAATAAATATCCCCTCCCTAGAATTGATGACCTATTTGACCAACTTTGTACTGCCACTCTGTTCTCCAAGATTGACCTTAGATCAGGCTATCATCAATTATGAGTGAAGAATTGGGATATTTCAAAAATGGCTTTCAGAACTAGATATGGACATTATGAATTCGTAGTGATTCTTTTTGGGTTGACCAATGCTCCTGGAGAATGTATGAATCTGATGAATACTATCATCCAACCTTTTCTTGACAACTTTGTTGTGGCCTTCTTTGATGACATTCTTATATATTCAAACTTTGTTGATCAACATCGTGATCATCTCCAAAAAGTACTTGATGTGTTGAGATCCTAGAAATTGTGTGGTAAATTATCCAAATGTGATTTCTGGATTGACCAAGTCATGTTTCTTGTCCATGTCATTTCGGGTGGGAAAATTTCTATTGACCCTGCCAAAGTCTTAGCCATCCTTGATTGGAATGCTCCTACTAATGCCTCTAAAATTCATAGCTTCCTTTGTCTAGCAGGTTATTACCATCGTTTCATCCTAAATTTCAATAAAATATCCCTACCCATGACCAAGCTTACCAGAAGAGATGCCAAATTCATTTTGACTCCTAAATGTGAATCTAGATTCCAAGAATTGAAATCCCATTTGACTTCTTCTCCTGTCTTGGCCTTACCTTATGGTAATGATGGCTTTGTAATATTTTTTGATGCTTCTAAAATGGGTTTGGGTTGTGTCCTAATGCAAGACGGTAAAGTGTGTTGCCTATGCCTCTAGACAATTCAAACCTAATGAGGTCATTTACCCAACTCACAATTTGGAATTAGCTACCATTGTCTATGCTCTCAAAATATGGAGACATTATCTATATGGTGCTACTTTTGATATATTCACAGATCACAAAAGTCTCAAATATCTCTTGTCTCATAAGGATCTCAATATTAGACAAACAAGATGGTTGGAATATCTTAAAGACTATAATTTCACTATTGCGTATCATCCAAGAAAGGCCAATGATGTAGTTGATGCTCTTAGTCGTATGAAATCAATTTGTGCATCTATCCTCACTTTTGAACCAATGAGTTTGGAACCTTCAACATATGGGTCACCTCAAGCATAAGATGGCACTATTATTTTGGAAAATATCAATATTATTCCTGGTCTTTTTTCTGAACATATGACATCTCAAATGAATAGCTCTAGCTTGGAGGAGATAACTCTTTTGGCTAAACCCAAGACACATCTATCTATTGGTATGGATGGTGGACTAAGGTACACACATCATATATGGGTACCTGAAGAGTCAGAGATTAAGAATTGTATCCTATAAGAGGCACATGGGTCTAAGTATTCTATAGGTCCTGGATTCACTAAGATTTACAATGATCTACAGAGATACTTTTGGTAGAGAGGTATGAAGAATGATATAGTGAAATTCGCCTCTAAATGCCTCACATGTCAGCAGATTAAGGTTAAACATCAACGACCAAGTGGTTTATTGCAACCTTTACCAATTTCTAAATCAAAATGGGAAAACATCACCATGGATTTCATGGTGGGATTCCCCAGGACCAGGAAGGGACATGATGCGATATGGGTCATAGTAAATCGTCTGACCAAGTCTGCACATTTCTTACCTATGCAGACTACGACCAAAGTTTCAAAGCTTGATGAGTTGTATATCAAGGAGATCATAAGTCTTAATGGAATTCCATTATCTATTGTTTCAGATCGGGTTCTAAAGTTCACATCACAACTATAGAAGTAGGTACTGAACGAGTTGGGTACACAATTGAATTTCAGCTCAACATATCATCCCCAAACTAATGGTCAGTCAGAAAGTACTATCCAAATCATAGAGGATCTTCTTAGAGCATGTGTTCTAGATTGGGGAGGATCTTGGGATTACTACCTTCCATTAGCAGAGTTTGCATACAATAATAGTTATCAAACCAGTATTTATATGCCACCCAGTGAAGCTCTCTATGGTAGGCCATGTAGATTCCCTCTCTATTGGGATGAAGTTAGAGAAAGGAAGATGCTAAAGTCTAAGGAGTTGCAACTCTATGCTGATAAGGTGTCTTTAATCAAGCAAAGGTTGAAGCATGCCTAGGATCGTACCCATATGCATATGCATACAGGTCATACGAGCAGGTGATTATTCTTTCTTGAAGATCAGACCCATCAGTTCTATAGCCAAGAAAAAAGGGAAACTTAGTCTGAAATATGTGGGTCCCTTTGAGGTTTAGTGTGCATTGGCGAATGTACTTATCAGCTTGCTCTTCCTCCAGTATATAGTATGATGCACAATGATTTTCATGTATCCAATCAGAAGCATTATGTGAATAATGATAGTCATGTACTGAATCACGAGCCTCTTGAGTTGTGGGAAATCTCTCTTACCTGGAGCATCCTACAAAGATTCTTGATTCCAAAGTCAAAGAGCTCAGGAACAAACAGATCCAGATGGTGAAGGTGCAATGGAACCATAATGGTGCAGAAGATGCAACATGGGAACTACACACGGATATCGAGCAACATTTTCCTCATCTCTTTATGCCAATGTAATTTTGAGGAAACAATTTCTTTTAAGGTGAGTAGGATGTGATAAATTTTTTTATAGTCACTTTTATACTTTTTCTTTTATAATATCTTAATTCTAAAACCCTAATTCCATAAAGTGATACTTTAACCAATCAAGTTGTGAATTTTGAGCTCAAATATTTCCAACATCTAAGGATTAGTAATGTGGATCTATGTTCCAAATTTCATGTCAATCGGATACTCCTAGCTCACTCTATGATTTTTTAAAGACTCAAATAAAGTTTCCCCTTTAATCACATTTAATCTATTTATCACTTTAGCCTTGATGTCACGATTATTTCATTAGCCTATCACGTGGGTTATTAAAACCCAAGGATCCAGAGATCACCTGAGAATTGGATCATGGCCACCCGATGGTGTAGTCATGGATCCAGGATAGATCGGATGGATGAAGGATCGTCGTCAACCTCCTCTTCATCCATGACATCTTGGAAACGACCAGGGACCAAGACCTCTGACCACTACTTCCCACTCTGACCCATCTCATGCAAAACTGACCAAGGCAATGCCTGCTCCTTGCCACCATGAACCTAACTAGCCCCCACACGATCCCTAAAGATCACTGGAACCGCCTCCACGACCACTCCAGCGAGCACCCCTCTCCAAGATCGCCCAACTTGAATTGGGAATCTACAAACCGCTCTACCTTGTGTCTATATAACACCTCCAAAAGCATCATTGAGGCTCCTTTGCTTCACTTGATCCTCCAATTGGTCCAAACTGAGCCTCGATAGCTCCACCCTCTAGCCAAAACCTCTGATCGGCTCCTCCATTGAGTAAGTGAAGGATGAGCTCCCTCTTCCCCTCTTCACCAAGAATTGATCCTTTGTCTAGCTTTGTGGTGCCTGAAGCCACCTCTACAACACCTTAAGACCTCAACTCCACTTGTAACTCACTCACCCCATCTCCCCCACATCGAGTAACTACCACCCTATTTTCTCTTGATGACACGATACTCTAGAGGGAGCCAAGCATCCCAAACATGCCACCCTAACCAAAGAAGGATCCATAAAGGTGAAGTCTATCCCATCTGCACGCAAGGAGCCCCCGTTTCCATCTCAAGGTCACCAGAGTTTGCGATAGAGCAAGGAAGCTCAAAGAAGGAGATGAAAAGAGTGGTCCCCACCTTCCATGTGGACCAGTAAGGATTTTCCACATCATATCATGACTATCTGACTGTGTTTCAATGAGAGACCATTGATCTAAGAATCCACGGTCAACATTAATCGTTGTTTCCTTTTATTATCTTCTAAATCAAATAATTTCCAAGAAAATACCCTAATCTTGGAAAATTCACTAAAAATGGTAGGAGTGTCAGAAAAATATGAACCAATACTCTTTTTTTATTAGGAAACTATGAGGATCATGATTATGATATCAGTGAACCCTAAATCAGACTCATATAAATAGTCATACTCAAATGTGATTCTATCTTGTTTAATTATTTAGAAAATACTTGAACCTAATTCAATCACCAAAGTAATGTCATTATCCTCTTTTTGTGCCTAGATGATTATGGGACGTTCATTTCCAATTTATGTGACTCAATTATCTGTAAAGTCAAAATATTAGTCTTTTTCCCTATTTTGAATTACTGATAACACCTCATTTTATACACTTTTTACATATATTTTATACCTCCCCTAGCATACTTTTTTATAGATTTTCCCATTTATTTTAGTACTTTATGCCAAGTATCTCAATTACCCACTTTTCCCTTGCTTGCAGGGTCACATTGAGCCAAGGTCACGGTCGACACCTCGATTGCGGCCCATTCGACTACTAGAGACACCCCACTGCAGTCGAGGCCTCCCAGAATCACCTCGACCCATCGCATTTATGGCCCTCACACCCACGGTGCCTGACGCCCCACACACCCATGGTCCACACAGCCGCGGCATGAAGCCACGACTGAGCCTTAGACCATGGTTTGACCAAAGGGTGAGGCAATCAAGCCGTGACTGAGAAGGTGGCTAAACCAGGTCGTGACTGAGGAGAAGAAGGAAATGAAGCCTCAACTGAGGCCTAGCTTCTACCAACACCAAACCTCGACTGTGATCAAGGAGTTAAGTCAGTGGAGCATGCCTATAAATAGGCAACCTACACACTTTGTCAAATCATTAGATCTAAAAGAGGACCACAAAGTGCTGCCATTTTCCAAACTAATTCTGATTAGTCTTAGATCTCTAAAGGTGGAAGCTAAGGAGAGAGAAGATGGAAGACTCCATTTTCTTCGAGAGAAGGAGAACGTCCACACCATCAGCTTCCTAGATCTGGATCTGAAGAAGTATTGAGTTGTATCACGTTCTTCTCTCCCTATCTAGATCTATCACTTCCATCTCATTGTACTTCCCTCATCTCTTTGTGGAACTTGACGTATCTATCATTTTGTAACGCCATTTTTCTGTCCATAAACATGCATGGAAAAACATTTAACTTGGGTTGATAGTAGCCACTAAGTCTCTCCCAACATGTATATTGTCTCTCCTTTTTTAATATATATATATACTCTCATTAAGATTATCTCCATGCACCAATTTTAATGCTTCACTTGTATGCTTAGATACAATCTTGTGATGTTTGATCGTTGGTACTTCAAAAGAGTAGTATCACTAATATCTTGTATTATGGAGTAGTATGAATGCATGAAAATGTAGATATGCTAAATCTTATGATCATATGCTCTTCCTTGTAGTTTTTGGATAGTCATCTTGAGAGAGAGGTTGACCCATGACTTAGATCTATCCTCAACTTGAGAGAGAGAGAGGAATAGACACCTTTATGATTGCTTGTAATATTTACAGAGTATATGAGAGGGAGAGATGATGCTTGTATGTTGGCTAGAAATTGTAGTAGGTGAAACCCAATCCAAGTTTCCCTGCCATATCTTTGTTTCCATCTTATTTTCTTACACTTTGTTCTTCTTTTCTTTGGTTTATTTCATTTACTTTGGTTTGAGTACTATCGTTCCATTGAGAACACCCTTTAAACCATCTATTATCCTGAGTATATGAGTGTGACACTGTGCATGCTTAACACCTGCTAACCTTGTCCTTATGGTTCGACTTCAATTACTACATCAGACCCTGTATAATAGTTGTTGGGATTTAAGTGTCAGGTTACTATCTTAAGAGTCTACCTACTCTGGATCCACTCCTTTTTGGACGTGTGATTTAGGCTGGTCAACTTTTTGGCACTGTTGCCAGGGACACGACAAAATGGCACTGTTAAAATCCTAAGTCCACTCACTATACTCCCATTCCTCAAGCTTAGTAATAAGATTGACAACACATAAACCTTGAATATGATACCCTACATTTGTGTAGAATAGTTCATTTTAACACATCCAATTTACTAACTTGACTTTGCGGCCTATTTAGGAACCCAGAGGGAAGCAGACTCATTCAACTTTACTCCTTAACATGAAGTCACCATTTTGCCTAGCATGGATGGCACTCTCACTGGGGATGAGCAGAATGTGAGGATTCAACATAACCCCCCACCACCGCCAAGGTTTGATGAAGATAGAGATGACCATTACTCAGACGGTCGTCAACATGAAGAAGAACGTTGGGAAGAATAACGTCGAGATGAAGATCATCAATAAGAAGAGCAACGTGATGAAGAATGACACTACTGAGACTGAAGAAGGCACCACCACTACCATTGTGACAATGAACGAGAGCACGATGGTTAGGACAATGACATCAAGGATGATGAAGATGGGAAGACTCTTAGAAAGTTGTCAACAACTAGGGCCAATGAATCTAGATGCCCGATAGTCATGCCACACTTCAACGCAACAAACTTTGAGTTGAAACTAGTTGTCATCTTGATGATCCAAAATAAACCTTTTCACGGGATTTCGAGAAGTGAAAACCCATACCATCACCTCAATGCATTTAAAAATATATGTGATACCATCAATATGAGGGTAGTCCTGCAAGAAGTGATATATTTTAAAGGCTTCAACTTCTCTCTTGAAGATAATTCTCTATCATGGTACCTCAATCTCCCTCACTAGTCCATAGATGGGTGGAGACCCCCGGTAGATGCCTTTGTTACTAAGTTTTATCCTACCAATAGGACTATTCACAACATGTAGAAGATCACTTCTTTTACACAATAGCCAGGAGAGAACTTGCACAAAACATGGGAATGTTTCCAGGACTACTAGAGGGATTGTCCGCTCCATAATTACTGCAAGGGGTTCCTTGTGACCATTTTCTATAATGGACTGACTCCTACTTAGAGGACTTCATTGAATGCAGCTACTGGTAGTGACTTCCTTGGGAAGAAACTAAGAAGAACCATGATGATAATAGACAACATGGCTGCACTACAAGTAGGCATAGAATATGACAGGAATGACAAGGGATCAACAAAGAAAGTAGGGATTGAAGGATTATCTATTTATCCCAAGGCCTTGGAGACAATAACAACACAAATTCAGAAAATAACAACTGATGTCAAAAAACTAAAAGATATAGCAGCCAAGGGAAATAAGCATACTGAGAATGTCATGAAGTGAGTTACATGTGGAGAAGGAGGGCATGGGATTGATAATTATATCTATACCTGACCTGAGGAAAGTGACGAAAGAGAAAGTGAAGAAGAGACGCAGAATGTCTCCTATGTCAACTTCAAGCAACAAGACCACCATGGGTTTAGTTATGGAAACAAGGATGTTGTGGAGAACGCACATCAGCTGGGTAGTTCATCTAAACCTCCCCCAGGGTTTCAAAAGAAAGGAGTGCCAACACAATATACCAATATTACTAGCTACTAGCAGACCAACAACAACTATCAATGCCAAAATAAAAATGTGAGCAAGAAAGGATAAGGGCAAGGCCCAGGGCCGAGCCAAGCAAAAGACAGTAACCAAGCTGACATGATTGCCCAACTTTTCGAATTTGCAAAGAGGCAAGCATCGGTAAATGATCGACTGGCTCAATGTTCTCTCACGAATTCGGGAGTGCTAATTAATATTGCAAACTCAAACAGTGGATATGAAAACTCATCAGAGATAAATTGATCAGCAACTTGCACATTCGGCCGAGCTCATGAAAAATCCTTCCGAAAAGATCCCATCCAATATTGAGACTGCCAAAATGGCTACTCTCTGATCTGGGAAAATGATGTAGAATGCTAATACCAACAACACTGAAGAAGAAAGAAGTCATTTTGATCAGCAGTCTGACAGTGAAAAAGCAACTGAAGAATCAAGAAGGAAAGAACAAGATGACCATGGTAAAGAAGAAGGACCACCTAAAAAGAAGAAGGAAGGAGAGAAAAAGGACTCTAACCCTATGGGAGATATTCTTTCAAAAAAGAATCTATACACCCCAAGAATTCCTTTCCCCTATAAGTTAATAAAAGTACACTTGAAGAAGAGGTACGAAAATTTCATGGAAGTTGTAAAGAAGCTTTACCTGGAATCGCCCTTTCTTGATGCAATAGAAGAAATGCCAACTTATGCAAAGTTTTTCAAAGATTTGATTACAAAGATAAGAAGAGGTGATCACATTGAAATTGTCCAGTTAGCAAAGTTGTCTAATGATTTTGTTCAAGCGGAGCTACCTACCAAAAAGAAAGATCATGGAGCCTTCAACATACCTTTCTGTGTTGGTGATAACATGGAGAGAAAAGGATTAGCTATCTTGGGAGCAAGAATCAGTCTAATGCCCCTGACTCTAGCCAAAGGTTGGGGCAGACAGACATGATAAAGATGGGGATGAGGATCGAGTTAACTGATCATACCTTCACGAGGCTAGTGGGGATAGTAGAAGATGTTTTGATAAGAGTTGGGAGATTTTTCATACTATTTGATATAGTGGTAATGGACACGGTCGAAGACTCTAAATGCCCTATCATATTTGGAAGGCCTTTCCTTGTAATGGGGAGAGCACTGATAGATGTTGCTGAAAGAATCATCACACTACGAGTAGGGAACAATCACTTGGATTTTAAAGTACAAGATGCCATGAGGGGACCGTCTCTATTGGAGTTGGCCTACTTCATGGACAATTATAATTAGTATTGTGAAAAGTGCAAGAAGATAAAGCAATCATGGATCCACTAATGTGAGCCCTAAATAGCCAGGACCCTGCCATGGAAAGTCAAGAAGTTGTGGTAATCTTAGATTATTTGAACCAACCAGAAGAAGAATCCAACAATGATGAAGAAATAATTGAAATAGTAAAGTATGCTTCATTGGAACAGACGATCGAGGAGAAGGAAGCACCAAAGCAGCCAGAGTTATAGACTCATCTAGAAGGGTTGAAATATAAATTCTTAGATGAAAAAGAAAGGAATCCAGTAATTGTCAATGCCAACTTATCAGATGACCAAATCGAAAAGCTTCTAGATGAGCTGAGGCTGCGTAGAAAAGCTATAGGGTATTCTGTTGTGGATATCAGAGGTCTCAACCCAACTATATGCATGCATAGAATTCACCTTGAAGAGACAACCAATCCACTCGCTCAACCATAGAGGAAGCTAAATAAAATGCTGAAAGAGGTTGTGAAGAAAGAAGTAATAAAGCTACGAGATGTTGGGATCATCTACCCAATAAGAGATAGTAATTGGGTTAGTCCTATCCAAGTTTTACCCAAGAAGGGTGGAAGGAGGGTCATATGGGGGGATGATGGAGACGAAGTCTCCATGAGGACAGTGATAGGCTGGTGCATGTGCATCAATTACCACAAGCTAAATACAACCACCAAAAAGGATCATTTCCCCTTGTTGTTCATCGACCAAGTTCTAGAAAGGCTGGCCCATATTGACTATTTTTTTTTCTAGATGGATATTTAGGATTCTATCAAGTACCCATTCACCCAGATGATCAAGAGAACACAACATTCATGTGCATCTATGGCACATATGCTTTTAGAAGAATGTTGTTTGGACTGTGCAATGCACCCGCAACATTCCAATGATGTATGATCTAGATGTTCTCATATTTTCTGGAAGATATCATAGAATTCTTGATGGACAACTTCTCACTCTATGGGACCGACTTTGATGCATGCCTCAGAAACTCTTTTTTTGTAAAGATGTGAGGTAAAACATCTCGTTTTGAATTGGGATAAGTGCCACTTTATGGTACGAGATCGAATCATCCTAGGTCACAAGATTTCAAAGAAGGGCATTTAAGTGGACTTGAGTAAGATTGAAGCTATCTCGAAGCTACCACTGCCAAAGTATGTAATAGGAGTGAGAAGTTTTCTGGGACATGTAGGATACTACATGAGGTTTATACAGGATTTCTCAAAAATTTCAAAGCCTTTGTCTAATCTTCTGTTCAAATATGCTAAGTTTGAATTCACCAGTGAAAGTTTGGATGTCGTCAATACACTGAAAAGAGCGCTAACAACAACACCAATTCTTCAAGCACTAGACTAGGAATTGCCATTTGAAATCATGTGTGACGCCAGTGACTATGCAATAGGAGTTGTTTTGGGATAGAAAAAGGACAAGAAACATCATGTAATTTGTTATGCAAGCCGAACACTTGATGAGGCACAAGTAAACTATACAACTATGGAAAAAGAAATGTAGGCCATTGTATTTGCCTTTGATAAATTCAGATCATACTTAATAGAATCGAAGGTGAAAGTATATACAGACCATAGGGCAATTAAGTATCTGATGCAGAAGAAGGATATGAAACCACAACTTTTAAAATTAGTGTTGTGGTTGCAAGAGTTTGATCATGAAATCATCGAAAAGTCAGGAAAGGAGAATGTTGTTACAACTTCAATTTTGCATATGTTTTCTTAATTGAAATGTAATGTTTTTATGAATATGGACTTAATTGAAAAGGTTGTATGCTTTGCTTCAAAAGATGGATTTCTTCACAAATATCCCTTTAGATAGGAATTTCGTGATTCCTATTATTCGATTAATCCAATAATGGATATAAAAGAGAAGAAAAGAGGAAAAGTCCAAATAATGGAAAAAGATAAAAGATAATGGATATTAAGCAATATATTTATGAGAAACATGTAGAAATCTCTAGAAAGTGGCATTGATGGCCATAATTGATTAGATTTCATTTACATGTCTTTACTAATGGAAAGAATAATCAAAATAAAGAATATAGTAAAAGAGGGAAGAAAAAAATATATGTTTTAATGCATAATATATGCCTTATAAGTCTTTGACTTGAAAATGAAGAAAGGGGGTTATTCCTTTTGAATTTCAACTTCAAACTTGGAATATAAGTATATTAAGTCAAAATTGACTTTCTCCTAAAATTTTATTGAAAAAGGATAAACGAGGAGAGAGTTATTGATTTTATGAGTTTGCATAATGTGAAAGGATAATCATCGATTTCATTTAAGTGTCACAATTTTATTTCCTAAAAGAGATGTCTTTAAAATATGTGCATGACAACACAACTGTTGGATCCTGATCCAACGGTGGTTGCGCTATCACCTACCTTGAGCCGTAACAGGAAAGTCGGAGTTGTAGTTGCAAACAAATAACTCAATTTTCTCTCTCATCTAATGCACGAGCGAACATGGAAACCAGCCCATCGGCTTTGGGAGTAAGAAATGCACCCACCTACTCTAGGTTTGACCTAGTTTGGGGATCTCCAGAAGATTCGCCCAACTAATAGGTCCCTACCTGGTTGCCTTTGGACCCCATGGCTATATAAGGGGATGTTTCCCCCTCAGTGCCTTCTTCGATTTCCCTTTCAGTAGAGGGAACCCTCTACTTCTATTTCAGTGGGAATGAAATCCACAAATGAAGAAATACATTTAGATGACGGGTAAGATGCTGACTTTACCGAACTAAAAGGAACAACCCCAGGTTTCAATTTCAGCTTCGGATCTCTATTTTCTCCCCCCTTCTTCTTCTCTGTTCTGTCGGTGAACTTTCCCCTCTCCTTCTCTGTTGGCACCACCTCCCATGAAATCGGGGATGTCGGTGAGTCCAGCAGGGAGCAACAATGAATTCCACTCCAAAACATAGCCCTCCTACACTCTTTTGCCTCAAGTCAACCTTAGGGTTGACTGCATCCTGGAGCTAGGGAACGTAGACTCGCGAACAGTAGACGGGCACGAGGTTGAAGATGGAAAAGGAGGAAATGACCTACCTACCCCCGGGCACGTGTGGCTCCAGATCAAGAACTCAGGGGTAAAGGTGTACTATCACCCTGACCAAAGCAAGCCGCACGCTAGGAGGGCCGCCTGCGTGGCGATCTACTATTGGTCCAGAGGTAAATCATTTAGAAAAATCATAACTTTTGATAGGAAGCTCCGATGAATAAAGTCAATATTTGAAAATTTATCCTCAGAACGAAAGGAACACAAAGAAATAATATTTAAAGCTTAATTCTTCTTGCAATTCAAAAAGTATGTAAAGATGCTATCTTTAATGGTTTAATTGATGAAAAACCTTAATCTTTGATGATTAATGTATTAGGAAGGGTTATATGGATGTTTAAAGTTGATATTAACATGTTGTTAATAAAAAGGGAAAATTAGATATTTATGAATAGTTGGTTTAATTTTGGGATTCCATGTACATGAATGTACATTAATGGGCTTAGAAACCCTAAATTATGTTGATATGGATTTTAATTGTTTTAATTGTGCAAATCCATGAATACAGCTAAGATACGATGATTCTAAGCTATTTTGAGTATAAAAGTTTATAATTGTAGATAAATACCCTTAATATGGTAATTAGGGTTTTCTAATGGATGAAATGTGGAATTAGTGATAAATAGAGTTCATATATGAATTGAACAATAAATATGAGTTGTCGTTTTGAAATAAACCAAAAAAATTATAATTGGGCCAAATGATCTTGACATGACTTAAAAGGATAAAGTTGGTAGTTAGTGTAAAAGAGGCATATTAGACTTAATTGACATTCAATTGTGCCTATGATGTTGAAATTAGGGTTTGTGAACTAAAAGAGCATTAAAAGTGATAAAAGCATAATGGAGGCTAAAACCCTAAAGTTGGCCTAGAAATCCTAAGGTGGAATCCATGTCGATCTTGAGAATGTTTTGAGTAAAACAATAAAACTTGGATGTTTTGCATTAATTTCAGGATATTGATGTTTGCTTGTTTGATTGTTCTTTAATATTAATTCTTGGAGATCAAGTTACTCTGGATCAGGTATGTGATTACGCTTATGGTTAATCGCTTTAGTTTCACAGCGATTCCCAAATGTTTTATCGGTTTCCTGAAAATAACTGCTTGGATGACTTTTATTTCATGCAACTATAAAGTGACTATGATTATCACCATTAATATGTATGCATGACTAGCTCAGATCCTAGTCCTCCTCTGTGGCTTTGCTAATGATGAAAAGGGTGACCTAGTACATGGTCTACCTGTTAGGTAGGACCATCGGGTTATCATGAGTCAGTGATTGGGCTACTTATGGGTAGTTCCATGTGACTCTTCAACACATCATGAGTTAGTGATTGGGCTACCTATGGGTAGTGGCTTGTGACTCTTCAAATTAGTTAGTGATTGGGCTACCTATGGGTAGTGCCATGCGACTCTTCCACCTTAGATATTGATCTACCTGTTAGGTAGGATCATGCATGGTTAATTGGGATCTACCATATGAGAGGTAGTATCCAGGTCCACTGCAGGGACAGCACAGAGGCTAGGGTATGTATTGATTGAGTAGTTATGTTTAAGATGTAAAGTCTACTTGCTACACCATAATTGCTTGCAATATGTTGTTACTGTTATTTGCACGATTATTGTTTCCCCCACATACTAACATATTCATTTATGCTGACCGACATTTTGTTTGTCGGCGCCATTGAAAAGGACAAACAGTCTAGTGGCATATTGTGAAATTAAGAAATAAAGTGCAACGAGGACTAGTTAGAATAGAGTCTAGATGTGGATAGAAGTTAGAAATCCAAGTTTTTGAAAAGGTATACAAAGTTTTATTTTATTCTAGCTTTCAATATAGTCATGGTAGAATTTAATAATTATTACTGATTATTTGTCGAAGCTTTGATATGGGAAATTGGGATAACAACTCTGACCTCTTGGTCTCCCTTAATTGGGGTTATCGGGAGGTGGGGTCGTTACATTTGATATCAGAGCACTCGTTCCTCATTTATTCTTTAGTAATTATTAAATTTTACAAACTCTGAAGAACACGAGGGACTTATTAGAGGATTTTCCAAAATACAGAGGTGTCTAGAAAAGGATCACCTCTAGGGGCTAGCAATATTTTCCTCTGTACCACTAGTAAGAATACGAGGACTCCCGAATCTGTGACTGCCTGGCTAATGTCTTAGGTCTGACTCGAAATAAGATACCTTTAGGACTCTCTCATCTTGTTCATCCCTTCTCAACTCAAGTTTTGTTAAGGATTATAAGAGTTAGGGTTTTCTTTCTCTTCCTCACCCTCTTGAGGATAGGGTATGCATGATAAGGTTAATAAATCCTCCACCAAAATTAATAAAAAGCATGTAAATAAGATTTCATGGACATAAGCTTAATAGTTTAAGTGTAAACTAAAGAATAATTGCATGCTTAGGTCGTATGACATGTGTTGTCATGCCCTCAGGAGAGACCTGAGGTTAGACCCTCTGGTCCGGAGGATGAGTATAGAGTTGGTCTTGGAGGCAGCGATCTCCATTAATGGTAGAGACCTAGGACATGCTCTAAGGATGATGCTAACCCTAACCCTAAGTGGTGGTTAGAGAGGGATGACACTATGAGTTAGATGTCATGGTTGACTAGGTGTGTGGGTTGACATTCTTTTGGTTTTAGATACCTATGAGAAGTATGAGATATGTAAGGTTGTTTGGCTTAGTGTTGTTTGGGCAACCCAACCTGGAAAGGGGTCGTGCATGTTAGGGTGAAGGATAACTCTTTCATTGATGAAGTTAGTGATGACCATATAGAAACCCTATGGGATGATATGAGCATGGCATAGTATGCACCTTGAGTATGTCAGTAGTGCTAGCAGTAATTTGAAACCCAGGCCAGAAGGGCATGTTGGATAGATTATGAGCTAAGCATAAAGAGCCATAGATAATCTCGAGCGAATGTAGGTTTCACCCATGTAGGTGAATGCATATGAGGTTGATCCACCTTAGAGAGAGAACCTATAGTAGTAAGGTTGTTTGTAGGGTAAGCTCTAGAGAGATAGAGCAAGACTCGAGCAAGAAGGTTGGAAAATTAGACTTCGAGACATGAGGAACCATTAGAAGTTGCATATATTTTGACCTGAATGGTTGTGGTTGCCTTTAGAGGAACCAAACCCTAGAAAGGGAAAGAGACTTCTTAAACCGAGCTATGGATGATGTAGGCTCTTACATTAACTTCTAGGGATAGGAAGAAGAGTCCCTTAGACCCTGAGGAGGTTTAGTAACAAGTTGTGAGGCCTTATATGTTGGGTTTTAGAGGAGACAGAGAAGGCAGTAAAAATAAAAAATTTCTTCTCCCAAACCCAGAACAAAGGAAACGTGTCAACGTCTATACAATAGGAAGGATGGTTTGTATAGGCATACATTGTCCCGAGGCTTGCTCGGCGACATTACCTCGCGGATTGCACAGTCTTCACCCCCGGTCTTCAACGGTGTCTGTGCTGCTCCTGGTCTCACCAGGACTGTCGGGATTGACAGTTGTCCTCCGAGCGACAGAAATATCCCGCTTCTGAAGTAGTCCACACAGACCACCAGGAACTCCGATCTCCTTGTCCCATAAGGAATCAGAAGGAGTCTCACCCTCCTGTCGGCATAGTAGTCACCGACACACTCTCCTGCCACTAGTCGCTTTCTGTAATTGTCTTTCCCTTGCTATGCCTCCCTTATCGGGTAGCACTTGCTCGGACTCACTCTCAGTTACCAAAACTAGAGAGAACGACAACTTTACAGAGCAATTGGTGCAGTGAGTTGTTGTCGTGAGAAGCCCCCACTACCCCTATATATAGGAGGGTCATGGTACATAGTTCTCTTCCCCAGGCAATGCGGGAATAAAGCAGGAGGAGAAGGGTTTGAGATTTTCTACAAAACAAGCAACTTACGCCAGCTGAACCGATCGTTTCAACCCTGAAATGATCATTTGGGACACCTGAGATGATCGGTTCACTTCCCAACCGATCGGTTCGTGATCCTGGTCCAAGTCAAATTGACTTTCAAATTTGTCTTTGATTAATCAAATATTAATCCTTATCCAAATCAAATTTTTACAAGTGAAACAAATTGTGTTTGCAAAATAGTCTTCTCACTTTCCCAATGATCTCGGTTAGACTAGTTGAGCCAATCGGTTCAACCCTTGAACCGGTCAGTTCATCCTGTCTTGAGTCAATCGATTCATCACATGAGCTGATCGGTTCACCAACCAAATCCGATCGGTTCAACTCTTGAGTCGATCGGTTGGAGCAACAGACTGTGCAAATTAATCAATTGTGGTTTCAATCAATCTGATACTCTAATCAATCGGTCCAACACCTTGAACACTATGATATTGAGCTATCAATTGATCCAATGTTTAATTGAACTACTAGACTCCTTTAGTAATCAATCTAAGCATTGTTTGTGGATAAACTCCTCTTCCAGGTTAAATCCTATGTGTGTGACCCTACAGATCCATTTCACGTTGGCAGTGAAAGTCCATAACACTTATGACTTCACAAGCAAAGAGAAGTGCCTAGTCGCACATCAGTGCTACCCAAGTGAAATAGAAAGTTGGAGAACAACTTTCAATTCTACAATCTGTGAATGGTGTTACAGGGAATGTATAATTCCTTTGTCACTGATATCCCGAATAAACTCAAGGCATGGAACAGTCATCCTGTCAATGTTCATTCACTTTCTTGATCACAGAGTAGATTTGTGACAACCTGATTTTCCTCTCTCCTATCTTGTACTCTTTCTCTCTCATCAAGTGAATTATACTCAATTGAATATCAATTACATAGTTTGAGTATGGTCATACTTCCATTTAGTCACACCAATGATCATTTGAGATGTTTGACATTAATTTGCCTTTTGGAGCTAAGTTCCACACTTCAATGTGTCACCGTCTTAATATATATGTTGAACCTCATTTCAATAATCTTTATTCTTTCCAATATAAATCATGATGTAGAGTTTTCAATAATGAGTCCAATAATGCAAAATTCACCCTATTTAGACATTTGTAGAGCAAGTTGTGCCTTTTAAAAAATGACTAGTTCCTCACTTGAATTAGTTGATTTAGCTTGAATTTGACCCTTAGTGGGCCCCATATATATAATCGGGGCCCAGTTTCTTGTCCCTCTCCCCCCTTCCGTTTTGGGAAATATCACAGTTTGGAAAATTCTTCTCCTTGCCAAAATGGGAAATGCAGTAATGCTTACAGCGGCATGAGATTCAAACCCTAGATCTCTGGCTATATTTGTAAACCCCCCCATTCAACCTTGTGTCCTTCTCCTTTCTGCTAGGTCTGGCCGCCAAACTCCATCTCCCTCCTTTTTCATTGTTTGACAGCAGTGTGGCAGCCGGCTTTGTTTTGGGCATCCTCAACGGAGGGCTGCACCACAGTCAGCCTCGCAATGGCGGGAAGAGCATGCACGACCATCTCCACACCCTCCTTCCCCGCCGTTATCGCCCAGATTCCCTCCTTCCTTCATGTTGGTTCCGCCAAAAACTGTCATGGAGAGGTGGCGACGGCCAAAGATGAGTCCTCATGCCCCACCTTAGTGGCTAGAATTTGTGGAGCACTAATCTTCCTCTCGACCTGCTCCTTGGTGGGGTGTTCTGGGCGGGCTGACCACCTAGGAGGCGGGGGTGACGTCCCCTATCTCTCCCCTGTTTCCATAGGGGAAACAGAGGGTGCACGCGCGGGGGCATTTTCGGGTGAAGGGGACGAGTCGAACAATTCTCTAGGGGTGCTCAGGTGAGAAAGGCCCAACAAGCACCTCGGCTAAAGACCAAAGGCCTAGACTGGATACAAGAGAGAGGCCATCGGATCAAGGGTGAAAGGCTGAGATCCTTCATATAATTTCAGGGTATGTTACTTGGTATACTATGCTTTTGTGTTTAAAACTTTAAGAAATGATAACTCTCATTTCCCTTGGACAAATATAGCAAACCTATATACCAAACCGATCAACTCAACGAGACCTACACATTGGGCCTAGTACCAGACCCTAAGTCAAATGTTTGTTCTCTGATTTCTTGAAAATACTAACGTTAGTCATGTTTGAGAACATTTATTCACTGTTATGATCAATCTTGCATCTTTAATGACTATTCACTCTCATAATCATGAAATCAGTAATATTTATTCACCTTGAACCAAGTTGAGCTCCTAAGCTCCCCTTTTGATCTATGGTTGTCCCTAATGCATGTTACAGTTTGTTCATGGACCTTAATGCATGATTATGATGAAGTTTGAATCTTTGATATACTTATAGCCTCCTAAGCATCAAATCAGTAGCTCTTTTTCTCTTATGACCCTAATGAGGGACCTAATCAACCCATTGTTCCTGAATGACCTCAATTGTACATATGTGCCTACTTTGGACTATAATGTTAAAATTTGCCTAGATTTCGAATCTTGCTTCTGATGGACATACCCCTATTTTGGAATATGTTTGTTATGACCTAATGTTGTTGATCTAAACCATGTTTGATGATGGGTTCTCCTATCTTGATGATCATTATCTTGGTTACTCTATTATGAGTCTCGTGGCATAATTTGAGCATAAGTGTCCTAAATCTCGTAATGTCCGCATGAAACCTCAAAATGATATGAAACTTGAACCACACACTTATGATGACCGCTAAATAATTAAGAGATCACTAGTCATGTAATCAACCAACATTGAACCTAACTTGGCCAAAACTCTAAAATGCAGCTAATTAGAGTTAATGATGAGAATCTAGTGCATATATGTAATCTTGTTGTTAATCAGGTTTGGCATATGGCTAGATGATGAAGGATATGTTAGGTTATGAAATCTGTAAATCAGTTATGGGCCTTATCTAGTTATATGACTAGCTTTCTTATTTGAAATGACATATATTGTATGCTTTCTTGTCTATTTCCTCAAATATTGCCATGTAGTATTGCTATGTCTTACTCAATGTTTGCGTCGTCAGTTTTATAACTTGAACACATATATAGGTAGAACTCCATTATAATATTGTTGATAAAGGGTTATCTCTTGGCTATGGCCTTGAGGTCCCTCTTTTATAAAAGGTTTAGCTAATCTTGAGCACCCTTACGGACCCTTCTGACGGGAAGTTGGTCAAAGGCCTTAAACATGCTTGATATTATTTATATAATGGAGTGAAATGACATAAAATATGGTTTTGCATTTGTTAAGATATGACCCTAGGGTCTAGGTTTATCCTATAAAACATATCTTTAATTATTATTGTGATATTATGATTGTTTAAAAACCCTAAAAATCCAATCTTTAAAATTGGTGAACTAGGAGATGAAAAATCATAACACAAAATAGAGAACATTCTAAGGATTTCAAAGCATTTTTTATAATTTTGGATAATTAGAAAGAAAGTTATAATTTTTTTAAAATCTGACCAATCAAAATTCACCAAAATTCCATGTCAAAGATTCAGGGGACCGACCTGCTTACTTGGCCCAAACATAGGAGGCCAAGCAAGCTCAGGTCCATGATCAAAACTCACAAACTCATCAAAGCATGAAACAAGAGGGGGCGGAAAAAAGACTATTTTGCCCTAGTGAGAAAAAAACAAAGAAAATGAGAGAAAGAAGGGAAGAACAGGGAAACTATCAGGGATCATCTTGCCCAGCCACCCATGTGCCATGGTCACGCTCCATAACAGCAGCTCCAAGCCCAATTTTGGGGTGTTTCTACACATGACGATGAAACAACAAAAAGAAGATACGAAAATGTAGATCAAGAGATCCCGAACTCACCTCCCAACCTGATCAAAGGTCATTGAAGAAACCTCCACATCTAAGACACTGTAAAGTCAAGGTAAAGCTTGGCTTGGTAGTGACACAAACGAGTAAAATGTCTTGAGGATTAGATTTTTGTGGTGTGACGAAACGCTAGGTGGTCATTTATATGGGTAGGGTTAGGTCTATCAGTCGATGGGCATGGAGCTCTAGAAGATCAAAGAAGGCTCTTTAGGTGTTTCAAAAATACACAACTATAGGTCTAGAACCATGTAAAGATTGGTGTGGAAACTTCCCAACATTCCATCAGACCAAAAATCACGGGAAACAATTAAGAAACGTGGGAGAAATCCTCATTTTACCAACCAAAAAAATGTGGCATGTTTCCATACTTGGCGCAAGGTAGGAGACAAAGCGCGTACTACAAGATTGCGATCTAACGGCCTGCATCACGTGTGAATCGATTGGATTTCCATATGTGTGCAAAATTCACATTTAATTTTCGAATAAAGTTCTATCAAATTAATTCATTTTCTCTCTCTTTCAATTTGGATGAGTAAAAAACTTCCAAATAAGGTTAAAATTGGTGAGTAAGGTAATTAGGTATCAAAGAATCTGATTTTGGAGTTCAATTTAACTTTTGGATAAATTTAATGTGTGAAACTCACAATCTAATAAAAATTCTATTTTCTATATATATAATTATTCCTTTATTATTTCTTAACCAAATTTCATGGGTAACTCTATCTTAACCAAACTTATCCCTAGGAAAAATTTAGAAGGTTAATTTTAAAATGAAATGCATTATCTTAAAAATTTATCATAGACAACACATAACTAATGAATAACCTTATTTTCTTATATGAAAACCATCAAATATTTTTATTTTTGCATTAATATCCTATATTCAAAGATTCTAACATCTTAGTACATGTAAATCTATTAAGTAGGTTCAAAATAAAATACTCAAATAAAAAAGAGGGAAAAGGTGATATTTACCTAAGTTTGGGGATGTTACATTTTGATCCATCTATGAAATACAAAGGAGCTTATATGGAAGCAACAATAGCATTATTTTTCTTAATAATCTTCTACTAGATTTCAATGTCATATTTATATTAGTTACATAGTGCTTCCATAATAAGATCATAAGTTCTTCAGATTTTGATTGTAAGTTAATACATTTCATTGGATGGATTTCAATCATGTATGACCAACAATGTTCTTCCTCTTCATCTTATATCTAGTGTTTATCAAAGATGAGAAAATTTCTATGTTTTGGTTGGAGGTTGAGCAATGTTATTCTAATTTCTTCTCACACCTATCAATCTTTTTCTTATGATCACATGTATGCATGTTTGCATTTCTTTTAGATAAAAGTATTCAATTTATTTCACTTTAGAGTAAACAAGGCCATTATATAGCTATCTTAGATGTAAAGTGTGTATTTGGATATATGTATTTTTTCATCGAAAAACATAGTTAATTAAAGAATAACCACATGGTGACCAATTCATAGAACAAACCAATGGCTAGAAATCACCCTATGTTGATGTGAAATCCTAGTTTGGAATGATAGCAAGTATATGAGAAACTAAGAGAATCAAACACCATCATTCTTCCTATTAGGTAGTGAAAAAAATGGAATTTTCACTTTTTCCGGCCATCTTATCACTATATAATCATAATGAGCCAAGGAGAACAACCTCTTGTATCAAGTTATAAATCAAATTGCATGTTATTATGAATCATCTTCTACACATTTTTTTTTCCATTTCTTACCTTCCATACACCAAAAGAAAAAAACATGAATAATTTCCAACTCCTAAGTTTTAAGGTGGATCATCCTCCTTTATACTATTTTTCATTGTTCCATATCCCTATCTATGGTCAGAAATCTATTTTAGAAGAAAAATTAGAAAATATGACATGGCTAGATATATTTAGTGATTTCAATAAGTTGGGAAACTTGACCATGTCAGGTGGTAGTGAAGCCAAGCTGATGTGCAGGTGAGGCAGTCACATTTTTTAATGTATTTATTTGGAGACTATTTTTTATTTTGTTTTACTCGATGATGACCAACATTTAAGTTCGAGGTTATTTCATGAATGTAATTTTTTCTAGTTTTAGTAGCATTTCCACCCTAGTTTTGCATTTACATTTTTTCTTGTTTTAGCATCTATTATATTATCCTTTGTTCATGAAAAGTTGTTAGGGTTTTGACATAATTCATTGATTTTCATGTTTGAGTCAAGTTTCAATCTCTACATATCTTCTTAGAATAATGGTCATGAAGTAAATTTTGACCAAGATATGAAGTTTTATACAATGTGATGTCTCTTTGACCCCCATATAATTCTCATTGACCTAAAGCATAAGCCCAACACCACTCACTAATCCCCCACTAGTAGTTGATGTAGACCCTATATTCTAGTCATTCATCATCCATTTTGACTGATACACTCACTAGTCGATCTAGTCAATGAGACTACCATCAACATGAATCCTTGTTAGCATTTCAAAAACCAATAAGACTCCAACTGACTGATGACATAAGCACCCAACATGTGTTCTACTCGATGAGGCCTCTATGCTCAATGAGGTAACTACTCGATGGGCTTTTTGATAGATGATACTCTAATAGTCGTTTCTAGACGAGCAGTTATTCGATGCAACTCCTACCTATTGATGTCTCATCATCTTATAGGGTTTCTGTAGTGATGCACCCTGACATAATCCACCACGTACAACTACTTGTTCATTCTACCAAATGGACTTTTTCCTGACTAGGCTTTCTCAAACAATAAGGAAACAACTCAAAAAACATTCTAAACATATTGCATCATTATGCCTTCCTATATCTATCAAGGCTTCCACTACCGACTTGTAATGACTACATTTGATTGGGAACTTGAACCCCTTTACTTCTAGTAGCCGCCTTTACTTTCCATAAAGTTATCATATTCTATGTTGCATGGATATTGAACTCGAACCTCAAAGCTCGCCTCCTATATCCACCTGGCAATAAATTGATCACATTTATATTCTATTGACATCCCCTTCCTTCACCTTCCAGGTCTGATCTCCACCAAGGATCATGGCCCAATCTCTCCAAAGATGCAATATAGTCAGCACCCATCCACCATAAATGTCACTTTTGTACCCTACCATTTGTTCATTGAGTAAAGACCAATGCACCAAAAAGAAAGAATAATGTTCGCAAGTTGTTAGATATGCCTTGAATTCTGATTCATTTGTGTTTCCCAATCCCGGTTGATCATTTCCTACTTTCTTAGGTAGAGTGTGGGGTAATCCCTTGGCCAAAATGAATTTTTTGAATCATACTACGAATTTGAGACCTTTTGTAACTTCATTTTTGTCATCCAACATACCATGATGCTAAATGTTTGGACTATAAATAAGGCCATCCAAGATAGGATTTTAATAACGGTTAAATTTATCTCTGTAAATTCATGTTTGTACAAATGACTGCCTTTTGAACCCCTAATTTATTTTAGTAAAGAATTGCCGCCTCTTGTGAAGTATCCCATCTTGGATAAGGTAAATAAATCATGTATTCTTACATAGTACATACTCGTCTCTCACTTTTTTTCTAGTATGCTTTCGTGCATCCGTCTTTCTCAACAAAAGTCCACCTCGACTACCTTTTGAACCCCTAATCTATTTTAGTAAAGATTTGATGCCTCTTGTGAAGCAGCCCATCTTGGATAAGGTAAATAAATCATGTATTCTTACATAGGACATACTCATCTCTCACTTTTTTTCTAGTATTCTTTTGTGCATCCATCTTTCTTAACAAAAGTCCACACCGATGAATGTCCATGGGTTATTTTGCTATTACGCCATTTTCCCTCATCTACAAACACAAAGACAAGCAACTACACACCAAGGCTAGAACGCCATTCTCTAATTTGATGATGGCTTTCTTCCTTTCTTATCACGTTGATCTTGTTTTTCTACGATGAACAAGTATTCCCTTTTCTAGGGTGTGGGGTGCATCCCAGCTACCCCATTTTGATCTTTTGTCTTGCATCTAAGCTTTTATGAGCCATATTACATTTTGAATTGTTAATTTTATCACATTGATTATGTGTTTGGTTGACATAGTTGCATGTTTATCAGGATTTGGTTGTAGAGAACTTCTAACCCAAGTCTGAGGATATCATTTAATTCTTGATAAAATCTTGATGAAAAATTCTGATAAGTGTTTTCCAAGGCGATGAATATGCAATCTCTAGGTAAGATGACCACGAGTCTAGGTTGATATCTATCCCATCTAAATCCTCAATTTGAAAGGATTAGATTGACCAACCTCAATGTAACTATTTCATGCTTGTGTGCAATGCAGTGAGAGTGTGAACATAGGTAGTGATGGTGAAACTCGTCCACCCTAGTACATATGTCCATTGATATATATTTACTTTTATTCAGTGATAGTCACCAACAATTCTCCTTTTGTTATAAATATTAGTTCTTATTTTTTTACTTTGATTAGATAATTCATAAATATATTTTCCTTTGGATTCAATCCTAAAAAATATTGTGATACGGTCCTGAGGGTGGAATTATTGTACACTTGGGTAAAATGTAGAACTTTCATCCCTACAAAATGTTGTGTGCGATAAAATCCTACATTTAGCCTCGAAGGAACACCTAATGAGAAATTACTCACATATAAGATATCAATAAAAGGGAGACATTGCATAGTAATGAATCTTTAGGGTAAGGATAGAAGGGGAAGTTAACAGAGAAAAGAGAATTAAGGTTAACCTACAAGTAGATACCTTTTTGTGGGGTAATCTTTAGAAAAGGAAGTTACTTATTTGAGGTAAGCATGTCCAAGGAAACCTCTTATGCTATGAAATAAATGTCATGTGGTGAGCTTCGGAAAGGATGCATTTAGGATTCGGGGAAGACAATCGCGTCTAGTATACATGACATGTTTCGGGACGGTATGTATACCTGGTTATAAAATTAATGTGATTTGAAATTGAGAAATAAAGCTTTGACGTTTTAAAGCGAGAAGAAAAGGTGTAATTGAAGAGTCAATGGGAAAGGGTGCATTACCAAAACGTATAATTGTTTAATTATCATGGTATACTTTTGAAGTAATTGGAAAGAAACAAAGTATTGAGATGTTTGCATTGTTTTCTATTAATATGTGATGTACAACGCTTTAGTTCCATTGCCGTGAATAGTAATTACTTATTGCATTTTACACCCGTGTCGTATCCAATAAAGCATTCTTGGATCTATAAAATAATAGGAAGAATTTGGATCCATAGATATAACAAACAAGGTTTAGGCTTATAGTATACACAAGGTTCGATGCATTGGGCATGTGCATACATTCTCTTAATTCACTCCAGGGATGGGTCGACATTTTCAGCTAGAATTTAGACGAGATTCAGTTTGGATTGAGTTGGTCAGTTATAGTGAATGTAACAAGCTGAAAAATATATGACTGAAGCAGCCATGTATATAGCATGGGTTAAGTCTAATGCAGTGCAGCTAGTACATGTGAGAAAAGTAATTTTATCTCTAGTACAAATGGCAAAGAAGTTTTATCCAAATATTGCTCACTCCTAAAACTTTTATGGACCTTATATGTAGGATCACATGGGGCACTAGTGTCCAAGGGGTCCTAGGAAGAGGGTATGCTCACATCCTTGGTGGGTGGGGTGACCACAACACACATGTGCGCCACGCCTCGCCTCACCTGGCCTGGCCGGGCACGGGTATGTACTCGGACTTGTGAATTGTGGATTGTAGATTGTGGAGAATGACTTCTGTTGTCTTTTTATACTAGGATACAACTACGTAATTAATTACTCATCTAATTAATTGTTTCTTTGTTATTTAAATTTATTAATCCTAACTGGAAAGTGTCTCTTTTGCGGAATTTTCCGCAATATGTGCAAGAGCAACCGAGTGATCGCGTCTTAACAGAAATAAGATTAGTGGGACATGTAAGGCTATAAATAGGCGCGTAGAGGAACCACACCAATCCATCCCAAACTTGGTGGTTAAACTCTACTGCGGTGACGATATTGTTTTCTCTTTTTTCCCACCTTCACTTCAGAAAAATAAAACATAGAGATCTTCCTACCTATATGAATTTTCTTGTTTTGTTATTAATTTTCTTAAATTAAAGAAATTAATTTATTTATTATTATTAATATTTATTTCTTAATTTAATGAATAATTAATACATGATATTAAGAAATCCAAATTTATGTATTAAGTCATTTTTATATATTGACTAATTAATAAAGAAATAAATAAATATATAAAATAAATAGAAAGAAAAAAAAAACAACTATAATATAAAATTTCAAAAATCAAAATAAATAATAAATGAAATGATTTTTTCATTCAAATTTCAGTAGAGTATCAATCTTTCTGTTAATTTGATATGGATATTTAAATAGAATCCAATGCATGGAATCGTTAGATTATCCCCCTTGCTTTGTCCTAGAGTTCGATTTGATTCCTTAATTTCGATTTTTCTTAACTAATTTGATTCGTTGAATTGTGAGAAACCTTTAACTTAATATGAAATTTCTAGTTTCCATACTAAAATGAAAATAAAAAAGACTTTTCCTATACTATTTGATTCATTATACTATGCCGACCTGACATTATATCATGACTAATAAAATAATCTTAGCCATAAAACAATCTTAGTCTTGGGATAAACAGTCCAATATCTTCTTGTCATTTTTCCTCACACTTTCTCTTTATTTTTTCATCATTAGGGTTAAACACATCTTTTCAAACACAGCCGTCAGAAGTTCGTGTGAGTGTTTTGCAAGCCCTAATTCCAGAGTCTGTTGTCGTCACTCCCGCTTGTCACTTGGAGATCTCTCTCATAGAAGCGACAAAGTCATTCACCTTTTTCCTTCAAGTTGCAACCTATCAGGCGATGGTTCCTACGGTTGTTGGGCTGCATTGGTGGTGTTACATTTGTTCGTCTGCAACGTTCGTCCTCTACGCAAATGTGAAGCTTCTCTTCATGTTCGTGATCGGGTCGACTGGAGAACGACGCCTATCCTGGAGGACTGTGCGACGCTGATTTCTTTAAGTAAAACATGTACATTTTTCAACGAACGATCTGGTCAGGTTCCTAACTCAGTTTACTTTCTCCTACACTGTTTATTCTTTTGCTTCTTATCTGGAACTGGCATATAATCGTTAATTCATTGCATCTATCAATGTTGCATGTAACGATGTCAAAACCTAAATTTTATTTAGTTATCTTAAAGAAATCATTATCTGTAGTTAATTAACAATGACCAGTCAGGGTGGTTCTAAAAATAAAATTGATACCAGTAGTATGCCTAAAAATTTTATTGGTATCAACTTTGCCTGTTGACAGAGTCAGATGCAAATTTGGCTGAATGTTGCGGGTTTTGATCAGTACTTAGAAGAGACTGGACCTAAATCTGATGATAATATTCCTGATAATGCAAATGTAATTTCTAATTAGAAGAAGGGTGACAAAACGTGTCGTGGTTTGATTTTGTTTGGTTTAAATAACAAGATGTATGACTCTTACTCAAAGCCGCCTGTCACTACGTCTAAAGTTTTATGGGAATCGTTAATTAATAATTTTAAAACTGAAAACCAAGGTGCTAAAAAGAGTTGTGTGTGTAAATTTCTTAAGTTTCAGATGGTAGAGTGTAAGTCTATTTCTGATCAAACACACGATCTTCAACTCCTAGTTCATGATGTTTTAGATACCATGATGGTATTTCTTGAGAAGTTTGTTGTTATGTCTATCATAGAAAAGTTCCCTAAGTCACGAGAATTGTTTGGTATGTCTCTGAAGCACCGCAAAGGGACACATTCAATGGAAGAACTAATGATGGATATAAACATACAAGAAAAACACTTAAAGGAGAAGACGGTCAAGGTGCCTACTGATGCAAACCCTACTATTAATTTTACTACTACTAAAACCATCAAATATAAGAAAGCTAAGAATGCACATAAACCTAAGACCAAGATCCAGAAGAAACCGAAGAACAAACCTTGTTGGACTTGTGGACAAGTTGGCCACAGGCACAAGGATTATCCTTCTAAGAAGGCAAAGAAAGTAGTCGCATCTACAACTGAGGAGGTTGTGGTCAACATGATGAATACATCCTTGAACCTCAATGATGGGTATGTGTCTATTAAACCTGAAATCCTTTCTATTTTTGAACCACTTTATTGGATAATTGACATTGGGGCTAATGTACATGTGTGTGCTGATAAGTCCCTGTTTGTGTCTTAACAGGCCTCTCGAGGTCGGTCTGTGACTTTGGGCGATTCCTACTCTGCAGAAGTCAATGGCGAAGGACGGGTAGACTTGAAGTTTCCTTTGGGGAAGGTGTTGACTCTTCACAGGGTCAGACATATTCCAGCCATTCGACGCAATATCCTTAGTGGCATAATTTTAGTTAGGGAAGGTTATAGAGTAGAATGTAAATGTAATAAGGCTATTATTACACGCCTTCATGATTCTTTATTTTTTGGAAAGGGGTATTTATGTGATGTGTAGAACTTATTTAAGATTCATGTTGAACATGTTTCAAATTCCATTTTAAATTTGAATGAGTATAGTTCTTTATGCATGAATATTTTATCATCTAACGTTTGGCATTCACGTTTGGGACATGTTAATGTTGCCTCAATGAAGCGTATGATGAATCTAAATTTAAACCATAAATCTAAAATTAGCAATAATAAATGTGAAATATGTGTGCAAGCTAAACTTCCTAGGAAACCTTTTCATTCTGCGAATAGGAATTCAGAAATTTTGGATTTAGTGCATATGGATATCTATGAATTTAATGAAATTGCTACTTGGGATCAAAAATGTTATTTTATAACTTTTATTGACGATGCGAGTAGATACTATTATATCTTTTTACTTCAAAGTAAAGATGAGATATTGGATAAATTTAAAATTTATAAGAAAGAAGCTGAAACTCAAACCGGAAAAATACTTAAACGATTAAGGTCTGATAGGGGAAGAGAATACACCTCGAACTTGTTTTTGAAATTTTTCCAATCACATGGTATAGTTAATGAGGTTACCACTCCTTATTCTCCACAGTCTAATGGGATAGTTGAACATAAAAACTGAACCCTAATAGATATGGTTAATTCTTTAATTTAGACCTCAGGTCTACCCAACTTCATGTGGGGGAAGTTTTGAATACGGCTTGCCATATTCGAAATAGAGTTCCTCATAAACATGTAGAGAGTAGTCTGTTTGAGTTATGGAGAGGAAGAAAACTAAGTCTCAAATATCTTTGAGTGTGGGGGTGCCTTGCTAAGTGATCGGCCTAAATCACGCGTCCTAAAATTGGAGGCGGATTTGAGGTAGTCGAGCTTTTACATTTATAAACTGAATCCTTCTAGGCACCCGCAACTTTGTTTACGGGGTCGAAGTAGATATACGGGGTCGAACACAGGGACAAGGGTGGTAGTGTTGAGAATGCAGAATCGACACGCTATACTCTGGAAAGGATAAGAGATGATAAAATTCCCAAAAGGGAACTGCAGAACAGGATCAATAAAACAAAAGAAAACCCTATCTCCAACTGGAGTTACGAGAAAAACTTAGATTTCAAGCATTAGTAATTTTTAGGGATTTTTCACGCAACAGGAATAGGGAGATAACATGAAAGCTAAAACCTGGTACGAAGGAGAAAACTTCGGTAAAACAAGCGGCAGCAGGAACATCCTGTACCCCTCCTCTCAGAGGGGGTACCTCTAACCAAGCATCAACACCACTCTCGAGGTTGCTGGACTAAGGTTAGAGTAGAAAGGTTACTACAATCACTCCAATTCCGGGCACTCTCGTACTTTAGAATTGGACCAAACACTAGAGCCAAAACACCTCTCTCAAGGCTGTTGTGACGGAAAAACACGATTCGGTAGCTAATCGAAACATGATCGAACGTGCAAGCTAGAGTTCATATATTAAACATAGGAGTCATCCAACAAGGGTACCAAGCATAAAGCAGCAGATAATTAAACTCTTCTATTTCTGTTAACATATAAAAGTGTTGATTACAATGCAGTAGTAAAAGAATTAAATGACAGAAATAAAGATAGATATCGCCTTTTTGATATAGAAGGACGACAGACTACAGCGGCTCTCCAACCCGATACCGGTCAGGAGCCTACCCCGATACAACAGTGTTGTTGGTATGTATGCCCATAGAGCAAGTCATTTGATGATTGTAATGGGATACTTTGTAATTGATTTGAATAATAATAAAGGCAATTTCCAATCTATATGTTTAAACTATTTCTGAGATGATGGTGTAACATGATAGATGTCTAAAGATTGTTTTACTCAATGACGTATGCTTTTGGGTTGAGGACCTAAACGATGAGATCATACGGATGCTAAGAGTATTATTTCTTGTTTAGTCCCTAGTCGGTTGTTATTGTGGAAATAACCATAGACATCAATAACACTGAAGACTAGATTGTGTGTTGGTTGATGACAGAATCTCATTAGTCATGATATGGTGATATCAAGCCAAGCACATAGGTACTTGTTAGAGAACAATACCGGACAGACCCACCGTGAGAGTGACACATGGAACCATGACTTGGTAGTCACAGTCAGCTCTCACAGTGATGGTGGTGAGTGTGATTCTTAGACCTGAAATCACTACACTGAACACATGTCGTTGGGTACACTTTGACATCATCAAATGCAATCCTGAAACATGGGTTGTTATAAAGGTGATGATTGGGTGGCTTTGACACATGGGGCTTTTGAGGGGTGAGTGATAGATATGGGATTTGTCCCTCCTGAGGGAGTTTGATATCCTTGGCCACTTGATGAGTAGGATTGAGAAAGGCATGCGCATGCACGTGTGAATCAATATGTGATATTGATGTCATACACATCTCACTCGGTCTACTCTGAGATCAAGGAAATGAATGAACATTGACAGGATGACTGTTCCATGCCTCGAGTTCATTCTGGATATCAGTGACAAAGGAATTATACATTCACTGTAACACCATTCACGGATTGTAGGATGAAAGTTTTTCTCCAACTTTCTACTTTCACTTGGGTAGCAATGATGTGTGACTAGACACCGCTCTTTGCTTGTGAAGTCATAAATGTTATGGACTTTCACTGCCAACGTGAAATGGACCTGCAGGGTCACACACATAGGATTTAACCTGGAAGAGGAGTTTTGTCCACAAGCAATGCTTAGATTGATTACTAAAGGAGTTTAGTAGTTCAATTAAACACTCAATTAATCGATAGCTCAATATCATAATGTTCAAGGTGTTGGACGCATTGATTGGAGTATCGGATTGATTGAAATCGCATTTGACTGATTCTGCACAATCTGCACTCCCAACTGATCGGTTCATGTGATGAACCGGTCGGCTGAGGTTGCTGAACCGGTCGGCTCAATTGTTGAACCGATCGGCTCATGCACAGAGTGAAACGACCAGTTCAAGTGTTGAACCGATCAGTTCAACTGGTGCAATCGAGCAACTTGGGAAAGTAGGATTGGTGAGAATTTTCCTTTCGTTTCAATTGCCCAATTTGATTGGGAATTATATTGGTATTCGATACCAATTGGGAAAGAAACAAGGAAAGTCAATCGAGAACCAACCTGGAACCCCAACCGACCGGTTCATGAGTGAACCGATCGGTTCAAGGGTCCCAAACGATCGGTTCAGTGGTGAACCGATTGTTTCAGGTCCCCAACCGACCGGTTCACTTATGAACCGATCGGTTCAAGTTGCGAGACAGTTGCTTTTTGTGGAAAAATCCCGAACCCTTCTACTCCTGCTTTAGTCCCGTATTGTCGGACACAGAGAACCCTGTCCCATGACCCGCCTATATATATAGGGGTATTGGGGGCTTCTCAGAGTACAACTCAGTGCATGTTGATTGCTCTGCAAAGTTGTCGTTCTCTCTGGTTTTGGTAACCGAGAGAGAGCCCGAGAAAGTGCTTCCCGCAAAGGGAGGTGCAGCAAGGGAAGGACAACTGCAGTTGCAATCGACAGCAGGAGAGTGTGTTGGCGACTAGTACGTCAACAGAAGGGTGCGACTCCTTCCACTTCCTTGTGGGACAAGGAGAGTGGAGTTTCGGGTGGTCCGTGTGGACTACTTCAGAGGCGGGAGGTCACTGCCGCTCATTAGGGCAAATGTCATCCGACAGTCCGGTAGGAGGAGGAGTCTTCAGTCTCGGTGTGACCAGGAGCTGCACAGACACCGTCCAAGACCGGAGGTGAAGACCGCGCAAGGCGCGTGGCATTGTCGCCGAGACAAGGTATGATTAACAAACCTTATTTCCTATCATATAGACGTCGACGTGATTCCTTTTGTTCCGGGTTTGGGAGAAAATTTTTGTTTCCGCTGCTTCTCTGCCTCCTTAAAAACCCAACAGTGGTATCAGAGCCACATCGACCTCTCTATATTTTAGGATTATCGATATGATCGATTTTGGTTTGTCGCCTTTATTTATTGCATGCGATGCGAATAATATCGGATTTATAAATGTCCAATCCACAAATCCCTAATATACATATATGATATGTAATATTAATGCACTCGATACGCGTCGCCCTTAAACGAGTTTTGTGGTGGATGCGTAGCATGATTATGGCCTATAAACCCCTATATCTGTGTGTGGTTGTTTGTGTGGTTACTTGCATCTCGGTCTGCGCACCGATTCCCTTTCTCATATTCCTGATGTAACTCGAAATAATTCGAGAATTCTTTTCCTACCTTTGCTCCCCCCAAATGTAACTCGGGGTTTCACAATTCAATTGTAAATAGGATAGATTTTATTTCATGTTATGTCAAAGAACGGCGGACAACCTGAAGACGATCGGTTCAAGGAGTGAACCGATCGGTTGGTGATCCAGACGGCCGGTTCGAGGAACGAGATGAGTGGGTGGTGACATGAAGAGATGCACGATGACCGGTGAACCGATCGGCTGGAGGCGCCAGTCGATCGACTGGTGGCACCCGAGCAACCAACCTGATGGCGACCCGATCAGTCATGGAGATGAGCTGATCAAACCCAGAAAGGCAGGCACAGATTTCATCTTGTACAGGTTGCATGTGATGTAGACCTAGATGACCGTGATTCCTCTTGGCTCGAGGAATCACAAATAGGATGGCCATAATCATTGCTTTTTATCGTTTATGCATGTTTTCTGTGGGATATAGCATGTATATGATACGTACTATATATTGTGGTGATTGGATATGTATATGTATATAATAACCAAATCCCTCATTAAATATTAAGTTTTAGATGCCTTCCAAATGCGACACACGTGAAAAGCTTGATCGACCAAGTGTGGGCACGCCCAAGCGTGGTGCACCATCTATCTCGTGGAAGCGTGAAGGATGAATGTGTGGGTCTGCCCAAGCAGGGTGCATGTTCATCGTGTTGGCTTTGGGTCGGACTTAACAAGGTGACCTAGATAGGATCTAGCGCCTTGAGGCATGGGTATGTTCATTGCAAGGAGTAGCAGATGACATCTTTCAAGAGTTGCATATGATGCAATTGGCAAGAGTTGCCTACCTGGAAGATCTGAGTTGTGGGTGACAGCCCAAGCTGGTCCATGGCTCAGAGGATTTCAGGATCTTGACCCACTAGAAGATTGTACGCTGCAATCTTCCGAATTGATGGTGAGGGCTATCAATTTGAGTCAAAATAGTGGGAGCGGTAATTAATTAAAGGCCTAATTAACTATCGTCAAACTTTATTCAAATCAAATCAAAAGGGTTTTGACAAATGCAAATTTTCTCTTGTAGAATGGCAAAAGAATCATCTTTTAAAATGGGCAAATTAATTGAGAATAAATTCCATAACTGGTTGAGGACTGTGAGAAGTATTCTGCACAATCCAGATATACCAGGAGCCTTAGAATCCACTCTATGTACGCTTAATGCGTTGGTGAAGAAGAAAGTAGGTAAGGGAGAGAAGTGTTCTCTCGCCAAACCAATTTCTTCTACATGGAGAGGATGGAAGGAACAATGGAAGAAGAAGTCGGAGATAGAGATCTCTACTTCTGGTGTATACGTGATAGAGATTAACTTCACTACTTCTTCGTCATGGGTACTTGATACCGGATGCGGATCTCACATTTGTTCAAATGTGAAGGATTTTAAGAGAAGTAGGCCTTTAGGGAAAGGCGAGGTTGAGCTACGAGTTGCTAATGGGGCAAGAGTTGCCGCCAGTGCCGTAGGAACCTATGAGTTAACTCTACCTAGTGGGCTAATGATAGAGTTGAAGAACTGCTATTATGTACCTGCCATAAATAGGAATATCATTTCCGTCTCTTATTTGGACAAAGATGGATTTGAATTTCTTATTAAGAATGGAAAGTGTTCCATTTCTAAAGATGGGATCTTTTATGGCAGTGCCCCTATGTCTTATGGTCTAAACTTGATAGACTTGGAGACAAGTGTATACAACGTAAACACCAAAAAGCAAAAACTAAACGACTCAAACGAAACATATCTCTGGCATTGTCGTCTAGGGCACATAAATGAGAAGTGCATTTCTAGACTCCATAAAAATGGTTATCTAGACTCTTTTAATTATGAATCAATAGAGACATGTGAATCTTGTTTGTTGGGCAAGATGACCAAGACTCCCTTTTCAGGTAAAGGTGAGAGAGCTAGTGATCTATTAGGACTCATACATACTGATGTATGTGGGCCTTTTAGAACTAATGCCAGAGGTGGGTATCAATACTTCATTACCTTTACTGATGACTTCAGTAGGTATGGCTATGTGTACCTGATGAAACATAAGTCAGAAACCCTTGAAAGGTTCAAGGATTTCATGAATGAAGTACAGAACCAGCTTGGTAAAAGTATTAAGGCACTTCGTTATGATCGAGGTGGAGAATACTTGAGCCAGGAGTTTGAGGACCTTCTACGAGCCCGTGGTATTGTATCACAATGGACTCCGCCGGGAACACCACAGCATAACGGTGTGTCTGAAAGAAGGAATCACACATTGTTAGATATGGTGCGATCAATGATGAGTTTTGTTGATCTTCCGATTTCCTTCTGGGGTTATTCTCTTGAAACCGCCACGTTTACACTTAACCGTGTACCATCTAAATCGGTTCATAAGACACCATATGAGATATGGACTGGGAAGCGTCCCGATTTGTCTTTTCTGAAGATTTGGGGTTGTGAGGCTTATGTTAGGAAAATGTTTCCTGACAAGCTTGGACCCAAATCCGATAAATGTTATTTTGTTGGATACCCCAAGGAAACGAGGGGATATTACTTATACCACCCTACTGACAACAAAGTGTTTGTTGCCAGGACAGCTGTGTTCCTAGAAAAGGAATTTATTTCCAAAGGAAACAGTGGGAGGAAAGTAGAGCTTGAAGAGGTTCAAGCCCAACAAGAAAACATTGAACCGGTAGATGTACCAGAGGAAAATGGAGATTCACAAGGTGTTGTGGAATCTCAGTCTCCTCAGGTAACACAAGGACCTCGTAGATCTAGTAGGACTCGCCTTGAACCTGAGAGGTTTGGATACCTTGTAACTCAGGAAGGTGGAGAGTTGATCATAGATGATGATCCAACTACCTACGTAGAGGCTATGGAGGGACCAGATTCTGAGAAATGGCTTGAAGCCATGAGATCCGAGATGGAATCCATGTACTCCAACAAAGTATGGACTTTGGTGGAACCACCCGAAGGGGTAAAACCCATAGGGTGCAAGTGGGTCTTCAAGAAGAAGACCGACATGGATGGCAATGTGCAAACTTATAAAGGCAGATTGGTTGCAAAGGGTTTTCGACAAATTCAAGGTGTTGACTATGACGAAACCTTTTCTCCAGTTGCCATGATTAAGTCCATCAGGATCATGCTTGCTATTGCAGCTTACTATGACTATGAGATTTGGCAGATGGATGTTAAAACTGCATTCCTTAACGGGAATATAGATGAGGATGTGTACATGACACAGCCTGAAGGTTTTGTAGATCCAAAGAATGCCAATAAAGTCTGTAAACTGAAAAGGTCAATCTATGGATTGAAGCAAGCATCTCGGAGTTGGAATCTTCGATTTGATGAAGAAGTCAAAGTGTTTGGCTTTATTCAAAATGAAGATGAACCTTGTGTGTACAAGAAGGTTAGTGGGATCTCGACCACATTCCTCATATTGTATGTGGATGACATACTTTTGATGGGGAATGATGTCTTAGCCTTAGAGAAGATAAAGACTTGGCTTGGGAAAACTTTCTCAATGAAGGACTTAGGAGAAGCATCCTACATTCTAGGAATTAAGATCTATAGAGATAGATCTAGAAGGCTTCTCGGACTAAGTCAGAGCACGTACATTGACAAGGTGTTGAAGCGGTTCAGCATGGAGAAATCAAAGAGAGGCAACGTCCCTATGCTTCATGGAGTTACCGTCTCTAGAGCTCAATGTCCCCAATCTTGTGAAGAGAGGGAGCGTATGAATGGGATCCCATATGCATCAGCCATCAGATCCATCATGTACGCTATGTTGTGCACATGCCCAGATGTCTCGTATGCTCTCAGCATGACGAGCAGGTACCAGTCAGATCCCGGGGATGCTCACTGGACAGCCGTGAAGAACATCCTCAAGTACTTGCGAAGGGCTAAGGATCATTTTCTTGTGTACGGCGGCGAGGAAGAGCTGGTTGTAAAGGGTTACACCGATGCAAGCTTCCAAACCGATAAAGATGATTACAGATCGCAGTCAGGATTTGTGTTTTGCCTTAATAACGGAGCTGTGAGCTGGAAGAGTTCCAAGCAAGAAACAGTTGTCGATTCTACTACAGAGGCCGAGTATATTGCTGCTTCGCATGCAGCAAAGGAGGCTGTGTGGATCAGGAAGTTCGTCTCTGAACTTGGTATAGTTCCCAGTAGCTGTGATGCAATTGAGCTTTATTGTGACAATAATGGAGCTATTGCACAAGCTAAGGAGCCCAGATCACATCAGCGGTCCAAGCACATACTGCGGCGCTTCCATCTCATATGAGAGATCGTACAGCGAGGAGATGTGAAGATTTGCAAAGTACCAACTGAAGACAACATAGCTGATCCACTGACTAAGGCCCTTTCTCAGCAGAAGCATGATGGTCATGCTAGGTCACAAGGACTGCGTTTCCTTGGTGACTGGCTCTAAGTGCAAGTGGGAGTCTGTTGGTATGTATGCCCATAGAGAAAGTCATTTGATGATTGTAATGGGATACTTTGTAATTGATTTGAATAATAATAAAGGCAATTTCCAATCTATATGTTTAAACTATTTCTGAGATGATGGTGTAACATGATAGATGTCTAAAGATTGTTTTACTCAATGACGTATGCTTTTGGGTTGAGGACCTAAACGATGAGATCATACGGATGCTAAGAGTATTCTTTCTTGTTTAGTCCCTAGTCGGTTGTTATTGTGGAAATAACCATAGACATCAATAACACTGAAGACTAGATTGTGTGTTGGTTGGTGACAGAATCTCATTAGTCATGATATGGTGATATCAAGCCAAGCACATAGGTACTTGTTAGAGAACAAGGTACCGGACAGACCCACCGTGAGAGTGACACATGGAACCATGACTTGGTAGTCACAGTCAGCTCTCACAGTGATGGTGGTGAGTGTGATTCTTAGACCTGAAATCACTACACTCAACACATGTCGTTGGGTACACTTTGACATCATCAAACGCAATCCTGAAACATGGGTTGTTATAAAGGTGATGATTGGGTGGCTTTGACACATGGGGCTTTTGAGGGGTGAGTGATAGATATGGGATTTGTCCCTCCTGAGGGAGTTTGATATCCTTGGCCACTTGATGAGTAGGATTGAGAAAGGCATGCGCATGCACGTGTGAATCAATATGTGATATTGATGTCATACACATCTCACTCGGTCTACTCTGAGATCAAGGAAATGAATGAACATTGATAGGATGACTGTTCCATGCCTCGAGTTCATTCTGGATATCAGTGACAAAGGAATTATACATTCACTGTAACACCATTCACAGATTGTAGGATGAAAGTTGTTCTCCAACTTTCTACTTTCACTTGCATAGCAATGATGTGTGACTAGACACCGCTCTTTTCTTGTGAAGTCATAAATGTTATGGACTTTCACTGCCAACGTGAAATGGACCTGCAGGGTCACACACATAGGATTTAACATGGAAGAGGAGTTTTGTCCACAAGCAATGTTTAGATTGATTACTAAAGGAGTTTAGTAGTTCAATTAAACACTCAATTAATCGATAGCTCAATATCATAATGTTCAAGGTGTTGGACGCATTGATTGGAGTACCGGATTGATTGAAATCGCATTTGACTGATTCTGCACAATCTGCACTCCCAACCGATCGGTTCATGTGATGAACCGGTCGGCTGAGGTTGCTGAACCGGTCGGCTCAATTGTTGAACCGATCGGCTCATGCACAGAGTGAAACGACCGGTTCAAGTGTTGAACCGATCGGTTCAACTGGTGCAATCGAGCAACTTGGGTACGTAGGATTGGTGAGAATTTTCCTTTCATTTCAATTGCCCAATTTGATTGGGAATTATATTGGTATTCGATACCAATTGGGAAAGAAACAAGGAAAGTCAATCGAGAACCAACCTGGAACCCCAACCAACCGGTTCATGAGTGAACCGATCGGTTCAAGGGTCCCAAATGATCGGTTCAGTGGTGAACCGATCGGTTCAGGTCCCCAACCGACCGGTTCACTTATGAACCGATCGGTTCAAGTTGTGAGACAGTTGCTTTTTGTGGAAAAATCCCGAACCCTTCTACTCCTGCTTTAGTCCCGTATTGTCGGGCATAGAGAACCCTGTCCCATGGCCCGCCTATATATATAGGGGTATTGGGGGCTTCTCAGAGTACAACTCAGTGCATGTTGATTGCTCTGCAAAGTTGTCGTTCTCTCTGGTTTTGGTAACCGAGAGAGAGCCCGAGCAAGTGCTTCCCGCAAAGGGAGGTGCAGCAAGGGAAGGACAACTGCAGTTGCAGTCGACAGTAGGAGAGTGTGTTGGTGACTAGTACGTCAACAGAAGGGTGCGACTCCTTCCACTTCCTTGTGGGACAAGGAGAGTGGAGTTCCGGGTGGTCCGTGTGGACTACTTCAGAGGCGGGAGGTCACTGCCGCTCAGGAGGACAACTGTCATCCGACAGTTCGGTAGGAGGAGTCTTCAGTCCCGGTGCGACCAGGAGCTGCACAGACACCGTCCAAGACCGGAGGTGAAGACCGCGCAAGGCGCGTGGCATTGTCGCCGAGACAAGGTATGATTAACAAACATTATTTCCTATCATATAGACGTCGACGTGATTCCTTTTGTTCTGGGTTTGGGAGAAAATTTTTGTTTCTGCTGCTTCTCTGCCTCCTTAAAAACCCAACAAGTGTCGGGCGGCACACCCTCTCGGGAGACACACCGTGACGGCCGATTGTATCGTTCAAGGACCCTGGCCGATACGCTCAAGTCGGGCGGCACCCTCTCGGGCGACACGCCATGACGGGCGGGGTGTATCGAGTTTGATATCGTGTCGGGCTAGTAGTGATGCATCTATGTTGGGCACTCGTGTTGCTCATCCACGTTGGCCGATATCGGCCTACAGTGTCACCCGGGATAGGCCTAAGTGAACCATCCCCTCCCTCTCGGGACAGGGAAGAGCTCACCTAGAGTTGTCTGGCATGAACACTCAGGCGTGATAATTCTGCTCTCGCAGCTTCCTCCGAAGATTGCACAAGGTTCCGAGCTGTTCCGACCTTCCGACCTGTCTTTTCGGTTTCTTGTAGATGCTATTTATAGGCAGCGGTTGAGGGAAGTTATGGTGCTCGAAGCGCCACATGTCCTCCTTATTCACGTGGATGGTGGACGGCCGACACACATATCGCCCGGCACAGGGTGTCGGCTGTCGCTCACGTGACGAGCGGCGCCTACCGGTGGGTGGCCCGTGTCGGGCGACAAGCTTTAGCTGTCGGGCGAGCTTGGGCTCCCTGTCAGGTAAAAGACGTGTCGTCTGTCAGTTTCTTCTTGCTTGGCATCCCTATGTTGCGCGTCATTGTGTTGCGCTTACCCTGTCGGGTAGCGATTATATCGGCCGTCTGGAAGGCCGATGCAGGTGGAGCTTATTTGTGGGCTGGTACGGCTTCATTGATGACAAAATGTATCAAAATGAGGAAAAACTCTGCAAAATAAGGAAATATTGGATTAAGAGCGTTGTTTGGCCAATTATTGCTAAAGTACATATAAAAGAGAGGAAAATAGTTTAAAAAGGGCAGTTTTGATAACAGAAAAATAGTCTAAAATATCACAAAATTTGGTGTTATCAACTCCCCCAAACTTAGCGTTTTGATTGTCCTCAATCAATATTTAAACTTTATTTAGTGATGCTTCTTCTTGCTCTGTGTAGCTTTCAGGCCAAGAGGTAAAAACAAGTATCGTAATGCCTTTAGAGATAATGTTGCCCAACTACAAACAAAAGACTTTGCGTTTCCTGCCTTATTATTTTAGTAAAAAATTTCTCTACAGCTTCATCGAGACTTTGGTGCATGATTCCGAAGTTAGCTTACACACCAAACAGCTTTATTTTTGGGTCAGAAAGTTGTATATAGGGTAGGATCAGGCTTTTTGGGGTTTTTCTTGTCCCCCATCAGTCCATCCAGGTAAGGGTCCGTTAACGGGCAAGTGGTCCCTGCAGTCCAAGCCAGTTGGCTTTAGAGCAGTGATTTCACATCCTACGTACCACTGCCCCGGATCTACCATGCCTAAAGATGGGTACTTTTGGAAAACAAGTGTGTATATATTTTTTTTCTTTTTCTTTTATTGGGCACAACTCTCATGCTTTTATTCACCCTCATAAGGCTTCTTTCTCTTTTTGGGATTTTTGTTGGGCAAGGGGAAACAAGAGGATTTTTGCTGTTTGAGTAGCTTTTTCCTTCTCCATACTCGTCTCTTAGCTGTTTGTGAGATTATTATAATTTTTTTCAATTTTTTTGGCAAAAAAAAACCTAATCTTTTGTTTGTTTGAGACAGCGTTATCAGAAAGATATAACAAAACTTACATCTCGTTAAGCATAAAGAAAACAAACTTGGCAAGAATTTGCATCAGGTTTTTACTAATATAGCGTCTTTGTACATATGTAAGGAAACAACATAAACAAAATTTTCAAAATTTTTATGATAAAAGTTGTATGAGCAAACATATGTATATGTACACATGATATAAGAAAGAACAAAAATCAGAGAATTTTCAAAAAATTTGTACCTCCCTCACTAGTACATGGTACCCCACCAAACTTACTCCACACTCTGTCGCAGAGTTGTGAAGTAGATAAGGTAGGGTAATGTTGATCCAGTGAGGGTTAGCCAATGAGCGCGCATGCGTCAGATAGAAGCTCCCACACATATTCTCCTCTTTTGTTGTGATAATCGATGTGGTGGAGCTGGTCAGGCGTTGCTTCATTTGCTATCCATTCCAGGACAAAGATGCCACGGTCGTTAGATAGGGGAATCTGTTGTGGGCTGCGGTGGAAGAACTGGAGTTCGTGCCATTTGCTTGCTTGCGTGTCCAAGAATGGTTGTATCATCTTTGGCACCTCGTCGTAGTATTTTTGAACTAAGCGTTCGATGGGTGACAACGGTTCTGATGTACATGGCACTGGATGGTTTTTGTTGCTGTCCGAGCTGTTGTAGAAGATACCTACTCACTGAGTGTACATTGTCAGGAGCGTCCAATGGTTATAATGCAGGATGGGTAGAAAAATCTGGCTAGGGACCCCGTTCTCCAACTCTGCCAAAAAAAACGTCTTTGCTCCTATTTCATCGGCGAGGCAAACGTCGTTGAACAGCATAGGATGAGCTATGTATGCGTGTTCGAACCTTGGCTGTAATATTTGGATGTAAGAAGCCACCACAGATACAGCCACTCATCCTCCTTCTTTTACCATGTCCCTTAAATCATCAATCGGGACTACGACATCGCCTGCCTTGTAAATGACATCTGCCGCGGTAGAATCTGTTAACTTTAGAAAAATTTCATTTACCTGCTCCTGCGTAAGCGTAGCACATGAGAAACGGTCGAAATTTTTTATCAGCCCTTCGGTAGTTTCAGGCGAAGTAGGGTCTTCTATTCCATGCACTTTACGCAGGGTCTCCAACTGCTTGCCTGCCCCGTAGGTGTTGATGCATGGGTTTTGAGTCACTTTTATAGGCTTATTTTATATCTGTTTTATGCATGTATTTGTCATTTTCTTGATTATATTTGCATAATTCACTATAGTTGGCCCTTAAACTCTTTTTGCATCAAATTATACTTCTTTTATCATATTTATATGATTTTATATAATCCTCGGACTTATACACATGTTTCGGCACTTTTTCAGGCACTTTTGCATTGTCCGGAGTCGATACTATCGACCCCCAAGTCGATAGTATCGACATTTCATCAAAAAGAAACCCCAAAACGCGATCTTAGAAGGAATAACCTGTCCCATGGTCGATACCATCGACCTTGGGGTCAATACTATCGACAGCGTCGGGATCTGGCGATTTTCAGCACTAAAACGGAGCGTTTTAATCCGACGGTTAAGCTTTTTCGGAGCCGTAAAGTGGTCCTATGACCTAAGAAGAGCACGGACGGCCCGAGGGGGAGAGGAAATTGTGTTGCACAACATCCAAGAAGAAGAGAGAGAGATAGGATACGAGAGATGAAGGCCGTCAACCGAGCGATCCGGGCACCTCCGACGGGCGATTTTGCTGCCGGAAGACTGCAAAACGCACGTTTCTCGAGGAGGATCTCCAGGAACACCTTTGTATCAGGGGTTACACGAGTTTGCTCCATGTTTCCCATGTTTTTCTTCTCTACTCCTCTGTCTTTCATTGAGATGACCATGCGGGGCTAATCCCCTTTGTCTTTAGGACCGGGAGTAGCCCGGGACTGCATTGTATGACAGTTTTATATTAATAATTCATATTTTCTCTCTTAAATCTGTGGTATAGTTTCGTTTTCTCCATATATTGTTATGCTTGATCACCATAATAATAACTTAATGCCCTTAATCACTTCGACAGAAGGATTAACGGTTGAAAAGAGACGAAACCTACATTAATCGATAAATCCCTTGACAAAGGAGGTGTAAAATTAATGGTGGAAACTGAGAGATCACTCGTAATGCGCTTAGTTTAGGGGAATGATTACTACGACGGTGGAATCAACCTAAACCTAAGTAGTGAATTACACCACGACAGTGGGTAATTCTGTTTTCAGGCCACTACCCGGATAGAGAGAGAAGATTGAGGAGTTATATGAACCCTAATGCAATGTTGACCCACGGTGAAACCGAAATCCTAAAGATATCCTTTTGAATTGATTAAATTACCCTTTAATCGATTGTTTTCTTTGTTTCATTTTATTTTCTTTTAATTTCGACAACAAACCCTACTTTGTCATCCGGCCTAGCTGATTGCAATTAGTTAGTAGGAGTCTCCAATAATTCCGAGTATCCTTGTGTTCTACTCGGGCCTCACAAAGGCATGTACTACTCGACGCGTATACTTGCGTTTAAGCACGTAGTAAAATACACGTCAAGTTTTTGGCGCCGTTTTCGGGGATACGGCGAATTATTGGCACTTTGAGTGCTAAGAGCGGCTACTCTAGGCCACAATTTTTTTATTTTATTTTGAAACAACTTTAAATATTCCTAAATTTCTTTATAATTGTATTTACTCATTCAAGCATAGTACTGAATTTGAATTTCCTCATTTCAGGTATTGTGTATGGTGCATACACGTAGTACAGACTACGACAATCACACACCTGAGGTTCCACCCCCGGGACCTGAGGACGAGGAGTACTACGAGCAAGAGTACCAAAGCGATATAGATTCTGAATCTGAGCAAGAGCAAGCAGAAGAAATGGCTGAACCACAGACGATATGGGAGAAGATCAAAGCGTCTTCTTCATCAGCTTCAAAGGGGCCTATAAAGAAGCAGGCAGTCAACATACCTACATATAAGATTGATCCAACATTGATCAACTTGGTAAAATCAAATGCATTTCACGGTCTGAAGAATGAGGACCCAGTTGCACACATCAGCCAGTTCGTGGAGAATTGTGACATGGTGAAGATCGACCGATTCCCACAAGATGCTTTGTACCTCAAGCTATTCCCAAGTTCCTTGGTAGGAGCAGCAAGAGAGTGGCTCCATAACCTCGATGACGAATTTGTTCAGTCTTGGGATCATATGGTGGAAGTTTTCTTTGAGAGGTTTTTCCCTCCTGAGAAGACCAACGACATGATTAGGAAGATTCACAATTTCACCCAACAGGCAGGTGAGACATATTCTGAGACCTGGGAGCGATTCCAGGTTATGTTGAGGAGGTGCCCACATCATGGGCTGGACAGGGAAACACAAGTGAAAATCTTTTATTTTGCTCTCTCCGAGCACGATAGAAGTAATCTTGATTCAGCCGGATCCGGATTCTTTCTGAATAATACGGATACCAGATGTTGGGAGATATTAAAGAACATGGCTAGGAAACAGTCATGGGGCGACAGAGGTGCAGTGGAACAGGTCAAGGCTGCTGGTGAATCCCGAATAGTTAGGGAGCTGAACGATAAGTTAGATCTTCTAGCTAAGAAACTGCTGACTAAGGAAGATGCAGCTGACGATGAGGAGGCCCAAGTAAAATTCATGCAACAACAGGGTTATAGAAATAATGACTATGCATGGAGGAAAGATAAAAAGTTTTCATGGAAGGATCCGAATAATTTTCTGCAGGATCTGGATGCCAAGCCACAGCCAAGAGTCGAGGATAAGAACACTGAACTACTGAGTCAAATGGTACAGCAAAACCAAGAGATGATGGCCATGTTTGGTAAACAATTGCAGTCTCAAGGTGATATTCTAACCAAGTTTGGGCAGACGCTACAAAGCCATGGAGCACAAATGCGGGCATTAGAAACCACCGTGGCACAGATTTCGAGTGAAGTGGCGGCCATCAAGCACGCCAATCAACAGAAACCAGCAGAGAATGCGAACGTGGCCCAAGCACATCATCAGGTTAAGTACATGTCTGTGGTAAGAAATGAGCAATCTCAGGTGCAAGAAGCTGTAGAAGAAAGAAAAATGACTTTCAATGTGCATGCGACACCGGCAATACCGTATCCACGCACTTACTATGGATTGTCGGGCGGAAACCATTTCTTCAGAAAATCAGAGAGAGTTATGAATATTGTATCTCCATGTAGGCAAGAAGAAGAGTTGCAGGTTGCTTGTGCACATGCAGAGACAGCGAACGTGAGAGAGAAACCACAACAAGCTGTTACTATTGAGGATGTTTCGCCAAAGACCACGTCCGAGGGAGTGATTGAAGCAAGCTTAGGGGAGGTACCCCCGAAAAGCTCTTATGTGCCACCTCATAGGCGTGTTGATGCAGCTGATGTTTCAGATCCGGTCAATTCTAAGTCAAAGAAAGAGCATCGTCATTTTAAGAAATTCCTGGAGATATTCCGAAAACTCCACATCAATATTCCATTAGTGGAGATGATAGAGAAAGTACCCGCCTATGGGAGGTTCATCAAGGAAATCATCAATAAGAAGAGGCGGATAAAAGACGATGAAATTTATTGGATGAATGAGACAGTGAGCTCTATGATTCACGGGAGTTCACCTAAGAAGAGAAAGGACCCAGGAGGTTTTTACATACCGTGCTCAATAGGTGGTCAACATTTTCCTAAAGCGCAAAGTGATTCTGGCGCTAGCATAAATCTCATGCCTTTGGCGACATTTCAAAAGATGGGGATAAAAGAGATAAAGAGGTCAGCCGCAACAATTGAATTGGCAGATGGGTCCATTGTAAGGCCATATGGAGTGTGCGAGGATGTACTCATCAAGGTAGACAGGTTCATCTTCCCGGTAGATTTTGTTGTCATAGACATGCCACAACTCCAAAGTTGCGAGATGCTATTGGGAAGGCCGTTCCAAGCTACGGCTGATGTCATCGCTGCCATTGGGAGAGGTACATTGACCTTGGGGATTGGACATGATCGAGTTCAATTCAAATTGCCACATGACTCATTGGAGACATCTCTTGACAACCCAGGTTAAAGGTATCTTTATGTCAAGCCTAGGACATTAAACAAGGGCGCTTGTTGGGAGGCAACCCAACTTTAGGTTCAATTTTATGTTTGGTTATGTTCTTTTATGTTTATGTACTTAGTTTTTGCTTAGGTATTGATAATTTTTGTAAAAATGGTACCCTAACTCATGTTTTGAAGTGTGCAGAATGTTAAGGTCGATACTATTGACACCCATGTCAATAGTATCGAGTTTGGAGAAGTAAACGCTGAAGAAAAGTCGATACCATCGACCCTAGGGTCGATAGTATCGAGATTCTTGAAGATTTACAGAAAAATTGGTGCCAGTAAATTCGATACCATCGACCCTAGGGTCGATAGTATCGACACTTTTGAGTTCCCAGGCTTTTAGATGCGTCGATTCAACAAAATCACTGAGTCTGGGTCGATACCATCGACCTTGGTCGATGGTATCGACACCTGCAGGACAGCTACATAAAACAGGCCGTAAAAGGTATCGAAACGAGATTTTTTCGAACCGTTTTTTGCAGAGGAAAGATGGATGAAGCAAGTCACGTCTTAGAACCACTATGACACAAAAACGGGCCACAAAAAGGAGGGAGATAGCAAGCATCACTTGGTCTACTTGAGCATCTGACCATCCTTCTTCACCACACTTCAAAGCGAATGGTACCGTTGTTCCACCTCTTAAGTGAGAATGTTGACTATGAGGCCATAGTCATATTCAAGCTTAGGGGGGTGTTGGAACAACCCTCTATCTTAGTTTTTACTTACTTATTCTAGTTGCTTTTATTTTTGAATTAATAGTTGTTTTTATTTCTAGGTTTACCGCTTTTGTAGGATCCACATCTATCTAGTGTAATCTGTGGAGCAATAAATGCATGGTTTCAATTGGGAGTTTTACTCTTGGGTTGTGGGCACATGAAAATATGAGCATATTGAAAACTTTTTGAGCTTATTCTTGTGAGTAATTGAGTGGCATAACTGAGGAAGTGCTTGGGTGAGTCAGCTTCAGGACACGGGGACATGAATGACCATCTTTATTGTCCAAGGAAAAGTGATTGACAAGGATGTTTGAGCCCAAACCGACCAAATGCTAACGTGACCTTAGACTAAATTTTAAGAGAGAAATCCTTCAGTTACCATGTACACAGGTCTTTAGAGAGGGACATATGATATTTTCGAAAGGTTCTGTCAATTAGTCTTGTGATCTGATCCACCGCAATTTCATTCACACTCCACCATAAGAAATGGGAGCACATTATTGTCTTTCACTCTTTGATTGCATACCATGTAGATAGGTCTTGAATTACAACTATTTTCACATTTTTTGCATGAGAATGAAAAAAAAAGATAGAGTAGTTATACATGCACATTATCCTTAGGTGCATGTCGAAGTAGTTGCATAACTTTCATTATGTAGTTGCATTTACATCTTTTGAGCATATTTTACACCATGTATCTTATGTTACTCTGAAAACATTAAAGGTGATGAACATGTTCCATACCCTCCAAATAGAATGCTTCAGATGCACAAGTATGTAACAAGAAGTGAGCCCGACATATAATTCATTGTCATCTATGAAAATAAGGGCTTTAAAAAAAAATTGAAAAAAAAAGAGAAGAAAAAAAAAGAATTGAGAAGTAAGTAGGAATGAGAGGGAGAAAGGAACATGTTCTCACTTACATACTAAGAAGAATAAGCACATGGTATAGTTTTCTTAGATATTCCATCTCACCTTGAGACGGAATGATAGTGCATGCATCATTCCACCAAAAATGTAACATTAGGACATTTTCACTTGCATTTTGCATCATGATAGGTCATTAATTTTTGTATTGCATGATTGACTATTATGTGCTTCCATCTCTTCCACAACCACCTATCCCATCCACCCGTTGCTCTAATCGGTAGGCCACCCATGATATTCTCCTCATTCATTAATATCAGGAGATATGCTTCCATTTAAATGGTAGTTAGGAAATGAGCAACGTAGATAGGAGATCACAAGATGCATCAAGTATGGACCAAATGAGTTTATCATATTAACTTCTTTAATTTATAGTGTTTCATTGATTGGGGAACGGACATCTTTTACATAGGTCTTTGGTCGCCTGGATGGCAGTTAGTGTTCAGTGGTCAATGAGGGCCGGTTTGTGGAAAGAAAGAGGGGATGATGTAGATTCATTTCATGTATTTATGTCCTGTTGCTGACTTATCTCAACCAAATCCAAAGTTTTGTTGCTCGAGGACGAGCAAGGTTTAAGCTTAGGGGAGTTTGATGCATGGGTTTTGAGTCACTTTTATAGGCTTATTTTATATCTGTTTTATGCATGTATTTGTCATTTTCTTGATTATATTTGCATAATTCACTATAGTTGGCCCTTAAACTCTTTTTGCATCAAATTATACTTCTTTTATCATATTTATATGATTTTATATAATCCCCGGACTTATACACATGTTTCGGCACTTTTTCAGGCACTTTTGCATTGTCCAGAGTCGATACTATCGACCCCCAGGTCGATAGTATCGACATTTCATCAAAAAGAAACCCCAAAACGTGATCTTGGAAGGAATAACCTGTCCCATGGTCGATACCATCGACCTTGCGGTCGATACTATCGACAGCGTCGGGATCTGGCGATTTTCAGCACTAAAACGGAGCGTTTTAATCCGACGGTTAAGCTTTTTCAGAGCCGTAAAGTGGTCCTATGACCTAAGAAGAGCACGGACGACCCGAGGGGGAGAGGACATTATGTTGCACAACATCCAAGAAGGAGAGAGAGAGATAGGATATGAGAGATGAAGGCCGTCAACCGAGCGATCCGGGCACCTCCGACGGGCGATTTTGCTGCCGGAAGACTGCAAAACGCACGTTTCTCGAGGAGGATCTCCAGGAACACATTTGTATCAGGGGTTACACGAGTTTGCTCCATGTTTCCCATGTTTTTCTTCTCTACTCCTCTGTCTTTCATTGAGATGACCATGCGGGGCTAATCCCCTTTGTCTTTAGGACCGGGAGTAGCCCAGGACTGCATTGTATGACAGTTTTATATTAATAATTCATATTTTCTCTCTTAAATCTGTGGTATAGTTTCGTTTTCTCCATATATTGTTATGCTTGATCACCATAATAATAACTTAATGCCCTTAATCACTTCGACAGAAGGATTAACGGTTGAAAAGAGACGAAACCTACATTAATCGATAAATCCCTTGACAAAGGAGGTGTAAAATTAATGGTGGAAACTGAGAGATCGCTCGTAATGTGCTTAGTTTAGGGGAATGATTACTACGACGGTGGAATCAACCTAAACCTAAGTAGTGAATTACACCACGATAGTGGGTAATTTTGTTTTCAGGCCACTACCCGGATAGAGAGAGAAGATTGAGGAGTTATATGAACCCTAATGCAATGTTGACCCACGGTGAAACCGAAATCCTAAAGATATCCTTTTGAATTGATTAAATTACCCTTTGATCGATTGTTTTCTTTGTTTCATTTTATTTTCTTTTAATTTCGACAACAAACCCTACTTTGTCATCCGGCCTAGCTGATTGCAATTAGTTAGTAGGAGTCTCCAATAATTCCGAGTATCCCTGTGTTCGACTCGGGCATCACAAAGGCATGTACTACTCGACACGTATACTTGCGTTTAAGCGCGTAGTAAAATACACGTCAGGTGTCGGTTTTCATCTCTGCCTCTTTCTCTGGAGAGCTGCTGGATCGTGAAGATTCGTCTTCTTGGTTGCTATCCAGCAGCCTATCAGGTACCCCTGTGTCTCGGAAATAGCATCCGTCTTTAATCAGCAGCATGGTGTATGTGCCCCTTCGGCGATAGAAATATGTGCCCCTAAGGGCCCCCAAGTTTCCAATTGTATGGAGCACCTCTATGGCGCTTAAGACGACGAAAATGTTGTTTCCGCTTCCCTATTCAGCCTGGATGGGGAAGTCACAAATAGAATAGAAGTTCCAGACGCCACCATGACGTTTGGCTCCTTACTTGATAGCTCGCAGAAGACGCAGTGGTAGAAGCCTCAGATTCGTGTCCTCCAAGTGACTGAAAATGTTCCCGTAGCGTGGCACCTCGTTATTGCTGCAGTTCAGCAGCCTGACGTCGCGGTTCCTTAGGTCTGCCACGCAGAGGAACCATATGTTGCGGTGCTTGTACGGTGCCAACACGAGGTTTGGGTTATGCTCGTCGATGTGTTGCAGCATGTTGGCCACCGCAGAGGAGTCTGTATCTCCTTTCATCAGCCTCCTTGTCAAGGTCGGGGTGACAGTGTATATTGTCTTCCGACCTGTCCTGCTGTCGATATCCTCTATTATCGCATTCTCTAGGACCCTAAACAGTCTTTTGCCGATGACATCCGGCGTGTGGAACATAATTCAAAGAACTCCCCGTCGTACGGAGAGGTACCTGTCGCTCCAGACGACGTCTTCTTCATCTGCCTGCGATCTTAAGACCTTGTTCAGCAACTTCTGGTCTCTAATCGTCAGGTATCTGATGGATCTTTTGTCGAAGTCGGCCATCTCAAAAGAGGGTATCTTGGATGGCTCACAGAATCTATCTGCCATCGAGCATCTTCCTCGGGGAGGGTGTCTTTCATTGACTGCGTAGACATCCCCATTCTCTCCCTCAGATTCATCAGAAGAGTCTCCCCTGATGCTGATATCTTCGTTATAATCTTCGACTTCATCTAGGGGGACGGAGGGGTTTTCTTCTTCCAAGCCTAGGGAGCTCTCCTATCCTGCTGGATCTCCTTCGGCTTACCTTTGTTGCGTCCCCTCCTCGGGCGTTGAGGATCGCCCGCTGGAGGAGGAGGAGGAGGACGCAGTTCCTGAGGGGGAAACTGATGAAGAAGGAGGAGAGTCACGGCTAGGGGGTGACGGGGACCTTCTCGACTGCCGTCGGCGCGGATGGTCGTCACTCCTATCCACCCTCTCCTCGATCTTGTCAAGGCGTTGGAGAACTTGTTGAAACGTCGAATTCAAGGCCTCTAGTCTGCCGGGCAGGCGAGCCAGAGTCAGCAGCTCTCGTTCTTGGCTATTCAGCCTATTTTGGAAAGAGGCAAACTTGCGGGTTAGGAAAATACATATATCTGAGTTAATATCCGTTACCTCCCGCAAGTAGTAGAACTCGTGCCCGAGCATCTTTCCGAGCGATGGAGGAGTTCCGGTGGGTCTCCCTTCCGTCCTCGCGACACCTTGCTCGCACGCGGGTCTACCAGGCGAGGTAGAGTCTATCTGAATCGTCTGCGATACAGATGCCGTCGGTCGAGGTGTTGGCGGTCTTTCAGGTGCTACCGTGTTGCCCTCTCCTCGGGGTGGAGATGGTCGTGGTATGGGCGGACGCTGCTCCACCTCTAAACTATCGGCAAACTCTCCAGCCGATACGAAAGGAGACTTTGGCGGCAGTGTCGGTGTCAACTGAGCACCCTCGAGCTCCATTTGAAGGACCACAGCGAACAATTCATTACTGGCATCCAGTTGCGGCTCTTCCTCTGCCTCTCTAGGCAATAATATAGGAATTTCGGGGGTTGCGGTTGTCTCTCCCACTGCAGCCCCCGTAGTTTCTGACTCGGTGACCTCAACGATCACTGGGTCTTTTTCAGCCACTATAGTTGTTGTGGTCGTGGCTGGTATAGTAGAAGCGACGACAGCTCTATTAGCAGCTGTCGTCGGGACCTCCGGGATTGTCCTTTCCTGGACTCTTATGACGGCGGCGTGGGCTACGTTTGCCGCCACAGCTTCAATTTCCGCGGCAGTGAAGACCAGCTTCTCTGCATCGTAGGTGGAATAGTGAGGGAGTAGGAGGAGTATGTTCGTTCTTGTACACTTGTAGAAGTAATCCCTTCCCTCCTTCTTTACGATGATGGTCCTCATCAGGTATTTGGTGTCGATTATCCCATCACCTTACGTCCTTGAAAGGCTATGCGGCTCCTTAGGGTACCCGAGCCCTGTCGCAATTAAGTTGACGATGCCACCCATACAATATTCCTTGGTGGCATCCTTCATCGAGTGTAGTCTGTTCAACAAGAACCGCCCGAGATTGATCACTCGACCCTCCTTCATATGCCATATGACATGGAGTTCTTCTGTGTAGATGTTGCTCGACTCATTCTTACTGAACAACAAGCACGCCACCAATTTGTGCACAATTCTCCAAAAATAGGAGTGCACTGCTACCACCTTTCTTCCCGACTTGAACGATGATTCGCCAGTTAGCTTGTTCCAGAGCTCCACGGGATTGGACATGTCTCCCTCGGTGATTCTCTCACCGTTATCCATTAGATTTTTCTCCTCCTCACTGGAAGAGAAGATCTTATTCAGCAGTTTCTCGGAGATGGTGTGCTCTGAGTTGTAAAGGTGGGCCTGGAGTCTATCTGCTGCACCGTATTCTTTCTTTTCTACAGCAGAATTCTTCACCAGGCGGAGAGAAGACATGAACTCCTTCGTGAGTCCAGTATAAGAGGAAGATCGGCTAAAGCAGATCTTTTTCAGCCCTGTCGCAGCGAGGACGCCTTTCAGCCTCTCAAGGATTCCCAGCTCAGCAAATGAAGCTTCATGGCAGAACCTGCTCGGCCTATACACCATGGTCGCTATCTCATCATAACGGTGAGTGTGCTCGTCGTCCCTTGGCACAAACCTCCCAGGCGAGTATTCCAGAGATTCTGCCGCTACTGTCGGTGTTGGGGTTGGAGTTGGAGCCACCACTTCTCCAACCCTAGTCCTCTTTTCCGCAGTTGACGGCCCAGCTGCTTCTGGATTCGGGCGCTTCTGCCCGGCAGTGGGTGCCTCTCATGCGGGCTTGGTGTAGATACTCCTACCGTGTTGTCAACAAGGATTGCGGTTTGCTTGATGCGGGCCATTCTATTAATTAACAAACAAAATCCTTGGTCAATTAGATGTGTTAATGTTTTGAAGAAGTTGAACTGAATGCTCGATAAGGTGTGTCCTGATACAGAGATGATTCACACCCTGTATTGGGCGATACGAGGTTTTCAGCTCGAGCCCGACACGAGATATGTGTATCGCTCAGCCCGTCAGAAGATCAAACATGCGATAAAGAAACAAGACTATACTGCGATAGATACGCGTCAGGTATGTCGCCCGACACAGGTGTGTCGGGAGATACAAGACTGCTCAACTCAGGAACCGCAATACCGATAAGTTACTCGTTAAAAAGGAAAAATCGTGTCGGGCGGCATGGTCTGTCAGGCGATAAGGTCTGTCTGGCTATACCTTGCTGTGTTCACAACTTCCGTGCGATACGGGAGCAAGGATGTCTTGCACGACACGGGAGCAAACGTACAAGGTCTTAGCACGATACAAGAGAGTAAAAAGCAGTAAGGCAAGTAGCCCGATACGGTAAAAACTCAGCCCTTAATATAGCAATCTCAACCGGGGGTGAAACTTGGTAAAACTGAAGCGCGCGTCGGCCGTTGGGGTAACTTGTTCCAACTACTCGATACGAGTGCACGCCGCCCAGGCATGCTAACTGACACGACCCCTGCGATCCCTGAGATTCCACCGCCTGATATGGGTGTGTTTAAAGTGTCGGTTGAGCTACTGCCCGATACAACTTGAAAACATAGTGGTTTAAAAGCGACTGATGAGTAAAACATCATTGGCCGAAGACTAAGATCCCGGCCTCAGATGGTATTACCCATCCCAGTCGATAAAACTAAGGCAGTGACCCACAAAACAGAAGAGTCAGCGCATGTGGTCCACGCACTGACTCGGGCCTTATTACAGTCCATAATGTTTGTAGTGTTTTTCATTTAGAAAAGTAAAAGCGTCCTACTCTAGGAATTTAAAAGACAGCTTGGGTTGCCTCCCGACAAGCGCTGCGTTTTCCGTCTTCAGCTGGACGTATTCAGCTTCTCCTTCCTGCATCTTCATCTTTGCCTCTGCGGTCACGGACCGGCCTTCTTGGCAGTCTCAATATTCGATGGTATCTTCCCTGACGGGTTATTCACGAGCTCGGCCAGTTGAGCTAGCTGCTGGTCAATCTGGCGTTGATGCATCTGCATGTCCTCCAGTTGTACCTACAATGAGTTCAAAACACCGGAATTGGATAGTGCACTTTACGCCAGTTGATTGTTGATCGTATCTTGCTTCTTAACAAAATCAAATAATTGGCCACTCACGTCTGCTTGGCATGTGCCCTTGTCTTGTTCTCGGTTCGACCCTTGATACTTTCCCTGTACTTGGAAGTTTCCTTTCGTTGACTGGAACTGGTTGTTCTTGGCGTATTGACCAGGCCCCCTTCTCTTCTCAAAAACTTGTGTCAGCTTGGACGAGATATGCAGCTGATGAGAGTTTTCAGCTGCATCTTTGTTGCCATAGTTAAAGCCGGGGTGATTTGGCCTTTTGTAGTTCACGAAAGAGATATTTTCAGTCCTTTCGTCTTCCAAGTCAGAATCACTGTCCGCATCTGGTCGGGTGTAGACGTAGTTGTTTACCCCATGTCCTCCTTCGCCGCACGTAACACATTTCATCACCTTCTCAACTGGCTTCTTGCCTTTCCCTCCAGCTTCTCGCAGTTGCTTAACATCAGTGGCGATTCTCTGTATCTGTGAGGTGATGGACTCCAGCGCCCTGGACTCAAGAGCGGACCATTCACCGACCTTCTTGACCTGTCCTCTGTCGGATCGATCAAAATCAGCGCTGGCCATCAGCTCGGCCATTTTCTTGATGATCCTTTTGGACTAGTTTGGTTTCTTTCCGAGGAAGTCACTGCCTGCTGCCGCATTTAGTGACACCCTTTCATCGGGAGTCAGGCCATTATAAAAAGTGGTGACGAGGAAGCCCTTCTTATAATTATGATGGGGGCAATCCCTCTGGTATTCCCGGAATCTCTCCCAGGCGTCATGGAGGCTTTCATTCGACTTTTACATAAAAGAGGTTATTTTCTTCCTATTTCTAACAGTTCTTTCAGTGGGGTAGAACTTGTTAACAAACGCGTCAGCCAAAGCTCCCCATCCGTTTAGAGATTAGTGAGGTAACCCAAGATACCATGACAGAGCTTTGTCCTCCAGGGATAAAATAAAGCCCTTACAGTAAATCACCTCTTGGGGGACTCCCCTCATCTTTATGGTATCACATATATTTTTGAAAGAGTCCAGATGGTGGTACGGATTGTCATTCGTAGAACCTCCCCTGAAGCTTTTATTCTGGATCATTGATATAACGGACGGTTTGAGCTCAAAATTTGCCGCGTTGAAACGTGGGACAACGACGGGGCATCGGGAGTTGTTGGCCTTCGTGGACGCCAACTCCCTTAGCATTTTCTCTTCTTCCTCTGAGTCGTTGTTGTCACTGGCGTCACGTCATCGTTCCTGACTACCGTGATTTCTTTTGTGCCTCCGGTAGCGATGATGTCTATCGCGGCGATGTGCCTCCTCGTGTTCTCCTGATTCTGAATCTTCAGTGTTACCGTCGTACCGTTCGTCGCCTTTGGGTGCCGGCGAGTCAGGCCTCCTCCCTTGGCGTTCGCTTCCAGAATGTTAAGGTTCGACGTGAGGAGGCATATTGGTGTTGGTGTTTGGAAGAATAGATCACCGTACTTCAGAGTTCCTGAAATGGCACGAGAAATCAAGTTAGAAAATATAATTATTATTTTGTGCAAAGAGTAATGATAATAAAATAACAAAAGAAAGAAAAGAGTTTTGTCAAGCTCATTTCTAGGCTTGAGGCACGTGAGTGTAGTCAGTGGATTCGGATTCGTCAACAGTGCCATTTTGCCTTGTCCCCGGAAATGGCGCCAGAAAGTTGACCGGCCTAAATTGCGCGTCCTAAAATTGGAGGTGGATTTGAGGTATTCGAGCTTTTACATTTATAACCTGAATCCTTCTAGGCCCCCGCAACTTTGTTTATGGGGTCGAAGTAGATATACGGGGTCGAACACAGGGACAAGGGTGGTAGTGTTGAGAATGCAGAATCGACACGCTACACTCCGACAAGGATAAGAGATGATAAAATTCCCAAAAGGGAACTGCATAACAGGATCAATAAAACAAAAGAAAACCCTATCTCCAACTGGAGTTACGAGAAAAACTTAGATTTTACGCATTAGCAGTTTTTAGGGATTTTTCACACAACAGGAATAGAGAGATAACACTAAAACTAAAACTAGGTACGAAGGAAAAAACTTCGGTAAAACAAGCGGCAGCAGGAACATCCTGTACCCCTCCTCTCAGAGCGGGTACCTCTAACCAAGCATCAACACCACTCTCGAGGTTGCTGGACTTAGCTTAGAGTGGAAAGGTTACTACAACCGCTCCGATTCCGGGCACTCTCGTACTCCAGAATTGGACCAAACACTAGAGCCACAACACCTCTCTCAAGGCTGTTCTGACAAGAAAACACGATTCGGTAGCTAATCGAAACACGATCCAACTTGCAAGCTAGAGTTCAAATATTAAACATACAAGTCATCCAACAAGGGTACCAAGCATAAAGCAACAGATAATTAAACTCTTCTATTTCTGTTAATATATAAAAGTGTTGATTACAATGCAGTAGTAAAAGAATTAAATGACATAAATAAAGATAGATATCGCCTTCTTGATATAGAAGGACGAAAGACTACAGTGGCTCTCTTGCCCGATACCGGTCAGGAGCCTATCCCGATACAACAGTGTCGGGCGGCACACCCTCTCGGGGGACACACCGTGACGGCCGATTGTATCATTCAAGCACCCTGGCCGATACGCTCAAGTCGGGCGGCACCCTCTCGGGCGACACGCCATGACGGGCGGGGCGTATCGGGTTCGATATCATGTCGGTCTAGTATTGACGCATCTATGTCGGGCACTCGTGTCGCTCATCCACGTTGGCCGATATCGGCTTGCAGTGTCGCCTGGGATGGGCCTAAGTGAACCATCCCCTCCCTCTCGAGATGGGGAAGAGCTCACCTAGAGTTGTCCGACACGAACACTCAGGCGTGATACTTCTGCTCTCGCAGCTTCCTCCGAAGATTGCATAAGGTTCTGAGCTGTTCCGACCTTCCGACCTATTTTTTCGGCTTCTTGTAGCTGCTATTTATAGGCAGCGGTTGGGGGAAGTTATGGTGCTCGAAGCGCCACATGTCCTCCTTATTCACGTGGATGGTGGACGACCAATACACATATCGCCCGGCACAGGGTGTCGGCTGTCGGTCACGAGACGAGCGGCGCCTGCCAGTGGGTGGCCCGTGTCGGGCGACAAGCTTTAGCTGTCGGGCGAGCTTGGGCTACCTGTCGGGTAAAAGACGTGTCGTCTGTCAGTTTCTTCTTTCTTGGCATCCCTATGTCGCGCATCATTGTGTTGTGCTTACCCTGTCGGGCAGCAATTGTATCGGGCGTCTGGAAGGCCGATGTAGGTGGAGCTTATTTGTGGGTCGGTATGGCTTCATTGATGACAAAATGTATCAAAATGAGGAAAAACTCTGCAAAATAAAGAAATATTGGATTAAGAGCGTTGTTTGGCCAATTATTACGAATGTACATATAAAAGAGAGGAAAACAGTTTAAAAATGGCAGTTTTGATAACAGAAAAACAGTCTAAAATATCACAAAATTTGGTGTTATCAACTCCCCCAAACTTAGCGTTTTGATTGTCCTCAATCAATATTTAAACTTTATTTAGTGATGTTTCTTCTTGCTCTGTGTAGCTTTCAGGCCAAGAGGTAAAAACAAGTATCGTAATGCCTTTAGAGATAATGCTGCTCCACTACAAACAAAAGACCTTGCGTTTCCTGCCTTATTATTTCAGTAAAAAATTTCTCTACAGCTTCAGTGAGACTTTGGTGCATGATTCCAAAGTTAGCTTACACACCGAACAGCTTTATTTTTGGGTCAGAAAGTTGTGAATAGGGTGGGCTAAGGTTTTTTGGGGTTTTTCTTGTCCCCCATCAGTCCATCCAGGTAAGGAACTGTTAACGGGCAAGTGGTCCCTGCAGTCCAAGCCAGTTGGCTTTAGAGCAGTGATTTCACATCCTACGTACCACTGCCCCGGATCTACCATTCCTAAAGATAGGTACTTTTGGAAAACAAGTGTATATATATTTTTTTCTTTTTCTTTTATTGGGCACAACTCTCATGCTTTTATTCACCCTCATAAGGCTGCTTTCTCTTTTTGAGATTTTTGTTGAGCAAGGGGAAACAAGAGGATTTTTGCTGTTTGGGCAGCTTTTTCCTTCTCCATACTCGTCTCTTAGCTGTTTGCGAGATTATTATATTTTTTTTTTGAATTTTTTGGCACGGAAAAACCTAATTTTTTGTTTGTTTGAGGCAGCGTTATCAGAAAGATATAACAAAACTTTCATCTCGTTAAGCATAAAGAAAACAAACTTGACAAGAAGTCGCATCAAGTTTTTTCTAATATAGCGACTTTGTACATATGTAAGGAAACAAAATAAGCAAAATTTTCAAAATTATTATGGTAAAAGTTGTATGAGCAAACATATGTATATGTACACATGATATAAGAAAGAACAAAAATCAGAGAATTTTCAAAAAATTTGTACCTCCCTCACTGGTACATGGTACCCCCCCCCAAACTTACTCCACACTCTATCCCAGAGTTGTGAAGTAGATAAGGTAGGGTAATGTTGATTCAGTGAGTGTTAGCCAATGAGCGTGCCTGCGTCAGATAGAAGCTCCCACACATATTCTTCTCTTTTGCTGTGATAATCGATGTGGTGGAGTTGGTCAGGCATTGCTTCATTTGCTATCCATTCCAGGACAAAGATGTCACAGTCGTTAGATAGGGGAATCTGTTGTAAGCTACGGTGGCAGAACTGGAGTTCGTGCCATTTGCTTGCTTGTGTGTCCAGGAATGGTTGTATCATCTTTGACACCTCGTCGTTGTATTTTAGAACTAAGCGTTCAACGGGTGACAACGGTTCTGATGTACACGGCAAATGGCAAAGAAGTTTTATCCCATATTGCTCACTCCTAGATTGTGTATTGTGGAGAATGTCTTCCGTCTTCTTTTTGCACTAGGATACAAATACGTAATTAATTATTTGTTTAATTAATTGTTTCTTTCCTGTTTGGATTTATTAATCCTTACTGGAAAGTGTCTCTTTTGCGGAATATTCCACAATATGTGCAAGAGCAACCGAGTGGCCCCGTCTTAACAGGAGTAGGATTAGTGGGGCGTGTAAGGCCATAAATAGGCCTCCGGTCATTAGGGTTGAACACATCTTTTTGAACACATCCGTCAGAAGTTCGTGCGAGTGTTTTGCAAGCCCTAATCCCGGAGTCTGTTGTCGTCGTTCTTACTTGTCGCTTGGAGATTTCTCTCCTAGAAGCGACAAAGTCCTTCACCTTCTTCTTTCAAAATCCAACATGTCAGACGATGGTTCATGCAGTTGTTGCGCTGCATTGGTGGTGGTGCATCTGTTCGTCTGCAATGTTCGTCGTCTGTGCAAACGTGACACTTTTGTTCAGGTTCGTGACCAGGTCGACTGGGAAAACGGCGTTTGTCCTGGAGGACTGCGCAGTGCTGATTTCTTTAAGTAAACGTGTTTGTTTTTCAATGAACAATCTGGTCATGTTCCTAACTCAGTTTAGTTTCTCCTGCACTGTTTATTCTTCTGCTTATTATCTGGATATGACATGTAATGGTTAATTCTTTGCATCTGTTGTTGTTGCGTGTAACGGCATCAAAACCTAAATTTTATTCAACACAAATAAGTTGCCTTTGAAGCATGAATGTGAAAGAGAGAACTCCCAACTACTTAAACTAATTTGCAACTCAGCATGACTGCATCTCGGCCTTATGATGTTCACGTACATGTCGTGTCTGTTAGATAAATGATTGTTGTTACTGTAGCAACATGTTACTGTAGCAACACGTTACTGTAGCACGTAATTACTGTAGTGCCGTTACTGTAGTAAATCACTTATTTAGCATGGGTTAAGCCCAATGTAGTGCAGCAAGTACATGTGAGAATGTAGTGTTGTTTCTAGTGCAAATGACAAAGAAGTTTTATCCCATATTGCTCACACCTAGAACTTTTATTGTCCTCATATGTAGGATCACATAGGGCACTAGTGTCCAAAGGAGTCCTAGGAAGGATGTATGCTCACCTCCTTGGTGGGTGGGATTGTCACATCACAACGCACGCACGCACGCGCCCCACCACGCCTCGCCTCGCCTCTTTCGTCTTCTTTTTGTACTAGAATACGACTAAGTAATTAATTACTCGTGTAATTAATTGTTGCTTTCTTATTCGGATTTCTTAATCCTAATTAGAATGTGTTTCTCTTTTACGGTTTATTCTGTATTGTGTACAAGAGCAACCGAGTGTTGCGTCTCACTGGGAATAGGATTAGGGACGTGTGTGGCTATATATACGCATCTGGTCATTAGGGTTAAACATACTGAAAACAATCTTTTACCGCCGTGTGTTTTGAGAGCCCTAATCCCGAGTGCTATAGTTGTCGTCCCCGGAGTCGCTTTGTGGAGTTGTCCTCCTGTGCAAAGCGAGACTCCTCCTTCCTGTCGTCAAGACGCAGCTATCAGGCGGTGGTTCATGCGGTTACGGTACTGCGCTGGTAGCAGTGCAACGCGACTACGTCGAGCGCGAGTGAGGCGTGCAAGTTTCAAGTTCGTGCCGGATCGCGACTGGGAGAACGGTGTCTATCCGCGAGGATTGTCAGACACTGATTTCTTTAAGTAACACGTTCGTTTCTCAACGAACGATCTGGTTTGAGAATCTAACTCTTGTTTTCTATTCTCCTGCTTTGTTTGTTCTTTGCTTCTTATTTTAGATCTGTCTGAATTGTTAATTAAATTGCACATGTCGTTGTTGCATGAACGACAATAACAAATATTAACAACAGTGTCAAAGTCCATAACGCCGACGGAAACTGATACACGTACACTAATTCACCCGTGGGCAGCAGCAATTCTGTGGCGGTTATCCCTGCCTTCTCCTGCAATCCTTCTTACAATTCTTTTGGTTGCATGAAACTCCAAAACATGACAAACCAACTGCACTGTTTTTACAACTCAATCCGTTTGGTTGAGTGTTGCTGCAAATCTCAGCAGGAAAACGAAATCTCAATCAGCTCTCAATTACACGGCAGACCAGAGAAATGAAACCGCCCAGGTTTTGGGCACGGTTCCAACTCTCAGCCGTGCCAGCTCATGTATCTATAGGATTACTTTGCTTTTTCTTCTCCAGGGACGGGTACAGCTGTCCTTGATACCAGTAACAAAAAAAGTACACGGGTAAAAAGCATCCTACCAAATGAAAACAAACTAACACAACCGGTCTGGAACACGTTAAAACCAAACGAGTGAAGTTGAGTTCCAATTCACGCTGTTTATTTTCCTGTTTCCTAACTACTCATATGTGTTGAATCTACCTCCAACCAGACGAGCCCTTAGCTACGTACGTCTCCCCGTGGCCGTCTGGTCTGAGACGCGGAGCTTCCGCCGTAAGCTAGCCCCTGGGAACCCCGAACTACCACCAGCTTGACCCTCCGCTCACACACACGGCCGGTATGCGCCGTCGCCACGGGCAGTAGCAATGTCACTGTTAGCGCTCAGTTGGTGGTCCATAGGACAGCGACTTATAGCGCATCTAGCTTACATTCTAGAGGCGCCGGACATTTGCATGATGTGGTGCATTCCCCCCTCACTCTCCATTGTGCCCTCTTTTCCAGACGCAAACCCAAACGTCGCAGTTCAGCTACGGTAGCAACTAGCAACTGGACCCGTCGTAGTAAAGATTCGGAGAGCATGAAGTGCACGTAACCTAGGAAAAACAACACAGTGCTTCGGATGGTAGGCTATGATTTTATGATATGAATCTAACACTCCAAGTAAACATCACTATAAAGAACGATCAGGAATTTTCTGGAAAAACTCAGTATTTTCTTATAAATCCAGCAAACCTCCTAGTTAGCGGAGTAATATATAAACCCAGTCCAAATCTTCTGTACCCAACCTTTGTGCCCACTTCGGTACGCACATGATCTGATCCATACACTTGTGGGCCCCATAGGAAAGTATATGGCCGGGATGTGCTGGGCATATTGTCCCAGGCACAGAGGATTTCAACCCATAAAAACATACCTGCATTCATAATTACCATCAGAATTGAAGAAGTTTCTTTTATCTTTTTTCTTATTATTTTGATTTTTTCCGAATAACCCCCTCATATATCAAGAAATTCCAGATAACTCCCTCATGTTTCAGAAATCCTAATAACACCCTCCACTCACCCCAACAGTCATTCCACCGTTAACGTTGACGACTGGCTCTATTTTTACTCTTCGCATGACAATATTCACGCATTGTGTTTATTGACGGATTATTTAACCAAGTCTTCCTGTTTAGCAACAGTTACGTTGTATATTTCCTTTATTAAATGGACAAACACTAAAACATTGGACTGAGACTAGTTTAAGTTTAAGCAAACTAGTAGAACTCGGACCGGACCTGAACTTTTTTCCCAAACCGATCAAGTTCTACAACATATAAATTTATATTGAATTAAATTATTTCTTTGTCTACATTATTCCGTTTAAAAATGTTAAATTATCTTATCATATTTTTATTATTTTATATATAAGAAAATTTGTTAAAGTTTAAAATATAAGAAGTATTATTAGTGATTACACATTGGACCCACCCAACATAATAAACTCAGTAACCATACATATGACATATTGTAGCGTTTGGCAACGCGGTTGAGTTCATCGCCAATGGTTTATCACAAATGATTCATCGCAATAATTTCTCATGGTGAAAAATGAGCGGCTGGTAGAGTTTGTCGATTGCTCCAGACAAAAAAACACAATATAAAATTAGAGTATGATCAACCATGTGTTTGGCAACGCGAATAGTAGTGATTGACCTGCTGCCCGTGGTTGTCCATCACTGCCTGAACAATCACCACCGCTTTGCCAAATGAAATACACGCACCGCAACACCCAGCAATGTGAATGTTTTTGTAACATAGCCCCTCTCCACTGCACCTACCACTTGGTTTTTATCTAAAATTCATTGAAAAAATAAAGTCAAACCCAAGACTTCTTCTTTGACATATTATCCGGTTGACGAATACATATGACTTTGACTTGTATATCTATATATATATATATAATCAAATGTGTACTTATATTTATCTATGTATGGGTGTGTACATACTTGTCTATGCTAAAAAAGAAGAGTTGGATTGAACACTTTCTTTGAGAAGTGGTCACATGAGTGGCCCATGATCTCTTAATGAAATGATTAGCAATATGCAGCGAGATACATGACTAGGAGTATATACAACCATATAAATATGTTTGAAAGATTTAAAATTAAATTCGAGTATGTGAATAGCCACATATCAATTAATGCATGTTTTAGATTTTACTGAACAAGTGCTACGACTTTCGACACAGGACACACGAAGAAAGTGGAGCCAACAGAAAGGACGACGAATGTAAAAACATAACAATGATACTTGGGTCAAAGCTAGCAAGATATATGTTGAATTATTTTCTTTCTTGTAAGAACTATGTGAGAAAAATCTCCTAGCACACATTTCTGATAAGTTTATCTTTGTGATTACATTTCACTCTATTGTGCGGCACCAGGGTGCTTTCTAATTACACATAATCAATTTTGGTCAATTTTGTATTTAACATTTAGCAAAAAGAAACATGAGTTGTTGTCGTGTTGCACCAGTAGGAGTAAACCCAAATATTTATCTCACAAGGATTGGGTCAAATATAATAATTTTTTATAATTGTATAGATATATAATATTAAATTAATAAACCTCTAGCTTATCTGAGTAACCCATAAATTAATGAGGTGTAAAGAATGGACATTAGAACAAAAAGAAGAACCTAGCCTTCAAGTCTAACGGGTGGATTGACGGTGGGTGAGTGGAGGGGGGTAATTAGGATTTTGGGGTTAGTGGAGGGGGTTTGTTAGGCTTTCGAATACATGAGGGGGTTTTCTAGAATTTGCTGAAAAGTGGGTGGGGGTTATGGAAAAAACTCTATTATTTTTTGTTTAAAACCATCACTACTAGGGGACATATCAGATTGGCTGGCTGATCTGACCCATGTCGACATCCAAATAACTTAAACTGGAAATCGTCAATACAATTAATATGAGTTGTTGGGACCCAAAGTTTTCAATGAGTTGTCACTTTTAGGGTCAGGGTCAAGGCAAACTCAAGCCAAAAACTCAAATACCTATATTCATTACATATATTTATATATAAAACTGTATGTTCATGTATAATATGTAGTTTTCCCATGATACGTTTGATTAAAAGTTTTCCAAAATACGCTCGATCTTGAACATTTTATATAGTCAAACAAATTAGAGTAGAAATACTATGTACTATAATTAGTTGTATTTATATGCATTTATTTGATATTTAACTCATATGTAATAATCTATAACATAATTTAGCATAAGATTAGATGTATACTTCTTGCATTAGATGTATTTTAAAAAAATCTCAATTAGACATGTGTAGACCATCTATTAATGTATTTTCTAATCAAAAGTAAGTTGTAAAAGTTTTATAAATGTTAGATGATTTTTTGTAGTATCTCATAAATTTATGAGATAACACTATGATTGTTAAACATGTAATACCAATACAATATTTTTTCATTCATCAAATTTATTTAAATTATTGTGATGGTAGTACATTTAATAACATATAATTTACATGTACTAATCAATGCATGTATGTAAAACTCTACTATTAAAATGTTTTTAGATATATCTTAGCTTTAATATGTTATTCGAACTAGCCCAAACTAGATTGAATCGGTCTATGTTAGAGGGTCAGGATCCTCAAGTATGTGATGAGATTGTCAAAAATTATATTGGCCTAAACACAGCCCACAATTGATTTTAAAAATAGGTGTTGGTAGGATTCTATATAAATCTAGTATCACGCACCTAGTGTTCATCCATAGTCACTACTTTCTCTAATTCTTATTATTTTCTCTTAAATTAAATTTTCTAGTTTATCTACATGAAAAAATTACATTGAAGTTTGTGTAAGGCGACTTGGATTTAATTTATTTCATAAAATTAAGAATACATAATTAGGATCAATTTTATAATGTGTAATCAAAACTAAATTTGAGCTCTACCATTATGATGTTTTATATTATAATAATAATTGTTAAAGTGATGCATAAATATATATGGCTAAAAGACACAACCCAACCTTTCGCGACCCCCTACTCTTATTATACTTATTGAAGGCAAACCAAGGAAGTAAGGATCCACACTCTATTTTCTCAGTATCCAGATTTAACAAATGGCCAATAATATTTATTAATTTCAAATCATAAGCTTTGTTTGATAACAAAATTGAGAAAAGAACCTCCTCTAAGGAGGTTGCATATACTTCTAAAATGAAAAGGAAACTACAAAAAGGAATATTATGGCATGAAAGGAGATATCAAGATTTATTATTTAATCCTTTAGGCATATTTATCTAATAGTGTTTGATGCATTCTTCCTATAATTCATTTCTCTAATCTTGAATCAACATAACTAACCTAAAACACCGATAAACATTTATACACGCAATATATTTCTATATTGTGTACATGAGTTCCACCAAAATTGTGTTCATATATGACTAATAACATGTATTGCATATCAATGAACTAATGTGATAATAGAACTAGTATTTTCAATTTAGTTATCCAAACCATATTATCATCTTGGGTGTACCCATTCTAATATCTATCATTGTCATTTCTTGAGAGGTATTTTCGCATGTATTACCTTTGTGATATTTAATATTTGGTTTGGAACATTCTATATACATATGTGACACATAAAGACTATAATTGTATTGGGATTGAAGCAGTCAAGTAGTTTTAAATGCATTACCAAATGTTTGGAAAATATGTGTATCATTGGTAAATCAATTATAAATTGTTGTTCAGAAAGTAGCCATGTACCTCTTGATAAAGGATATAAGAATGTTCCATGGAATACAAGCAAGATGCAATCCAAACAAATTGAAATTACCACATAATTATATATAGTGTTGTACTCCTTCTAAATTTTAGTCTATTCTAGATTCAAGATTTTTTGGTTTAGGGTCAACTTAAGATTGAGATAGTGTTCAATTGAGAAACCCTAAATCTTTCATTTGTATTGGTCCATAGAGAGGAAAACCATAATTACGCATCAAGTAACCCTCATTATCATGAATCTTATTATCAATATTATATCTTCTACTAGATGTATTAAACAAGTTAAACATAATATTAATCAAGAATAGGATATGCTTAAAATCACCATCGTATATTCATGAATCAAAGAAAACTTTTAGAACTAGAAGCATGATCAAGCCTTGAAACTATGTGATTCTGATTTTATGTATATTTCTGATAAATTGATACATAGTTTGTGTAACATATCAGATCTTAGACCCCATTCTAGAGCTTTGATCTTTTGGACATAGTCAAGCAAGGTTAAGGTTTTAGACCTAAAGGATGTTTTGTATAACCCTAATGAACTAATGTATGTAAAAATCACTCTAATATAACCCAATGTTCTCACATTAGTCTTGGGCCAATAATAGACACATAAAATATGTCACATGAAATAATAGTGAATTATATAAAATTTTGTGCAAATAATCACACATAATTCTTTTGGTGATAATATCAAGATATGGAACATAATTGAATGAGCAAGAGTGATAATAATGAGATAATGTGATAATAATGGCCACAAATATTAATTGTGACACAACTCATTAAAAGAAATACCAAAAGTGGAATCTAAGATAAGAATCGTGTTCCTTGGGTCCCAGTTGCCTTGGGAGTCAAGTTTCACATTATTCAAATTAAAATAATAATTTAATTTAATTTGGAAAGAGAAGATATGAATTTTTCCTTCAAAATATGAAATAAAATAATAAATGACTCCAAAATATGAAATCAATCTTGGATTTGTAATCTATATAATAAATATAGCATTTGCCAGAAATTTCATCCAATTTGGAAAATGTTTGGTTAAAAGATGAAATCATGTTAGAGAAAGTGCGTAGAACCTTCAAAATATTAAATAAATGTATGAACCTCTGCAACATAAACAATTGATGGCAAAATTCATATCCAACACATTAAATATGACTTGTGGGTGAAGTTTTATCAAATTTGGAGAATCTTATGGACATTAATGAAGGAGGAAAGAGAAAATAAGATTTGATTTATTTAACACATAAAAAGTTCTCAAAAGGCAAATATAATTACATAATCGGAATCTACATGTCTTAATTGGCCATCATGAAAAATTTCATTTAATTTGGAGTTTGTCTGCACCCTCAATGGAGGATAGAGAAAAGTCTTCACCAATTTAGTTGTTTCCATGATCAACTTTGCCTAATTACAAATTATTCGCATGTATTAGGATTATGATTCATATCAATGTAATGAAACCCTAATTCTAGATCTTTGTAGAAAAACTATGATTTTGGACTCAAAACCTATACCAAATGATTCCTTATGTTTTTCTAATCAAGAATTTATTTGTTATATTTGGAGTTACGATATATTAGTTACCAAATTTTAGGGTTTTTTATATTAATTAATTAGATCCTCAAAAATCCATCATCAAAAACATGGAAATCAGGCTTTGAAACTATTCTTATTAGAAAGATCACATTTTTTTTATTCTAAAACACATTTTTACTTAATTTTTAGACAAATAGATTAAAAGATGTGAATTTTACAAAATAGACCAATCTGAAAATGCCACATTGGAAAATAACTTGCGAGAGAGGAAGAGAGAGAGAGAGGGCCAAACTGGTAACTTGGCCCAATCATGAGTGGCCAAATCATGGGTCAACGACCAACTAAGCCATGTCTAAGGCAAAGCAACAAGCGGTGAAAAGATGCAATTGCCCCTGACGAGAAAAAAAAGAAAAAGAATGAGCTGGGAAAAATAGGAAATCAACTAGGGACTTTCTTCTTTGCACACCCAGACATGTCTATGATGGTAAATAGATCAAAACCTCATCGTAATTGGGAAAAACCGTAAGAGTCGACGAATCAATGTTCTAAACACACGTAAGTGAAGAACAGAAGGCGAGTGACTTACCTTTAGGTGGAATCAAGCTTCGATGGAGCAGAGGATTATGGATGAGTTCTGCAAGCTCAGGTAGGAAATACGGTTGGTGGTGGTAGAGTGTGAGACTTCAAAATAAATTAAGAGGTGATAAAGGTAGAGAAGAGGATGAAGGAACTACGGAGAGGATTATATACATGTGAGAATTCGGTTCATGGGTTATGGGAGTACGAGGTTCGAGAGGTCGTGAACTAAAATTTTAGAAAATAGTTGATAAAGGAAACTAGGTAACAAATTAAGACTTGTTGGGTGCAGAAACGTGACATGAATACAATGCAAGTACAATTTTTGGAAATGATCAAGAAACGGGGAAGCTATTGGAGAAAAACCAGGTCTTACAACCACTTTTATTGTTCACTCACGAGGGTCCTCTCCTATGTGAGGTAGGACAAGGGTCAGATGCTACTCAATTTAGATCAAATGGCCATAAACAAAGTGCATCATAGAAAAGAAAAAAAAGAAAGCCAATGTGACATTTATATGACGTTTCCCAATCGATTTCAAATAAAGTGTGAATGCATTCATTTCTAGGACTTAGGTTTAAGGTATGTTTGCATCCCTGATTATTCTTTTGAGAAATCACCTATATTTCTTATTTCTCTTGGTCTGATGGACATTAGTCTATACACAATGTCTTTTTCTTTTAAAATTATGCTTCATGTGAAGTACCTTTTATTTGTTATTGATATTTAGACATTATTTTGGTCTTTATTATGATTTGTTCATGATGGAACTCTATAAGATGACATGTGATATCTTTTTCCCACTTGTGAGGTGGATGTTTATGTTGTCCATTAGGATGATGGCAACTTTTGTTTAATCTGACTATACCTTTTTACTTGCCTCTCTATTAAACATGTTATGTTATTCAGTAGCACTAGAGTAGTATAATTGCATTGGTTTTTGGGCAGTATGCCCCTTTTATTATTGGGATGGAGGTGGTGGTACCCTATACCTGGGTTTCAAGTTTGTGACGCTTGGTTCAACTTATATATATTGGGAGTTGGTAGTATGTCACTCTATCAGGTTTCAAGTTTATGAGGCTTGGTCGGCTCTGTCTTCATATTGTTCTAGGGATATGTTTATCTCACATGCATGTAGGATGATGATTGTGGGGTGTGTGCCCTACTTTCTTTGTATATGATAGTATGGCACAATTTTATTTGTTTCATTATGGTAAGTATCTCCTTATTGTTGTTCTTTTCTTTTATGCCCAATTGGGTAATATTTTTTCTTTCATGGGAAGCCTTTATATTTGTTTTCCTTTATTTCATAATATTACTCAAATTCCTTTTTGGTATGTACATACCAGCCTTTGCTGATGTCTTCTATTTTTCTCTTCTTGTTGGGGTTTTCTTCCAACCCTAGGTGAAGGATATGGAGGATGTGGCATACAGTCTTGGACTTAGCTTAAGGAGTTAAAGCTTGGAGACAAAGTTGTTATGGTTTAGAATTCCTTCTGCTAGATCCTTATATTGTATCATACATGTAAACCCTATGTGGGAGATTAAGGTGAACATTTGTAAAACTTTTGGAAAGCTGATAATCATCATGATTTTTTTATTCTGCTACTATACTTTGGTTATTTTGAATACCATTAATAAGATTTGAAAATTTTACACCCACTCCATCATGGGTGTGTTTAGACTGGAGTTTTTATTCTTGATATTTTTAGTAGGGTGTGGTTCCCCTCTGGGATCCTACTCCTTACGGCATGGTATTAGAGCCCATGATAGTTCGATTCTAACTATTTCAATTTTGTTTCCCTTATTAGAACCCTTGACTTAGACAGTTACCTCTAGGAAAGATGTTTATCCTAGATCTTACCTAAGTTGTTTTGATGATGAAAACTTGATATGAGCTTCACATTAGGATCATGATGTTTAGAAAATCCTAATGTGATGAGGTTTTAGGTGATCTTACCCAAACATATAAGTTAATGATGACATGTAACTTTTGATGCAATAAGGTTTGATTCGAGGATGAAAATCAGGATATGAGTTTGAAGAAATGGTAGGATGAAGATGTCTTGTTATGGAAAATTGTGACTTGGTTTCCGCAATTGATTTTGGATCCATATTTTTTTCATATCAAATAAATTTCATCGCCAAAAATTATTTTAAATATACTACTATATGTACAAAATTTTCTGGATTTTATCAAAGTTTTCTTAAACTAAGTCACAATGAAGATGTTTGAGGTATGGATAGTGAAAGCCTAGAATTAGTTGGAATAGAATCTTAACCCTAGTTTTGGTTTTGTAGAAATGACTAGGGATATATGGATTATATCCTTTGTGCTATGTGATTTTTTGGACCTTAGGGTTGTTAGGTTAGAGACACAATGACCTAAACCTCAACCCTAGATGGTCCTAACTTGTTAGTTGGATACATGAACAACATAAATCTTTAAAACATTCACAACTAATAGATATGTGGGTAACCCTAAATGTTGTTTAGTTTGACATGATTAGGTTAAACCTTTTATGGGGTGGAGAGTAGTTGGTTGTTGATGTTTGGATCAATAAATTTTGAGGATGAAATCCTTTTAAGGGGTGGAGAGTTGTAACATACTAGATATTAGACCCCATCCTAAAGCTTTGTCCTTTTGGACATAGCCAAACAAGGTTAAGGTTTTAGACCTAAAGGATGATTTGCATAACCCTAATGAACTAATGTAGGTAAAAATCACCCTAATGTGACCTAATGTTCTCACGTTAGTCTAGGGCCAATATTAGACACATAAAATATGTCACATGAGATAATAATAAATTATATAAAATTTTGTGCAAATAATCACACATAATTCTTTTGGTGATAATATAAAGATATGGAACATAATTGAATGAGAAAGAGTGATAAAATTGCAATGTGATTTATAAAATTGCTTCTAAAGTGGTGGCAAATAGACTCAGACCTCTCATGGACAACATTGTGTCGGAAAATCAAAGTGCTTTCATTCCGGGCAGACTGATAACTGATAATGCTCTTATCGCCTATGAACTCTTCCATACCATGAAAGGGAACCAAGGAAAAAAGAAAGGTCATCTAGCTCTCAAATTGGATATGTCAAAGGCCTATGACAGGGTGGAATGGAAGTTTGTAGATTTTGTGCAAGAAAAGCTGGGGTTTGGTGAGAAATGGAGGAGGAAGATTTATGATTGCATGTCAACTGTAGCACATTCTTTTGCCATTAACGGGGAACGAACCAGGAAGACCAAACCATCCAGAGGACTGCGACAGGGTGACCCTCTCTCTCCATATCTTTTTATTCTTTGTGCAGAAGCTTTTTCTACTTCTATTAACCTTGTCACGCAACAGAATGTCATTCATGGGATCCGGGCAAGCCGCCATGGACCCCGAGTCTCTCAACTTTTCTTTGCAGATGACTCTATTCTTTTCACAAGAGCAACTAAAGAAGAATGTCTGAAAATAGCTGCCATCATCAGCCAGTACGAACGGGCATCCGGACAGAAAATTAACTTATCCAAGACTGAGGTTGCTTTTAGTAAAGGAGCAGACCGAGAAAAGAGAAGGGAATTGACAAGTTTTTTGCAGGTTAAAGAGGTAGATAGACACGGCAAATACCTTGGCCTTCCCACGGCAGTAGGAAGATCAAAGAAACAAGTCTTCGCCTACGTACAAGAACGTATATGGAGGAAGCTGCAAGGGTGGAAAGAAAAATTGCTGTCCAAAGCGGGAAAGGAAGTCCTCATCAAAGCGGTGTCCCAGGCAATCCTGTCGTATATTATGAGCATATTTCAACTACCAGGATATCTCATTGATTCTATCAATAGCATGATCTCGAGATACTGGTGGGGGACACAAGGAACGGAAAGGAAGATGGCATGGGTCAGTTGGGACAATCTGTGCAAACCGAAATCACAAGGAGGAATGGGGTTTAGGAACATTCATATCTTCAACCAAGCTCTCCTAGCGAAGCAAACATGGAGGCTTTTTCACAACCGGGAATCCTTAGCGTGACGTGTGCTACAAGAAAAATACTTTCCACGGGGATCTGTGTTGAGTGCGAGGAGGGGACACAATCCGAGCTTCACGTGGCGGAGTATATGGAACGCTAAAAGCATCATTATGGAGGGGCTGCAATGGAGGGTGGGAGATGGATCTAATATCCACATATGGAAGGACACATGGATTCCGCAGATGGGAGGCAGCGTGGACAAAGTGCATGGGGTGTCGAGTACATCTGTCGAGTGGGTTAGCGAACTGTTGGGGGAGGATGGGGTTACGTGGAACGAAGAGAAGGTAAATCAATTGTTCACGCACGACATTGCCCATAAGGTCCTTGCTATTCCCTTGAGCTCAACACAGCAGCGGGATAACATCTTATGGAGACCGAGTCGGCAAGGGTCGTTCTCGGTTAGCTCGGCATACTGGCTAGCCTCGAACTGCAGCGGCAGCCTTCAGCGACAGGAAGAGCAGGGTGGCGCAGGTATGTGGCGGAGGATTTGGAGAAGGGGACTCATTCTGAAAGCAGCCCATTTCCTATGGCGGTGTATGACGGGTGCCTTAGGCACTGTGGGGAGACTATATGATAGACATTGCCATCCCGAAGGTGTGTGCGGCATCTGTAAAACCGAGAAAGAAGACATCTCTCACGTCCTCTTCCGGTGCCCGCAAGCATGGGATTTGTGGAAGAACAGCCCGGCTTTGATACAGCTAAAGATCAGACGGGCGGGGCAACAGAGCACACAAGAAGGAATCATGGAGCTGATTACTATAGGCACGACTGAGGAGGAAGACACTATGGTCGCTTCTTTGTGGTCCATATGGACTCGGAGAAATGACATAGTGTTTGGAAATCCAGTAAGACCCCCATGTACGGTGCAGCGGGTATTAGGAGCAATGATCCAGGACTACCGGGAGGCATGGTCCAAGGAGAAGCAGCAGCGACCACGACGGGAGGAGCAAGAGTGGCGGCCACCAGAGCAAGGAGAACTGAAACTGAATTGCGATGCGGCAGTCGGAGTTCAGGGGTATGATAGCGTCGGGCTGGTATGGAGGGACAACAGTGGTAAAGTTATCCATGTGGCGGGAATGTGGCATCCATCACTTAATGATGTTCTAGTAGCGGAAGCAAGGGCCATCAAAGAAGGTTTAATCCAATCGCAGAAGCTTGAATGTGAGAAGCTCTTCGTGGAATCGGATTCACAGACTGTTATTAATCTGATCAATGGAGGCGCTGATCGCACGGACCTGCTGGGCACTGTGCTCGGAGATATCTATAGACTATTAGCTAGTTTTAATAGTGTTACTTTCTATTTCTGTAAGAGGCAAGAAAATGGCTTAGCTCATCGTCTAGCTCGAGAAGCTACATCCTGGCTTGCTCCTAGTTTTCTTTCTGCGAATTTCCCTTCTTTTGTAGCTGACTGGTCGGAACCTCGTTTGGGCCCGAGTTAATTAATTAAGTAGGTTTCCTCAAAAAAATATTGAAATAATGTGATAATAATGTCCACAAATATTACTTGTCAAATAACTCATTAAAAGAAATCCTAAAAGAGGAATCTAGGTTAATAATTGTGTTCCTTGGGTCCTAATTACCTTGGGAGTCAAGTTTGACATTATTCACATTATAATAATAATTTAATTTAATTTGGAAAGAGAATATATGACTTTTTCATTCAAAATATGAAATAAAATAATAAATTAGTCCAAAAGAGGAAAATAATTTTGGATCCATAATCTACATTATAAATATAGCATTTGGGGGAATTTTCATCCAATTTTGAAGATGTTTGGTTAAAAGATGATATCAAGAGAGGGAAAGTGTGTAGAATCTTCAAAAGATGAAATAAATATACAAACCTCTCCAACATAGAAAATTGATGGCAAATTCATATCCAACACATTAAATTTGACTTTTGGGTGAAGTTTCATCAAATTTGGAGAATCTTATAACCATTAATGAAGGAGGAAAGAGAAAATAAGATTTGAATTATTTAACACATAAAAAGTTCTCAAAAGACAAATCTAATTTCATAATCAGAATCTACATGTCTTAATTGGCCACTATGCAAAATTTTATTTAATTTGGAGTTTATCTACACCCTCAATGAAGCAGAGAGAAAATGAGGAATAAATGCATTCACACTTTATTCGAAATCGATTGGGAAACATCATTTAAATGTCATGTTGGTTTCTCCTTTTTTTGTGATGCAGTCACACTTTATTTTTGTGATCCCAAAGGCTTCCTTACATCCCTTGGGTTTGGGGACCCCTCATGGTCATCTAATGATGATTTAGGCCAATTGAATTAGCCATAGGTGTCTAGACTTTGGTCGAGTAGGGTCAAGTCACAGATAATTTGGTAGATATTGGTGGAGGGTTGAATACCTCCTTACTAGAAATGTAGGGCACAATTCTCATATTTGGGTGGTGTCGGATTTTCTTAGTGGCTCATATAAGAAAAAGGTTCAAGGGAAGGGACAAAGACACAAAATCCTATTTTTGAAGATGTATGCATACCTCATTTCTAGGAGATGATGGTGATTTGAGTTTTAATTGGGTTCATCTCAAACTCTTAAAGCTAAAGGTCTTGTAGTCTAGTGGAGATGAGGGTTAGAGAGGGAGACATAGAACATGATGGAGAAGAATTTTGTTCTATGGAAAATGGATAGAAACTAGCGAGGGATATGAGCACTGCCTAATTATTATACTTGGGTCGGAGAGTCTAAATCTGGATGGACTATGTCCTCTCATTGATTTCTATTTTCTTTTTTAACCAAAACACAATTTTAGATAAAAAAATTTATGGGCTAGTTTATAACTTTGTCTCATCTCAAATTTTAGGATAAAATTCAATCATCTCTATTCTAACATAGAGCCAAAGATAAAAGTAAAACAAATTTTTGTCACATGATACTTAGAATTCAAGAAAAGACTATATAATTACAAAAGTAAATTCCTAGTCCATAGGAAAACTTAAATATTTTGTAATTCCGTCGTTCATCTCTAAAATCATTAACCAAATAACTAAAAATATCATTGGTATCTAATATGAGCATGAAATTTGAATTCTTAATTTGTATATCAAGGACCTATTTGAAAACTGAAAACAACCCAATCAGGGCTTAATTAGATTTAGAGACCATGGTTAAAACCTAGTTTTATCTAATCGATCCAAAAGCTCCACTATGTTTTTAGTTCCACAATTAAGGTGTGATTCACCATAAGTTCCTCAATGTAGTCTTATTATAGTATAATCATAAACTAAGCTTGTTGCTATTTTATTTTCCTGAACTTGTGTCTCAGTCTAAGTCCTAAGCTCAAAATCATTAACCAAAGTCATCCTTTTTCATTCCTTACTCAATTTTTATTACCCACGTAATATTCTTAAATTTCTTATTGTTAAATCTAAAACTTCCAAATATTGAGGTCATCACAGTCACCCCAATAGGAAAGAAATATTGTACCCCAAATTTGAAATCAAATACTTTGAGGTAAATGATAACTTCATTATCATCTTGCATTATTGGTCTAGAAACACACCTTGGAATGGTTTCGTATAAATCATTATCAACAACTTTTACTTGAGTGAAGTTATATGTATATATATAAACTTAGGATAGAACCAGAACTATTTAAAGAATGACCCCATATCCTCTTTTATCATACTATATTGTCACTGGGTTCTTATATTTTCACTTAGGTATCAAGAAGACAAACCATCTTTTAACTTTATCCATGAGGTGGTGAGGTAAAAGCTCTATACATTTAATTATAAAATAAAACTCATTATATTCATTTATCTATAACACTTATGTATATCAAACGTAGATACCCAACCTCTTACACTAAAATTAATATGAAAAATATATTTGGTTGTGTTCCAAATAATTTTTTTGCCATGTTTTGTGTGTAGAGATGATATCTCCACATATTGTTTTACAATTAAAATTTTTGGTTGAGTTATCTCAGAATGTGAATCTCATAAATGAGTGTATTTCATAAATCCAACGAGTTCTTAGCTGACATAAACCCAAGGGGGAAATTGGTTTTCTCGATGACTTTGAGTTTATGAACAACCTCCCTTATGATTTTATTTCCACGATTTATACATAATTTCTTGCATTCATTATTTCTACACTTCGTGTATCATTGGCCTTAGTCATTCCATTGTAGCAATCTTTTCCTAATCCCAAGGGCCTCATGTACTTATAAGGTGGCTTTCCCTTAAACCCTCAAGCCTCGGTGGCCTTCTCTTGACCCCTTGGATCATGTACTTATGGTTTGTTAGTGAAGATTTTGTATATTTTGATCTTAGTACATACTACTCTGACAAGGGGTTTGCTTTATCGAGTCACTAGTTGGATCCTTCTCCTCTTCCGAAGGTGATAGAACAAGATTGCACTAAAGTAACCAAAGATCTTCCTCCTCCTTTAAAGGTGCAAAAAAGAAGAACCAAGGTTACAATCCCCTCTCTGGCCCTCAACAACCAATTCCTCCCTCATCAATAAACCATAACACCTCTAAGGTAATCTCTAACTTACATCTTCGTATTAGTCAAAGGAAAGGTGTTTATTCCTGCACTCAGTGTTGATTAGTAATTTCTAATCTACCACTAATCTTGGAGCTATCTTTACTTATTTTACTACTAATCTCTTTGTTTTATCTATACCAAAGACTTCTATACATGCTCTTAAGAATTCTTTCTAGCATCAATCTATGGAAACTGAAATGATTGTCCTTTGCAATCACAAGATGTAGGATCTCGTTCATCATCCTAAAAATTGTCCTACTATTTCCTGACATTGGATTTTTACTATTAAATATCAGTCGGATGGGTCAATTAAATGGCTAAAGGCTCCTTTGGTATCACAAGGTTATACCCAGACCTATGGGGTTGACAACTATGGAACATTTTCCCATGTTTCCAGACTTTATTTTGTACAGGTTCTTATATTTGTTGTTGTGTACCATTATTGACCTCTTTTTTACTTGATGTTAAAAAAGCCTTTCGTATGGTGATTTACATGAGGAAGTCAAGATGGAGCAACCACCTAGTTTTGTGACTCAGGAGGAGTGTTCCAAAGTTTATAGACTCAAGAAGGCAATCTATGGACTAAAACAAATCCCAAAAGCCTAGTTTGATAAATTGAGGTAGATTCTTCTAACTTTCAATTTTGGCACTCCCATTTATAGATCACTCTATTTTTATTAAAAAAGACCAGTTCCATGCTTTTTGTTTTTATTCTCTATGTACATTATAAAAAAAATTCTATTAGTTATTATGAAGGTATTACAAATACCAAAAGATATCTAGAACAACACTTTGTTACTAAAGACCTTGGAAAACTCAAGTACTTCTTGAGAATTGAAGTTTCCATATCTTCGTCTAGTGTTTTTCTTTCACGATAGTAATAAGTTATAGATCTTCAGAAAGAAACTGGAATGATTGGTACTAAACCTACTCACACCCCTCTGGATCCCAATACCAATTGAGATGATGAATCTTCATCTCCCAATTCTAATAACCACCAATACAGATTAATGGTTGATAAGCATATCTATCTTACAATGACTAAAGATTGTATTATTGTTATTGCTGGACTTGTAAGTAGGTATCTGAATAAACCTCGACAATGTCATTGTGATTTTGTCTGTCATATCCATAAATATATGAAAATTTCTCTAGGGAAACGATTATTTTATTGTAAACATGGGCACCACAAACTCACTGAATATTCTGAATCCAATTATGTCAGTAGTATATGTGACAAGAAATTGTAGGGAAATATGGAATCAGGTAGGCAGTAGAAATAAAAAAAATCTATTGTATTCCCCATTAAACCATCTGATCGTGTCAATAACTATATAAGGGAAAGGATGGTTTTGAGGATATACCTGGTCCTAGAGAAAGTCTAGTGACAATCTCCTCATCATTGTGAGCGCCCTTCTTCTTACACTCAAACAACATCTGCATCGGCCTTCCGGTTGGTTACCATGGACATCAGGTTGGTGTTGTTCTCCTAGTGGGAAAAGTATCCACACCTCTAGAGAAGTCCACATGAACTTCCTAGAACTCCTATAATTCTTCTAGAACAGATAGGAAGGAGTTGTCCCTCCCATTAGTGTACTAGTCACCAACTTGCTCTCTCATAATTATTCTCCCTTTGTAAAGAAGTGAAACCACTTTTCTACTAAAAATTTGAACAATAAAACCTCCAGTCCAAACATACTCATATGGTATGATGGAGTGGGTGTAAAATTTTCAAATCTTTATATAATGGTAACAAAAGACCAAAGTATAGCAGCGGAAAAAAAATATTTGACTATTCAATTATAAAACAAAGGGTTACAAACTTACATCACAAGGATCCATGTAGAGGAAATCTAGACCACCTCAAGATTGTCTCTAAACTTCATCATCACAAACTAAGTCCAGGTCAACATGTCAAGCCATCCATGTCCTCCACCTAGGGTTGGAAGCATACCCCAACAAAAGAGAAACAAAAGGAGACATCAACAAAGGCTGGTATGTGCATACTGAAAAGCAACTTGAGCAATATAAGGATATAAAGGACATCAAATGTAAAGGCTTCCCATGTAAGAGATAAGTACCACCCAAACGGGTATCAAGAGAAAATATCATAACAAAAAGGGATACTTGCCATAACCAACAAATAAAAGGATTGTGCCATATAACATCCACTACCATGGTGGAAAACAAGCACCAGTAGGGCACACACCCCACAATCAATATCCTGCATGCATGTGAGATAAACATAGCCCTAGAACAATACAAACACAATTGGTGGCTAAGGCTTCACATCCTTATAAACTTGATAGAGAATGACTCACCGCCAAACTCCCAAATATATAAAATGGGTCAAGACACACATCTTGCCTTGGGTATGAGGTTCCTTGCCATCCCAAAAGAGCAGGAAATATCACATCTGCTATAAACAAAACCAATGCACTTACACTACTCTAGTGCTACTGAATCACATAGCATGTTTAATGTAGAGGCAAGTAGAAAAGTATAGTCATATTATTATCAAGGTTGCCATCACACAATGGACAACACAAACATATAAGCAAATCCACTTCAAAGTGGGCATATATCACCAAGCAAACTTCCACATCACAGTGGGCATATAATATCAAAAGTCCAACTTGCACCAAGGCATAAGAAACAGATTCAAGAGAATATCCATGATCACAAGATCAATAACAATTAAAAGATACTTCACATGAAGCATGAGTTCAAGAGAACAAGACAATTTGTAGGCTAATGTCCAAAGGACCAAAAGAAAGAATAAAATAGGCTAATTGCTCAACAAGAATAATCAGATATGCAAACATACCTCAACTTCAGAGTCAAATAGGTCCAAAGTCACTTCTAAGTCCAAGCTTAAGTTTCCAAAGCACCTATTAGCATATATGTAGGATTAGGGTTAGATTTATATTAATTTCATAAACCCTAAAAACCGCCTTTTTATTAATTATGAATTAGATTTCCAAAACCATTCCATATTTTATATTATATTTTTCTGAGCTCAAAACATATTTTATTATATTTTCCTGACTTTTATATATTTAGTTATGAATTATACAAGTTAATTCATTATTAATTAGATCCATTGAAAACACCTATTATTAAACATTAGATTTAGTTATAAAAACATGTACCATTAGTTAGATCTTATTTTTCTGAATCCAACGAATATTTTTACATATTTTTCTGATCACTAAATAATTAATTATGATTTTTGCAAAACTGGCCAATCAGAACTCCTGAAAAAGCCAGGTCGGCGTCGAGAAAACAAAAGAGGAAGAGAGAGGGTCCCGCTGACTTGGCCCAATCCAGGATGGCCAAGTCACGCGGTCAAAACATGGTTGACTCACTTCAAACAAAGGAATCAAAGGGTTAGAAATATGATTTCACCCCTGATGAAAAAAATGCAACCTAATAGAAAACAAAGGGGTAAGGAAGAGAATTCACACTAGGGAATCATCGCCCACCCCAGACTCCTCGCCATGGCCGTGAGAAGTAGCTAGGATGCAGATCGGTGAGTTTGGGGAAATGGGGAGAGTATGGTCAGAGCAAGAACCGATTACACAGATCGATCAGAAACACCACAACGAAGCTTACGGTGAGGAAAAACAAGACAACATGGGTCCATAACACAGGAATCACACCAAACATCAAAATATGTGAAGAAGAAGACCAGAAGAGGGAAAAGAGATGGGTTTGCCTTAGAGTCAAATTGACTGAGGTAGAAGCTTCACGATGGACAGTGGATGATATCTGGATACTCTCCCAGGATCGCGAAGGCTGGAGGCACAACCACGAATCTGCAGTTGCTGTCGGGAAGACTTGAAGTTCGGGGAAGAGTCCTGGGGTCAAGAGACGCCAGACCAAAGCTGGAATATGGAACCGCAGGTCGCCACGAAGGCAACGGGACCATTACACGGAGGTCTGATGGCCAAAAACGGCGAGGAGAAGGAAAAAGATAGTGAAACAGGGCATCGAACGACGCCTTAAAGGTCTAGGTCATATAGGGGACGAAACCCCCAAAACCCTGGGTTGGGAAGGTGTGGAAAGATGAGAGGAATGCAACAGAGAAGAAATAGCAAGGAAATACAGGATGAGGAGCGAGAAAAGATAGCGAGAAATCCATTGTTACTGTTCACCGTGAGTCAGTCTCCTACCCAAGGTAGGAGACGATCTTAAACCCGCTCGATCAGAATCCAAAGGATGCGATCAAAGTGCGCGTAAGTCGAATCTACGTGACAACCTGTATTTCAGAAAACATAGTCCAAATGTAATTAGGATTAAGGTGACATTATATTTTAAATTACCTTTATCTCTTTCTTAAATTGAGGGTTAAAAAATAATCAAAATTAACTCAAATTTTGCACAGAGGCCAATAAAGGCATGTAGATTCCGATTATGTACTTGTTTTTTCCTTTTTAAAACTTTGACTATGTTAAATAAATCAAAACATATTTTCTCTTTCCTCCATCATTAATGGCATTAGGATTATCCAAATTAGGTGAAACTTCATCCACAAGTTAACTTAAGGGTTCTGAATACGAATTTGCCATCAATTTTACATATTGGAGTTGTTTGAGTATTTAATTAATATTTTGAAGGTTCTACACACTTTCTCTCTCCTAATTTTACCTTTTAAGCAAACTTTCTCCAAATTGGATGAAAATTCACCCAAAGGCTATATTTATTATTTAGATCACGAATATAAGATTATTTCCCTCTTTTGGAGTCATTTATTATATTTATTTATTAATTACACCTTTTAGGCAAATTTCTCTCTCTTAACTTACCATATTATTTGAAGGTGGTCCAAATTAAATGAAAACTGGCATGTAAACTTATTTTTATGTATAGATTACGAATTTGGAGTTTATTATTTAATTTGAGGCTTCTTACATGAGTTATATCATCTAGCCCATTAGAGGCCCATTAACCATATTATGCATCAAATTAAGTTAGTTAGCACGAATTATATGACATATCATATTACATTATTCACACATTATATTATTAGGATCATTCTAACCTCAACCTTGTTTGGTCAAACCCAAAAGGTCACAGTTCTAGGGTAGGGTCCAAGATCCAGTATGTTACACCCTTGCTATCCATCCATTTATCTGGTAAGATTTGCTCGGGTTCTCTTAGTTACCATGACTATAGGAGACAAAAAATTGTCAGAGGCAAGTCATGTGTCTGTGAATCCTCCAGTACCCCTCTACTTATAGGAGGGTTTGGGTTAGGGTTCCCAATCTGTGTGGGAGTATAAGGGACTGGAATATCATGAGAATTTGCAACCTATGAATGAAAAAATAGTCAGTTTGCTAATCGAACTAACATGTTGGCATGCAAACCAATCATTTCACCCAGTGCACAGTCATTCCATCATGTTTCCCAATTGCATATGTATTGAAAATTCTAATCCAATTAATGCACGGTATGACATCAGCACTAATCCTTGATGCAATTGAATTGCACCACGAAACTGGTGTCTCTCTTTGCAAAATGGTCATCTAGCAATCGTGAACCAATCGATTCACTATGTCAATTGGCAATATCACTCCTAGTTAACTTAGAATTTAGCAAATGCAATATCCAATCAACCTGACACTCCAACCAGTCAGTTGGGAGTCCCATCAATTGATTTGTTGCTTGAATTGAATACCTAAACACTTTAACAATCAATTCAATTATCAATCATGATAAAGAAATCCTCTTCTACGTGTATCCTATGTATGTGACCTTATAGGTCACAATTTACTTTGGCAGTGAATGTCCATAACTAATTTATGATGTCACAAGAAAAGAGCGGTGCCTAGTGACACATCATTGCTATCCAAGTAAATGGAAAGTTGGAGAACAACTTCAACCTACAATATGTGATTGGTGTTATAGTGTTTGTATAGTTCATTTGTCACTAATATTCAGATTGAACTCAAGGCATAGAATAGTCATCCTATTCAATATTCAATCTCTATTCCTTGAACTGGAGCAGACTGTCTGAGATATATGTAAGCTCAATATCACATATTGACTCACATGTGCATGGCCATGCATTTCTTAGTCTTGCTAATCAAGTGGCAAGGATATCACACTCCAATAGGAGGGACAAATCCATCTGCATCACTAACAGTCATCCCCATGTGTCATAGTGCACATGACTATCACCTTTATGGCAACCCTTATTTGGGATCACGATGGATGATGTCAAAGTATATCGAACAACATGTGACAAGTGTAGTGAATTTAGGTCTAAGAGCCACAATCATCACCAACGATATAAGAGATGATTCTAACTACCAATTATGGCTTCTATGTATCACTCTTATGGTGGGTGTGCTCGATACACTACTCTATAACAAGTATCTATGTGCTTGGTTTGATATCATATATCATGACTGATGAGATTTTGTCATCTACCAGCACACACTCTAGTCTTATGTGTTATTGTTGTCTATCAGCCTTCCACAATAACATTTGACTAGGGACATAACAAGAATGTAAATACTCTTAACATTTGTTTGATCTAATTGTTCAAGTCGTGTACTTGAAGCATACGTCATTGGGTAATTCATTCTCTAGACATTCATTATGTTACTTCAGTATCTCATAATTGAATAAAACATAATAAATTGGAATCTTGCCTTTATTATTAATCAAACCATTTACAAGTTATGCCATTACAATTATCACTTGATTGGCTTTTTGGGCATTCATACCAACAGAAACCTAGTTGCTTGGCATAGTAAGAAGCGGACCATGGTTGTGGTCTAGTGTTGAAGCATAATACAAAGATATGGATCATATTTCTTGTGAATTATTGAGGGTCCAAGGCCTTCTCAAGGAATTTAGTATATCTAATTATGATACTATCCCAATGCACTATGATAATAAATACTTTATTTTTATTGCCAACAATCCCACCTTTCATGAAACACCAAGCATATCGAGGTGGATAACCACATTATTTTTCAATCAATTCTTTTTGGACGCATCTGCACTCCTTATCTACAGACTGAAGATCAAGTTGCTGACATCTTCACCAAGATACTTCTCAAGACTCACTTTGCTACACTGGTGGATGAGTTGGGCATGTTTGACATCTATATTCCAGCTTGAAGGGGGAGTATTATTGTATATGCTTTATGCTTTATGTGGTGTTGTCTACTTTATCCTTGTCTTGTCTTTAGCTTTTCTTTTATCTAATATTGCCTTTTTTTCACTTACTCTCTTATCCTATAAAAGAGTGTGCACTGCAATTGTTTTGAATATTTAAAATAAAGGTTTTCTTATTCTATACTATGTATTCATCAACATTTGATTTTGTGCTATTTTAATTTGTAATTTTGCAAACTAGGGTTTGTGAATTTTAATGCTTCAAGTGTACATAATGATATGAAATTGTGTAAAAAATGTTAGATACATATGAATTGAATGAATAAGCCATCCTTAAAATATGGGTCATGTATAACACTAAATTCAATAAGACCTAATGACTAAGAATGATGATGATCCTTTTTTAATGATTATTAGTGTTATTATTCAGGTGATGCCTATGACTAGACAATCAAGGATAAGTTTGGAAGCCTACCAATAAAACAAGTGAGTTTGTATAAATTATATGATTATGCTTTTTCTTTCTTGAATCAGTAATTTGTGTGAATGATGGTTCACTTTCAAAAATGAGTGTTATTATGTAGTAATGAATGTTTTTTTCACTTGAAGATATAGTGGAGATCTTCATTACACAATACATTAAACATGGTTAGTTGTTTCCTTATATCCTCAAGGTCCCTAACATCAAAAGAGAGTTAGCTCTGTGATTTTAGCCTTGAGGTCCCCCACATATCCCTTTTGTACCAGATCCTAGCTAGCATATAAGTTCATACTTATATAACTCTCTTTTCAATGTGTAATTGTAAATTTATAATAATTGATGTTGCAATAATATTCATGTTGAATGTTGAGAAAGTCTTAGGTGTATTGATTTGGCAGTGTGTTCATGTATGATATGCTTTGATGCTTCCACCTAGCATTGAACTACACATTTTCCCAACATCCTCGGAGTTCATCATCTCATCGCCATGAGGTTTTTGGAAGACAGGGTCCATTTCTATCATTGATCCATCATGGTCACCCACGATGCTTTAGGACATTTGAACTAGATAAAGTTGCCTAGACTTGGGAGTAGGGATGAGTCACTAGTGATGTAGGTAGATATAGGTGAAGGGTTTGTAGGCCTCCTTACTAGAAATTGAGGGCTCAGTTCTTGTATGTTGTTTGAAGTGGATCTTCATGATGCCTTAAATAGGCACAAGGGTTGAGAAAAGAGGCAAAGGCACATAATGATATTTGTTAGGTTGTATGGTTTTGGTCATTATCTCATTTGTTGTTGATAATGGAGATGCAAGAGTTGGTTGGGTTTGGCTCCACCTCCCAAAGATAAAGGTATCGTTATCTGGTAGAGATGAGGGTCAAAGTGTAAAAGAGAGGCTAGGGTGGAGGAGACTCCTATTCCATAAGAATGGAATAGAGACCAGGTGAGGGAGATGTGCTTCCATTCATGGTTCTGTTGGTTATGTATGCCCAGAGAGTCAATCATGTGATGATTGTAATGGCATATCATGTAAAAATGATTTGATTATTAATAAAAGGCAAGCTTCCAATTTATTCTATTTGTTTAGTTACGAGACAATGAAATAACATAATAAATGTCTAGAGAGTAATATTACTCAATGATGTATGTCTTCAGATTGAGGACCTGAGAAATGAGATCATACGAATGTTAAGAGCACATATATTCTCATGATGTCCCTGATCGGTTGTTATTGTGGAAGCTTGTAGACAAAAATAACACACAAGATCAGAGTGTGAGTTAGTTGATGACTAAGTCTCATTGGTCATGATATGGATATATCAAACCAATCACATAGGTACATGTTAGACAACAATGTATCATACAGACCCACCGTGAGACTGACACATGGAAGCCATCTTTATGGAAGTCATAGTCAGCTCTCATAATGATGGTGGTGATTGTGGTTCTTAGACCTAAAATCACTACACTCAACACATGTCGTTAGGTACACTTTGACATCATCAAATGCAATCCTGAAACATGGGTTGTTATAACAGTGATGATTGGGTGAATTTGACACATGGGGATTGACTGTGAGTGATAGACATGGGATTTGTCCCTCCTACTGGAGTGTGTTGTCATAGGCCTCTTGATAAGAGAGACTGAGAAAAGCATGGCCATGTGCATGGGAGTCAATATGTGATATTGAGCTTACATATATCTCAGACAGTTTGTTCTTGGTTCAAGAAACAAGATTGAATAATAATGAGGGTGACTACTCCAGGCCTCTAGTTCAATCTGGACATCAATGACAAAGGAACTATATAAATACTACAACACCATACAATGAGTGTAGGTTGAAGTTGTTCCCTAACTTTTCCATTTACTTAGGTAGCAATGATGTGCGATTAGGCACCACTCTTTGCTTGTTATGTCATAAGTAATTATTGACACTCACAACCAACATAATATGGGACATAGAGGGTCACACACATAGGCCTTGACCTAGAAGAGGAGTTTAGATCTATAATGATAGTTGAATTAAGTGCTAAACTATTTAGGCATTTGATTTAGGCAACAAATAGGCTGACAACACTGCCAAAAGTCCATCTCAAGTGTTGAGATGGCTGTCTAGAGTGCTAAATAGTTGTCTGAAGTGTTGAGATGGGTGTCTGAGTATCAGGCCTGGTTGTGAGTTGAAATTGACAATAGAACAAACTGACCCAACCAAACAAGCTCCACTCAGATCACGAGATGACTGTCTGGGAGAACTAAGACAGACTTCTCACATGGGAGATATGGTTTAGTTCGATCGAGGAAGGTTCTAGATGTTTTCCTATTCATTTCTCTTGAGTAATAATTGTTGCACAAGGAAATCAATGTCTAACATTCATGGAAATTGATTTGCCAAATTTGTGGAGAACTAAAAACTATCAAATGGTCATCTCACAGTGTAAGACAAAAGTCTCGCGTGCTAGACGACCATCTAACTTTACCAAATGGCCATTTTGGTTGTCATAGGTTGTGCAATTTCTAGAATTATTGTGAAAATTTGAGTTCTTCCTATCATTTCCACTCTAGCACATTAATTCTACATCAGATAGCAACTGGGAACCTTAACCCTGGCCTCTACTATAAATATAGGGGTACTGGGAGCTTCCCAGAATACAACACAGACAATTGAGAATTATTTCCTCTAACAATTGCTGTGCTCTCTGGTTGTGGTAACCATGAGAGCCCAGGTAAGTCCAACCTGACTAGGGAGGGATAGCCAAGGGAGAGACAAACTGAGAGTTGTCATGGTGGGAGAGCAAGCTTGTGACTAGTACTCCGATGGGAGGGGAAACTCCTTTCTGTCCGATCCAATAGGATGACAAGAGCTCTAGGCAGTCTGTGTGGACTACCATAGAGGTGGGAACTGTTGTTTGCCAGTTGGAGGACAACATCAAGCAACAGTCCATGACAAGAGGAGTTGCTGAAGAAGATGACATTTATGGCTGTAGTCTGTGGTGTTGACCAGGAGGTCCAACAATTAGACGTGTCCCAATGCAACTAGGATTCAGTGTTGTGCATCTACAATGATGAGGATTGTAATGAACCAAAAACTAACCTTTTGAACCTGATCATATGTCTTGGAGGATAGTCAACTTGATTCTTTGGGTTTAGTGAAGCAAGGATAAGGATATGCACACTAGTAGCTTAATTCAAATCTTAACATGTTAATGCATGAATAAAATACCCTAATGTAACCTAATGTTCTCTTATTAGTGTTAGATCTTTAGTTGACACATAAAATAAGTTACATGATATAAATGGATATTTCATAATAATTCGGTCAAAATAATCTTAAATAATTCCCTTGGTGATAATATGAAAACATGAGACACATTTAGAAGAATGATAATAATAATAATGAAATAATATATTGACTAATATAATAATGGACCACAAATGCCATCTATGTTAAACTCATAAAAGGAAGATAAATAGGTTAGAAATAACCTCAGATTCATTTTCTTTGGATATGCTTTGGATTGGAGGCCAAGTTTCACAAATTTAGGATAATAAGAATCACATCTAATTTATTTAGAAAAGAAAAGGTGTTTTTCCTTCAAAATGTAAAATAAAATATCTAATGACACCAAAAGTGGAAAATAATCTTAGATTCTTAATCTACATAATAAATATAGTGTTTGGAAGAATTTTGATCCAATTTGGAAGATGTTTGATTAAAAGATAAAACTAGGAGAGCAAAATTGTGTAGAATCTTCAAAATATTAAATAAATCAACAAATGACTCCAACATGTAAAATTGATAGAAAATTCATATCCAAGACACTTAAATTGACTTATGGGTGAAGTTTCATCAAATTTGGAGAATCTTATAACCATTAATAATGGAGGAAAGAGAAAATATTATTTTATTTATTTAATAGATAAAATGTTCTCAAAAGGAAAATCGAATTATATAATTGGAATCTACATGCTTTAATTAGCCTCTGTGCAAAATTTTATCCAATTTGGAGTTTATTTGCACACTCAAGAGAAGAAAGAGAAATAAATGCATTCACACTTTATTCCAATCGGTTTAGGAATTCATTTAATCGGTCACGTAGATTTTAATCAAATTTATTTTTACATGCTTGGATCTGGGATGTTGATTCTCCAATCAGACGACTCTAAACCCATCATCAACCTCACGATCGAGAAAGTAAACATGCTCCCAACCAGTCAATTATATTTTTGCGATTCCACTTTTAGTACTTGATTGTTTCTCAAGATTTTGTTTCTTTGGATTTTTGATATGTTTATGCATGCATCTATACCTAACTTCTGGACTGTTGTGAAGTAATTGGGAAATTCTCAAAACTATACTCTAAGCTTTTTTACAACCGTCTAGGATAAACCCTATATCAACATTCTACCTATAAATAGTAGTACACCCTTCTCTGCCTTCACCTGTGCTTTCAAGTCCTTATTTCAATTTTTTCGGAGACCTTCCTACACGTACCCTAGAGTCTCTTTCAGTGCAAACCCTATGAGTAGGGTGATACCAGCATGCCAATTCTCTATTTCGGTGAGTTCTACTTCAACTTGACTTTCTTTCTTTGCCTTCAATTCCGTTTTCCATCATGATCCGTGGATACACCCAAATCTGCTCATTCTGCTTAGCTCCATGGATGGCGCGATGTTGGGGAAGAATCCCCGGGTTCTTTTCTCATCCTTGCCGCTTGTTTCATTTCTCAATTTTATTTCTCGTCAGGGGCATAAGTGTCTTTTCACCCTATTTTGCTTTCTTTTCTGTGTTGAGCGACTTGCTGTGTTGTATGTGGGGTGGGCCAAGTTGGCTAAACCTTATTGGGCCAACTCAGCACGTGCTTACTCTCCCTCTCTTTCTTTTCCTCTCTCGATGCAAATCACTTACATGGAATTATCTTATTGTTCGATTTTGGAGAATTCATAACTAATTATCTACTTGTCAGAAAATTACAAATAAATAGTCATTTGATTTAGAAAAATAAGAGCTATCTAATGGTACTAGTTTTATCAACTAAATACAATATTTTATGAAGCGTGTTTTTAATGGATTAATTTAAGAAGAAAATAACTTGCAAAATTTATAACTAATAATTTAAAAGTCAGAAAAATATGATAAAATATATTTTGAACTCTAAAAAAGATAATCTAAAACATGGCATGGTTTTGATAACTTAATTCATTGATAATAAAAGGGTGACATTTAGGGTTTTGACTAATTAATGAAAATCTAACCCTAATGCTGCATATATGCGCAATAGGTGCTTTGGAAACCTAGGCATGGATCTAGGACTGACTCTGGACTGTTTAGTTTTTTAAGTGAGGTATGATTGCATCCCACATTATTTCTATATTGAGAAATTAATTTAATTTTATTTTCTCTTGTAGCATGTTTGCATCTCCTATTTTTTCTTTGAGCAATTAACCTATGTTTCTTCTTTCTCTCAGTCCTATGGACAATAGGCTACACAATATTCTTTCTTTAAAAGTTATGGTTCATGTCAACTACATAATTTGGTACTGATCTTGTTATCATATTTAGACATTTTCTTGGTCTTTTTCTTATACATTGTTCATGTTGGAATTCTATGTGATGATATGTGATGTCTTTTGCCCACTTGTGAGGTGGATGTTTATACTATCATTTATGTGGTGATAATTTTGTATAATCTAACTATACTTCCTACTTGCCTCTACATTAAACATACTATGTGATTTAGTAGTACTAGAGTAGTGTAATTGCATTGGCTTTGGGTTATGTGCCCTTATTATATTTTGGGATGGAAGTTATGCCCCCCATACCTGGGTTTGAAATTTATGAGGTTTGGCCCACACAATTTATATTGGGGAGTTTGGTTATGTGCCAATCTCTATTAGGTTTCAAGTTTATGAGGCTTGGCCACACTAGGGATATGTTTATCTCACATGCATGCAGGTTGTTATGGGTTATGTTCCTTAATTTCATGATATGTGCTTATGTGTCACAACTTTATTTTTTATTTGTGGCAACTAATTCCTTTTGTTATCTCTTGTATGCAATTCAAGTTCTTTTATGCCTGAGTGGGTATCCCTTATTTTTTTTATGGTAAGCCTTTCACATTTGATGATCTTTATTTTATAATATAGCTCCAATTCCTTTTTAGTATGCACATACCATCCTTTATTGATGTCTTCTATTGTTATCTTCTTACTGGGGTATGCTTCCAACCGTTGGAGAAGGATATGGAGGAAGTGGCATGTAGTCTTGGACTTAGCTTAAGGAGTTAAAGATTGGAGACAAAGTTGGTATAGTTTAGCTTTCCTTCTATGAGATCCTTTTGTTGTATCTATCATGTAAACCCTTTGTGGGAGATTATGATGTTCTTTTGTAACTTTATGAGAAATTCAATATAGTCAATATTTACTTCTGTTGCTATACTTTGGTTGTTTTGAATACCATTAAGAAGATTTGAAAATTTTACACCCACTCCAACATATCTTTTGGATGTGTTTGGACTGGAGGTTCTATTCTTCAATTTTTTAGTACGGAGTGGATCCCCTCTGGGATCCCACTCCTTACAAGGATTACCGTTGGACTTGCTCCAGGACCAAGTATATCCATGAACCATCCTTCGTGCATTATAGTTATTGACGCGATCTACTGATTATGGGAAATATGGTAGATAAAATTTTAAATTCCACTACCTGCTCTGTACCATATTTCCCAACAGGTTCTACCGAGGTTCATCAGTCTAGATCCAAAATGACTCTGCCCTCTCAATGATTTTTAACTTTTTCTCATCAAAACAATATTTTAGGAGAATAATTGAATAGGACACATCAACACTCCATCTTATCTAAAATTTTAGGATAGACTTAATTAGCTATTGTCTGATATTAATCTAAATATTAGTTTAATATAAATTTGTTTCTCACACGAAACATGGAATTCAAGTAAAGACTAGATAATTACTTGATTAAATAGCAAGGGCACTAGAGGCTTTGAATCTTCTAGAATTTTATCTATGATCTCGGAATTCATTTATCAAAAAAACCAAAAGTATCATTTATATTTTGTATGGGCACAAATATTTGAATTCTTAATTTGTATCTCATGGACCAATTTGTACATTGAAAACAATCCAATTAGGGCCTAGTTGGGTTTTAGATATCATAATTCAAACCTAGGCCCATCTAATGTATTAGAAGCTCTACTATATTAATTTTGTAGTCAAGGCTTGATTCTCTATAAGTGTCTGAGATGGAGTCTTATCTTAATATATTTATGAATTAATCTTTCATTACTTTATTCATGTAAAGACTGGATTAAAGTCCTAACTTGGAAATCATTAATCAAAGTCATACCATTTCATAGTTAAATTTGATTCTCCACATGATATTTTTGAATTTCTTATTGTTAAATATGAAACTTCTAAATTTTGATGTCATCACACAACCCTAACCTACACATAATTAATAATTTTATGTATATTTGTGTGTCTTAAGTCTTGGGTAAATTTCAATTTAGGGTGGCATTTGTCAAAACTAGTTTATTTTGGGTAGGGTACGCTCTTGTCTTGTTTAGGTCGGCTCAAAGTTTTGGGCCCGACTAAAATTTAGATTTGTGTTATTAATATTATAAAATAAATCAATTTAATAACGGTTGGTTTTGCTTTGAATTGATTTGGTCAATGTCAGTTCGCATCAGACATTTTGTAACTCATATTTATGAGTGGCGGGGTTTGGGTTGACCTTGTCTAGGACGAATTTGAATCTGGTTCACAAAATTAATGGTCATTTAGAGATCTTACTAGATACTAACGATGTCAACTGGACACCACTAGGCACCAAAAATCCTTAATTTCCCTTATTTTGTGAGCTATATTGGGTTGCGATCATTTTTTTATCAACATTTGTCTATGTATCACTTGAGTATTTTTTACTAAAATTTGAAAGGGTGCAGAAATTGATAGAAGTCGAATTTCGTTTTTTTTGTATGTTGCAAAACTATTGCGCACTTCAAATTCATCACGTATAAAGAATCTAAATATTGCCGTCCTAAATTATCCGTACCTTAGTTGACTTGAATATAATTTTTTATCTGTGATCATTTCTGCAATAGAAGGAAACTGAAAACAAATTTTAACAGGTATACATGTTTTATATTTATGTATATGGGTATATAAACTTCAGATTTACCTATGAAGCCACCTAACTAATCGAGCTGAAATGAATTTGGATTATTTTAGACTTGTACCGGATTGTATCAGCCTTCCACACCACGGTACTTACCAAAACCAGATTACAAACGCTAGATACGGGTAGGGTACTGTATGGATATCCAAGTAATGGTGATCTGATTCCTCACGCTAAAGACTATCTCGCAAAAAAAAAAAAAAGGTTCCTCACGTTGGAATCTATAGTAGGCTATGGTGACGTCCTCACCCCTTTCGTTTTTCAAACAATGCTTTCTTCATTTAGTTCACTCCAATTCGCTTCATCTTCACTTTCGGCGTCCAATCTATTTATGCATTGGTCGGTGGAGGACAAAACCAATGACAACGACAGTTTAATAGGCTACACATCTCCTTATCTTTTTCTTATGTTTCTCTCCATTCGCAAGACTCCCTTTCTTCGGAAATCCTTTTCCTAAAACAATCGATAACTTGGATTACTTAGCAAATCTCCTCTCGTACGCAATGTTCTTCTCTAATGGTTAGCCACCAACTGGAGTCTGCCATAGTGCACGTCCCCAGTCTGATGCCATAAATAAGGGTAGCTGGTACGACATCTCCACTTGGAGGAGTGAAGGGAGGCACGCGTGTTGTCAAGCCAACCCTTCCTTACCTTCCCTTCCCACCTGCTTTTCCTTCCCGCGGAAGAGGCGAGCTACGCATATCTTCTCGTCTGTCATCAACCCTTCATCAAGCCTCCGCCACTGTCAGTCATGTTGGATCACAAGAAAGAAGAGGAAGATGCAGCCGTGCGACCCAGTGGTGGTCTGGTCGTCACGTCTTTCTCCTCTGCCGGCCACCTGGTGCCCGTGCTGGGCATGATCACCGTCCACATCATCTACGGCACGTACTGCGTCCTGGCCAGTGGAGTCCTCGCCGCAGGTGCGGACCCGCTCTTCCTCGTCTACTCCGTCGGGATCGGCACGTTCTTGTATCTAGCACCCTTCGCCGTCTGCATCGAAAGGTACAGATATAGTAATGAATATGGCTATGTTTACTTAAACAGTACGGTTGCTTTCGGCCGGCGGCCAGCCTCCTAAGATCCTGACTTGTCGCCTGGCCCGAGCAGTGTTAATTCTTGTTGCCGTTGTTGTGGGCAGGCACATGTGGCCGGCGCGTGTGAGCGCGAAGTTGATGGCACACCTCCTTCTCATCTCACTAGGAGGGTAAGACAGACGATTCTCTCTGTCTGTTTTTTTGGGGTCGGTGAATCCAATGCAAACTATCTAGTTACGCCGATGATTTATTCACGCTGTGCACTTGGTTTTGTTCTAGTTGATGTCCCTTTGCAAACTACCTAGTTACGCCGATGATTTATTCACGCTGTGCACTTGGTTTTGTTCTTGTTGATGTCCCTTTCTTCGGTTTCTACTATGATTTATTTTTTCTGCGGCTCTCGGTCCATGCACACAATGTGTCTGTTTACTTTACTAATTCGTCCAGTACAAGAAGAATAAACTCCCCTGCTGTCTGATCCTTGCCATAGACATATACCGAGTAAGGGGTGGAACGCAGCCGCCGCTCTTTTATCAATATAGATTCTGCAACGGCAACAAAATGACAAGTTATTACATATATATTTGGATACAAATCGTTGGACAGTTGGGTAGTTGTGCACAAAAACGAAACCACAATTCTTTTTACAAATAGATTATCATTAACCAGAGGAATAAATACAACAAAATGATGCAGTTGACGTCGTCAAATTAGCTCTTTATTATCTTCTGCTTTTTGGTTACATGTCGAAAGTAGTAGGGTTGACAAAAAATACCGGCTACTAGTGGGTTCCACAAGATCTCACTTACAAGTCCCAGACTCTTAGTTCTTGCCACCGTATAATTCGTTCAGCATTTGTTTGCCAGTCCACAAAATTCATGATTTCATTTGTTCTCACTACAAATAGATGACGGTGCTTCTGCAACTAGTCCATAGTTCATTTTTTCTCTTACCTCCCAAGTGTACCAGTCAGATTTGAAATTTAGAACTTAATGGCTCCCGCTACATCATGTGGTAGTCATTATCAACTAGGATAGTCATTAATACAATAAACGCATTCTTTTCGTCTAACTACCAACAGTTTCGGTTGCGTGCCTGACTGTTGATGTGGGGACATGTTTCAAGCTCGTCTGTCAGCAGGACAATGGTTGATTTAGGTTATAGGCGGGTCACACCTTTGACTTATCTCAATTCTTGTCGCAAGGAGAAGGTCGAATCCCGCAAGGAGAAGGTCGAATCCCTAGTGAAAAACAGTAGCATTAGTGATTTTACGTTTTGTCTTATCCAAAACAATGCCGACTATGGACACGTTTGTTTTGCTGCATTGAACTGGATTACTCAGAATGCGGCATGGGAACAGTCCCGGTACATGATTATACTGGGGTTAGGAAAACTTTCCTGATAAGAAACTTTAGCTTTGGATTCATCTGCACTTGGATAGTGATGCCAGGTTGTTTGCATTCTTTTTCTAAGGAGCGCAGTGTTAAAGTTGTGGGAGAATGGCGTCCGGCCATTTTGAAATGGATAACTGTATCCAGCTTTTATTACTTGCCCAAAACTGCAAGATCTTTTCAATTTCTCCAATTCCGTGAATCAAACATAGTTTCTGACGTGCTCAAGAATGAAATACAATCCATTACGGATCCGGTCAATCAAACTTACCCTATATGGATTCATGGCTGCGTCTGACATATACTCCCACTGCAAAGAAAGTTCTGATCTTTAGAGAATATACTGTAGGGCCTGTTTGGTGGAGTATAGTCGTATGACAAAGAACATGTATGTTGTACATTTTTACATTGTGAACTTACACAACTATACCCTATTACAAACAACCAAACTAACCTGTATTTTAAAACGTTATCCATGTTTTGGACTTTTGTTCTCCGGGCAGAGCCCAGGCCCAGAATTGTATATTTCTTTATCACTCCAGGATTTGCTGTTCCCATATTAATAAGGAGTACGCTACTCTCCACACCAAAACAATGCCCCGTGTCAACTGGAGTTAATCAAAGCCGGTAGTATTTATCAGACGTTATACGTGTAAGCAGATGAAACTGGGAGTAGCCTACTCCTTCTAAAGTTGGGTGCAGCAAATCCTTGCTCTTATTTATCAACACAACTAATGACCCAAATTATATAGAAATTGACTACACTTTATGTAATTTCTTGAATGCAAATTTGTTTTCGTTGGAAACTCACAAGTTACTAAGTTTGTTTTCCATGCTCCGACGAACTCATGATGCAGAGTGACGGGGTACCAGGTCCTCATCCTGATGGGAATGCAGATGACGTCCCCAGCCATCACATCCGCAATGAGCAACCTCGGCCCGGGCCTTATCTTCCTCATCGCTTGTTGCTTGAGGTTCGAGAAATTCGACGCCAAGTGCAAGTATAGTGCTGTCAAGGCCATCGGCACGCTGATGTGCCTCGGTGGGGTCATCGCCATGACACTATTGCAGAACAGTACCAGTGGTGCATCCCCTTCTCCTTCTCAAGCTGCAGTTGGCGCAGGGCCAAGCCAGGATTGGATAACAGGGTGCATCTACCTATTCTCAGCCGTCTTCATTGTGTCATGCGTCACCATTCTTCAGGTATCGAATTGCTTGTAACGTGGGATAACAAGCTTGCAGTTTGACTAATTGCTTGCTTGGATTGCCGCCAATGCATCCAGGCTTCTGCTCTGGTGGAACTCCCGGCACCTCTGTCATTGACGGCCATAACCTGTTTCATGGGTGGGCTGTTCACGATCCCCATCCAGCTCCTCACCAAAGGGAAGCTCGACCCGGGGAGATACAACATCAGCACCGCCTTGCTTGCAACATACGTCGTGTTGGTAAGGATTGCTAGAAATCTGGTTGAGATAATGCCTGCTCCCAGAATTCAGTCGCCTTGTTTCTGTTGTTCCTGACTAACAACTCTTTCCTCTCCTCCAAATTTTAACTTTCTGTCAAAACAGAGCAGCGTTGTGACGAGCATGTGCATCGCGTTCCAGATGTGGTGCATCCGCCACAAGGGTCCAGTGTTCATCTCCCTGTTCAGCCCCATCGGCACCGTCACCTCGGCTGTCCTCTCTGCTGTGGTTCTTGGGAAGTTTCTCACTCCAGGAAGTTCTGCTGGGGTTGTTGTCATGATAATTGGGCTGTACACTTTCTTGTGGGCGAAGAACAGAGAGTACCCTTTGCCCGTACTTATTGACATATGCAGGGAAGATGATGTTGAGAAAAACGGAACTGGCAATAGTAGCGGCTTAAAGAAGCCCTTGCTGAACTGAAATGCACTGCACATACGCTGGTACAGATGATGAGACGATTGTCTTTAGAAAATCCACATACACACATCTGAATTAATACTTGAAATGATTAAAGTTTCTGCATTGGAAGGGTTATTCTGCTTTGAACAGAGCACAATCTTGTAGTTAGTTTTTTTGTAACCAAACTTGTATATATAGCTTAGTCGTTTAAGGATATAGGCATACAGTCATATATACAACTGAAAATTGTACGTGCAAATTTTTTAACTCAACTAGAGTACACTATTAACTCTTTATTTAATTATATATGTTTACATTAGTAAGTTACACCACTATTTTTTCACTTGTTTCTTTCCTTTCTATTTTTAAAAACAGATTTGACTAAGTTTTTTTCCAAAAGGCTACTTTATTGGAGTTGGTTTATGAACGAAAGATGTTGCGGAACGAGCTTGTAAGAAGATTATTGGATGAAACATACAACAAAGTTCAATTAAATGATTGAGAACATTCCTTCATCCTTTGGTTACTTTTCTAGTTCAAATGGACTCCAGAGAGGGTGACCCGCTATCCTCTAGTCTTTTCAATTTAGCTGCATAATTTTTAGCTTGAATGCTCAAGCTAGCCATCTCTACATGACTTGTTGATCATATCCATAACAATGGATTTGGGGAAGACAATATAATCCAATTTGCCAATAACACAATCATTTTTTTTACAATCTGATTACAACAAATTGGCTAACAGATTGTTTGTTATAGGTATCTCCTCACATATATCAAGGTTAAGTTTTATAAATTAGCTGTCATTCGTACCCATGTTTCAATTGTTTGTATGCAAAATATCAAGGCATATTCATGGATATCAAGAGGACAAGTTCCTATCAAATATCTCGGTCTCCCTCCTTCACTCTTTAAACTAGGATCTTTGTAAGGCGGTCTATCATCTTGTACACAAAACTCTAGTTAGCTAGAAGACGAAAATTCTTAACAGAGTTGGTAGAATTGTACTCCTTAATGCAACTCTTACCAATATCTTCTCCTAACCCTAGAGGGTGAACCCCTATCCTCTAGTCATTTCATTTTGGCTGTTTAATGTTTTTGGCTCGCATGCTCAAACTACCCATCCCTACATGACTTCTTGATCATATCTATAAGAAAAGCTCTAGGGAAGACAATATAATCCAATATACTAATGATACAATTATTTTTTATAAAATGATGGCAAGAAATTGGTTAACACAATGAAAATTATAGGTATTTTTTCACATATATATCAAGCTAGCTTAACTTCTACAAATCATCGAACATTAATATCCATGTTTCAGTTGTTTGTATGCAAATATATCAAGATATATTTTGGATATCAAGAAGACAAGTCCCTATGAAATGTCTTAGTCTCCCTCTTTCACCCTTTAAACCAGGAGCTCTATCTGGGAGACTATCATCTTGAAAACAAAACTCTAGCTAACTGGAAGACCAAAATTCATAACAAAGCTTGAAGAGTTACACTACTTAACGTAATTTTGACCAATATCTTCTCCTAATCCAAGAGGGTGACCCCAATCCTCTAGCCTTTTCATTTTGGTTGCTTATTTTTTGGCTCGCATGCTCAAACTACCAATCCCTACATGAATTCTTGATCATAGACACAACAACATATTTTGGGAAGACAATATAATCTAACTTGCCAATGACATAGTCATTTTTTTTTATAAAACTATGGCAAGAATTGGTTAACATAATATAGATTATAGGTATTTTTACACATATATATATCAAGCTAGATTAGCTTCTACTAATTAGCGATCATTGGTATCCATGTTTTGGTTGTTTATATGCAAAATGTCAAGGCATATTTCAGGATATCAAGAGAATAGGTTTTTAGAAAATATATCTTTAAACTATGAGCATTGTCTGGAGCCTATCATATTGAAAACCTCTACATAACTACAAGACCAAAATTCTTAATTGAGCTTGTAGAGTTGCACTTCTTAATGTAATTCCAACCAATGTATTCTCCTAACCCTAGAGGATGACCCCTATCCTCTAGCCTTTTCATTTTTGTTGTTTAATTTTTTTGGCTCACATGCTCAACTCAAACTATCCATCTCTACAAGACTTCTTTATCATATGCATAGTAACAGATTTGGGGAAGACAACAAATTTGCTAACAAATTGGTTACCAAAGTGCATGAAAGTGACACAATCATTATCTTATAACCTGATGACAACAATTTTCCAGTGACACAGTCATTCTTTTACAACCTAATGACAACAAATTGGTTAACACAATGCACATTATAAGTATCCCCTCACATTATAAAAGGTTAACTTTAATAAATCAACGATTACTGGTAGCCATGTTTCAATTGTTTGTATGCAAAATATCAAGGCATATTCTAGGATATCAAAAGGACAAGTTCCTATCAAATATCTCAGACTCCTTGTTTCACCCTTTAAACTAGGAACTCCATTTAGGAGTGTATTATCTTTGAGAGAAAAAAAACTCAAACTAACTAAAGTACCAAAACTCTTAATATAGTTGATAGAATTGCACTCCTTAATGTAACTCTATCCAATATCTTCTCCTACATTCATAGGTTGTATTCTCTACCTATCACAGTGGAACAACAAATCTATTTTACTAGAAGGCAATTTTCATGAAGAGGCGGATTTCACATAAGCAAAATGAAATTGTTAACTCAGACAAAATTTGCAAAACCTTATAAACTTAGAGGAAGGAGTACCATGAACATCAAGATTCATTCATATTATATGTTCAATAAGATCATAGATAAACCGTGAGAAAAGAAAGAACCTATGTGGTTGAGGCATGTCATGATCAAATACTGGAGGGTAAAAGATTCCTTGGGAGAAAATCACCAACACGATCCCCCTTCTCAAATGACCTCCAACAAGGTCACTATATTATCCGAAACAACATCCACACATCACTTAAAGATATATATGAACTATGGAGTTATTTGGAACATAAAAACTTCCATTGTTATCGTTGGTGCATTGAAAAAACTTATATGTCTACAAAGCTACCAATCTCTTAGGATCAAATATGAACATCCTTCTCCGATACTCTCTCACTATTATTGAATTTATTACTAGAGAGATTTCAAATACAAACATAGAATTACACATTTTACTAATATTAACATATAATTTGGTGATACAGTGCACTCTCCAATGCATGGTTTTTGCTATGGAGTAACTCCTAGATTTCTATCATTGATGGCCATAACATGCTTCATGGGTTCTTTGTTCAAGGTCCTGGTCTAGCTCCTCGCTAAAGGGAAGATGGACTCGAGGAAACATGAAGGATCTTTTGTATCAAGAGAGGGGTGAATTGAGCAAACAAAATTAATACAAACATTTTTTACCTTAAAGTTATCTTTCATATTATAAGGGATAAGTAAAATAAGATAGGATGAGATATATCAAACAACCGTAAATACAAGGAAACTATTTATAATGGTTCTGGCTCAAAACCTCTAAGATCCACAACCTAGATTGGTCAAACTTGAGGATTTGTGAATCTTGCATGCCACCTTATATTCATGCACAATGGCATACATATAATTACAAGGGACTTACCTTGAGGATTTGTGAATCTTAAATCTTGCATGCCACCTTATATTCAAACTAGTTTCCTTTTCCAAGACAAAGAGCCAAAAATTTTACAAGGGACTTACCTACCCATAAATAGGCCACCTATTTACACCTTCCTTATCAAAGGAAAAGTTTTGATCAACTCATTGGTATCAATAGATTGTGAGAGTGAGTACACATTCAAATTTTAACAAGTAGGACTAGCTCTCCAATAAGAGATAAATATTCTAATTTATGTGGCATGTTATTATGCTAAAGGTAGTGATCAGGCATCTTTAAGGCAACAAATATCAACTATAGCATAAGATCCACATGGTATCCTAGGGATGCTCTCATATAGGTTTATAGTTGAGGGTGCTTACTATCTAGTATACTAGATCGTGATGAAAACTAGACATTTTAATGGAAATATGTAGATCTATGACATATATAGTTCCACTTTTTACCCCCCTCTAACAATTATATTTTAATTTATAACAAGTTACATATGTCATTCATTCGACGTATTTCACCATAACATATTGGGTAGATGACACTAGGATTTAAGCCTTTACTAGTTCTGTGATGGATTGGATTTTAGCTTAATTTTGACAATGGAAATTCTTTTAAGGTGTGTAGGATGTGATGGACTGAACTTTTGGAATCTCTAAATATCTAATGGAATAAGTGAATTTATGTGATTGAGTTATATTATGAGTTCCAAATGTTTTGGTAAAATATGGATTATAGTTGACGTTGATATCCTATTTAAGATCCCTAAGTTTATGACTTTTGAGGTACTTAATTGACAACTCAAGCATCTGAGTTTGGCAAAAAATTGAATGTGATGTATATTGAGTTAAGATAAATTATGGTAAGAGTTTTATAATATTTGGAGGTCCCTAAAAGAAGTTATTTAGGTTCGATTTTTTTGTGAAATAATTTGCTTTGTTAATAATTTAGGAAACTAAGTTATGAGGGCAGAGCTTCCCTTGAATCTGTGTCATGGGAGCATTGTTTGATATTGGATGTGTTTGCAACATCCACAACTATGGATATATATATCAGACAATGGAAGATTCTTCTCCAACCTTCAGTCAAAATGGAGGACATGGATAGAGGATGAGAAAACAACATCCCCGATCATCGCACAATGTGGTCGTGGCTTGAGTAATGCAACTCAATGATCTATTTCTTTCTAGAGGTTGAGATATACAATGTGACCGTTATAACAAGTCATTTGGCCTCCTAAGAAGCTAGAATGACTACCCTACTTCATGTTCCACCCTTTTTCATAGTATATGGGTGAACGTATGGGTTGGGGATACAATAATATTAGAGGGAGTATAAACAAAGGAAAATCAAGGTCTAGTTTTAGGAAAATAGACTGAGTCGTCCTCACAAACCTTTGAGATAGTTTTGGTGGTGGCTGAAGTGAACTTTTTTGGAGTTGAAGATGAGGCTTGGGGATATAATAGGAGTGTTTCACACTATAGATGGAGGATTCAAACAATCTATGGGTGACCAGTGTGCTTTTTGGAATTTTTCTAGGAGTTCTACAACATGAGGGAGTTTTTCTCCCTTTTTTTCTTTGACGTGGTAGCAAGCAGTGCCAATAAGATCCTTGAACTGTGAGGAGGAGCTGCACTATTGGAATCATCAAGTTTGTCTACACATAGGGAGACTAGACAAAGATCTTGAAGAGTAGTGTGATGAGGAGGAGGAGTAGATGATGTCTGATTTGTTGCCAAAAATCTAGCCTTGAGATGGTACCCTATATAAATGAGTCCCACACAAGTTTCGAGGACTCAAAAGACCATGAAACGGAGAAAGGGAGAAGGAGAATGGTTGGACCAGAAGCTAACACTCGATCTATACTAGGTTCATCATGAAATGGTCAACTGAACCTTAATAATGCACGTTTGAGTGCTTACCTCCTCAACAGCCATTTGGTGCTACATGATTGGCTACAAAAAGTACAATCTTTAGTAAGTATTATGATTTTGTATAATTAATAAAAATTGGCATGAATGTCCCAAAATTACAAAAAAAAATCACATGTTTAGGAATATGAGTAAAACAAAATGGGACCCAAATATCAGACTTTTGATCAAGAAATATGTTATTATCGTGTGAGATTTATAATTCCCTTTTTATGATTAATAAATAATAAACAATGTTCAAATATTCTAAAAATACATTTATAACTCTATGAACATGATTAAACTCATATGAAGTCTGCAATGATGAGTTTAATGCATATATTCATGTAATATTCTCCATATATCTTGTTAGGGATTATAACTCTAAATCAAATGCAACATAAAAATTTATGATCAATAAATGATGAAATATACCCTCATATCAATGCCAAGAACCTTATATGTAATCCTAATATAGGTTGACACATGTCAGTTATGTTACTATGATGCTCCTCATAATGTATGGTTTGAAACACTAATTAGATTAATGTATGTAACCTAGAGTTAATATGTGCACACAATTATATGTAACCAAATAATCAAATTATGTATTATAATCTAGAATCTAAGATCAGTGACCAAATACCAAGCTATTGGGAAATTGAGGCAACATATATAGGCAAGTGAAACAAAAACTTAAAGCCTAATTCCCCAATCAAAAAGATCATGGTAACACCAATGTATCTAGGAAGGAAGGTTTGTAAGGTCATGCTTGGTCCTGAAGCAAGTCAACGACATTACCCTTACAGTAGCCCGCTTATTCTTCAAGTAGTAGTGTGCTTCTTCTTCAGTAGTAGCACTTTCATCATGAATGACCTCCTCATCTAGCACCAGAGATAGTGGTTGATGTTGTCCTCCTAGTGGGAAAAACTCCTCGCCTCAAGAGTAGTCCACATGGACCAATGAGAACTCCACATTGTGTTTCCAAAGCCAACATGATGGACCAGTATGTTCGAAGTTCAGTGTACCAGCACCGGTTCTCTCTCCCATAATTGTCTATCCCTTGCTATTCGTCCCTTTATTGGGAAGGACTTGCTCAGGCTCTCTATTGGTTACCACAACCAGAAAGGACAACAATTGTTAGAGCTAATTGTCATGTCTAGGAAGCCCCTAGTTCCCTCAATTTATAGAAGAGGCTAGGGTCAGGGTTCCTGATCTGTGAAGGAGTCAAAAGGACAAAGTTCATGAATTTTCTAGAAACTTCAAATGGTGAACCGGTCAGTTCACATGCCCAACCAATCAGTTCATAGGTGAACCAGTCAGTTCATCTCATGAACCGTTTGGTTCGGTAGTTTCCTCTTTAGAAATATATTGTCTTTTAATATTCGATTAATGCACAATGATGACAACAACATTAATCCTTGTTCCAATCGATTGGAATATTGAACCGAACAACCCAAATGGTGAATCAGTCGTTTCACTTCATGAAATGGTCATTTCACATCTTGAAATAGTCATTTCACTATTTAAATAGTTGTTTCACAAGTGAAATGCTTGTTTCATATATGGAATGGTCACTTCACATGTCTAGTTCAACCAAATATTTAGCCAATTGTGTTTCTAATTGATCTGACACTCCAACTGATTGGTTCAACACTTGAACCTGTCAATTCAGAGTCCAGTCAGTCAACTTTGAACCTTAGTTGTTTAATTGAATACCTAAACACCATTAGTAATCAAGTTAAACATCGTTTAAGAATAAAATCCTATTCCATGTGTATCCTATGTGTATGACCCTATAGGTCCACATTACATTGGAGGTGAATGTCCAAAACCAATTATGATCACAAGCAAAGAGTGGCGTCTAGTAACAAATCATTTCTACCTAAGTAATTTGAAGTTGGAGAACAACCTCAACCTACTATTTATGATTAGTGTTACCATGATCACATAGTTCCTTTGTCTCTGATATCAGGATTGAACTCGAGTTATGGAATCATAATCCTCTTCAATGTTCAATGCATGTTCCTTAAACTATAGTAGATTGTTTGATATGTATGTGAGTTCACATATCACATATTAAATCACATGAGTATGGTAATACATTTCTTAATCTCACTTTTCAAGAGGACCTAGATGTCAATCTCCTGTAGGAGGGACAAATCCCATCTACATCACTCACACTCAATCCCCATGTGTCACAATGCACATGAGCATCACCTTTGTTATAACCCTTATTAAATGTCATGTTGGATGGTGTTTAAATACATCGAGCAACATGTGATGAGTGTAGTTACTTTAGGTCTAAGAACACAATCACCACTATATCTATGAGAGATGATTCTGATTACCATTCCATGGTATTCATGTATCACTCTCAAGGTGGGTCTGTATGATAGACTGTTCTCTAACATGTATCTGTGTGCTTAACTTGATATCACATATCTTGACTAATTAGATTATGTCATTATTCAACATACACTCTAGTCTTATGTATTAGTATTTTATATTTTTCTTCCAAAATAATATCTGAAAAGGGACATAACAAGAATGTATGTACTCTTATCATGCATACGATCTCATTATGTAGGCCATCAACCTGAATACATATTTCATTGAGTAAAAACATTCTTTAGACATCTACTATGTATATGTTATCATCTCACGAGTGATAAAACATAATATATGGAATTACCTTTACTATTATCAAATCAAGTATCTAATGGTACATTCTAATCATCATATGATTGGCCCTCTGGACATACATGCCAACAGACTCCCAATTGAACTTAGAGCTAATTACCCACAAATCCTATTCTATGTGTTCTTAACAAGTCCATTAAGGTTTTGTATGCAAACACTTATGTAGCGGGTTAGCAACATTTTCTTGAAGCAGGTATGTTGCAAGTTTCACATCGCCTCATTGTAAGACATATCATATGAGATGGAAGTGTCATAGTATGCTATCCAAGGTTAGTTTCCTAACCAGTAGCTCCATTTTTGTCATAGTATTTCTGCTATGCCATCAATGGTTGGAACCTCCCACAAGTTCATCTATATGAAATTCCAGATCCATACAACATTCTATGTTGTTCTTATAGAACCAACATACTTGACTTCTATTGTATAATTAAATGAATGCCTCTAGCTTAAAACTTTTCCAGCTTACATTTCTCATTTTAAGGTCAAACACCGATTGTGATTATTTTATCTGTTATTTTGGAAGCTTGCAACAATGTAACCCCTTACACTCAACATTTCCTTATTACCATAACCAAGGAACTAATCTTTTTAGTGCTTCTCAAGTACTTAAGGATGTTCTTATGGCATTCTAGTAACCTTCACTAGTATCTAACAAATACCCTCTCATCATGTTCAACACATATGAGATTGCTAGATAAGTATATATCATTTTTTCATGTCCATTACATACGACATAATGAGATGAGTACATTGAATACATGATAGATCCAATTGTGAATGCATATGGTATTTGATTCATGTTCTTCCCATTCTTCACAAGAATTGGGACACTAGACTCTTGAGAGACCAATTTCATAAATTTTCTATGATTGAATCATATATGTTGAACCACTCAGCATATTTCCAATGTGTTTGCTTTTTCTTAGGTTGAAAAGCTTTCCAAATCATTCTCTATAGATGTCAATTCCTATCATATAGGATGTTTTGCCTAAACCCTTCATAGATAAGGTACTTTTTGTGCCTTGTTTTATTATATGCATTATAAGGATGTTATTCCCCATCATTATGTAGAATATAAATATGCTCCCACTCAACTTTTTTAATCCTATATTTTATCTTCATTCTGACTTAAGTCAAACTCTTTGGCTATCTTGTCAAATTGAAGATTCTAGCTCTAAGATGCTTGCTTCAATCCAAGGATTGACCTTTGTAGGTTATAGACTTTATTTATAATGTTGTATTTATAGAACCTTCATGTTGTGTCACATACATTGTCATATTTATTCTGATTAAGGAATGTAGTTTCAACATCAAATTTGTCAAATCTTATAGTCATACTAAGCTGCAATGGCGATATGGCCTAAATCTCACGTCCAAAAGGAGGCAGCATCAGAAGGATCCGACTTTTAAATTTATAACCTAAAACCTTCAAGGACCTCCACAACTTTATTATGGGGTCAAACATAGGGACGGGGGTACATTTAGGATGCTTATGATCTTGCTCTTAAGTTAGTTATGCTAATCTGATAGTTGATAAAAGTATGAAACTAGAATTAGTCTACTTGAATGTCATGGAATAAAACATAACAAATAAGTAAAACAAATAGAGTATGTCTGATTCTACTAATTAAATAGAAGGATCTCTTGGCTATGTAACCACAATTTGGGTAGTCACTACACCTATTCTCAGGCGTAGACAACCCTCAAACACCTTAGCAAGCAACCTACACCAAACATAGTACATATTGTGGTATATGTTCCTGTGGGGTCATCCCACTCCTTTTGTGCAGCGTGACTAAAACCCATCAATGATATGAAACCCTCTCTCAAGGATGACAAATCAACATCCCAGAATATTCTAGATACCCTCTCGGGTCTGGTATATTTTGAGGTACTAGGAACAGGTGTGATATGTTCAAAACCTGGTAGTGGGCCTGACCGTGCCGGCCTGGGCTCGACTGTGCCCAGGTCTATGGTTCTACATAGATCACCTTGAACTATCCTATTTTTAGATTCTGATCCAAACTACCATCTCTTATCCATTTCTACAATGAATCTCTTAATCTAGGTAGAAATAGAAGTTCAAGCAAGAAAGAGATCAACAAAACTAGCAATCATGACCAGAAAGAGAAGTTAGAATAGAAAATGTACTAGATCTAAAATAAAACTACTTGCTTGACGTAAAAGTACATAAACATGCCCAAAACAGGATACATAGCCAAGAAGGGGCTCAACTTGCCATAGTTGACACCGAATAAAGATGGAAGAACATCATTTGTATAAAAACTAAAGAGAGAAGTAGAAGAAAGGAGAAGAAGAAGAGATTCAGCCTATAGAGGAGAGGTGGGTCTCGCTCCTTAGCCCACTGTATGGACAGATCTCATCTTTAGATCATCCTTCCTAGTCATCTGGACTCCTTTTCCCCCTTTCTCTTTGATTCCACCCCAAACAACAACTTGGTGGGTGTATGGAGGTGGAAGATGGCTAGAAATGGTATAAAATGGGTGAATGGTGGTGGAAAATGATGGTAGATGGAAGCAAGGAGGGATGGATGTAGGATGATCATTTTAGTATTTTCAGACTTTGAAACTCTCCCATGGGGCTCTAGGAACCAAAAAGTGTAGAATCACAACATGGAACCAAAATGGGTCGGAACCCCCTCCAGGTGACGAGGGGTGGGTATATATAGGTGAAGGTGGAGTATGTGTAATAAATGATCATGACACCTGTCTTGATATCTACCCCAGTCTCATCCTGTCCATGCCTGACTCATTATGACCATTCCAAGTGTAGCACTTGAGATAGATATTGCAGTCGAGACAGATGTTGTGGGCGTAGAGCTTGTAGCGATCGAGACAGATGTTGCCGTCGAGATAGATGTTGGCCCTTGTCCTAGGCCCAACCGTGTTGGGCTCGACATGGACTTTCTGGGCATATCAGTCATGGAGGATGAGATTCAATAGCGATTGCTTTGAGTTATGGTCGAAACGAGTGGTATAGTCATGACAAGTGTAGTGGCCATGAAAATCTTGCTATGATTGTGGTTGTAGCAGTCGTGAAGCCGTATAGCAGTTGCGACAAGTGTAGCGGTTGCTACACCTTATCCTTGGCCCAACTATGCTGAGTGTTACGGTCGAGATGGTGTAGCAGTCATGGCCCTTTGATCCTTAGAGACAAACTGTGATGACCCCAATTTCTATATACTTTCCATAGTGACATTCAGAGATATGCGTGCACTCATATCTATAGATGTCAAAAGGGAAAATATAAGAGATCAAGGTAATCATCTGAAATCAGAGATTGAGCCATGATCATACTTTACATCATCTCATAAAGCCACACAAACATTCATTCATAACAATACAATAAAGTCATTACATAGAGAGGGGAAAATATTGTTCTAGAGAAAGATAACTTTATTACATAGGATCTTAGTCATCCTCAACAACAACTAGAAAAGAAAAGAGAATAAACTGACATCTAGAAAGAATGAGATAAGAGGAATGGATCTATCTAATATCCTCCATGCTTATTATTTGTGCCTTCATATACTTTGAGCATGCATTTCATTTTGGTTGTCAATTGTTCCTTGTACCTAGAAAATATGAGAAACAAATACATCAACAAAGTTGGTACGTGGAATTAAAAGCTATACTATGTTGGTATATAAAATACTTGGAATTGAAGAAAGAGAAAGAAAATGTTATTTAAAGGAAGAAAATTAGGTAATCCCAAGTTATTAGCCTCATTTAGAATGAATATGCATTACTATGGTGGACTTAGCACAAACATAAATGGTGGGCCCTTCCCCGTGTACCTTGTACTCTAGGAATCTCCCCGTATACCATGTACTCTAGGGAGGTGCTAGTCAACATTAAAGATTTCCCTCTCTAATAGGGAGTTTAATGAGTACCACTAGTAACTACATTTCACTTATCTTCAATTATGTTTTTTTATATTCAAGGCGGTAAATTATTAATTATTCATATATCCACATCCATCAATGTAGTTCAATTACATGCAAGCAAGTACATATATTTAGCATCAAGCAAAATCTAGTCATATAATTATATCCACATACCTTTAATTCTCAGATCTGGATTCCACAAGTCCTAGATTATGAGAAAGATAGTAGATCACCCTGAAATATTGCAAAACATTAAAGTCACCATGGGTTCTCATCAATCAACATTAATTATTATTATTATTAGGGATTAGGTTATTTGGGATATCACTTTAGGATACATATGATTCAGATTTGGGTTCTGAGGTTAGAGTCATCAAGGTTATTCAAGGACATTTAAGTTATTAGGGTTTTACATAAATTGTATATAGTATTCATAATAAGGTGAGAAAAACTAGAAATTAGGGTTTTTCTTAAATATTGAGTCCGATATCCTTCACATATTAGGGTTTCTAATATCATGATGATCAGGGACCCCAATCTAAGTTTAAGATGCCTATAAGTCAGATCTAATCATGGGGGTGACTTTTATTACACAAAATACATTAAAAGGCCATTAGTGATTGTAGATCATACTTTTTGAAAAGGGCTCATATCTAGGTCCTGTTTATATTTTATTTAGATAGCTTGGATTTTTCTACTGAAAATGGTATATTGGTTCGATATTTTTTTATAATCTAATCAATTTCTAGGGTTTTCATAAGTTCTGACCAATCGGTAAATTCCCAAAGTAGTAAACAAAAAAATAAAAAAAGAAAAGGGGTGGTCGGCTTCGCGGATCAGGGGAGGGATCCGACTCCGTGGATCCTCTCCTAAACCCGCGAGCCAACCTCATGAAAATGGTCAGAAGTAGAATGTGCAGGATGAAAATACACCTTGTGGGTACAAGTGCTACGTGATAGCACAAGGTCAGAGAGGGGATTTCACCCCTTTGATTGATCACTCGCGCCATGGCAGCGGAGGACGAGTATTGCAGATGAAGTAGAGGTAGCTCCGGCTAGCTAGGGGGTGAAAGGAAGTGTGAGGACGGGTGGAACCTCTTCATGAGGTTCCCCCGAGTTCAGTGATCTCAACAGCTCGAATGGAGGTGGGCTATAGTTCAAAAACGATCGCCAACAAGTACAAGAATGAAAAAATGGGATTTGAAGATTACCTTCCCCTTGGGATGGATTGAGGGTGTGCGGCGGTCCACAGTGGTCTGTTGAGGTGTTTGCAACCCTCCCTCGGTTCCTAGAAGAATCCAACCTCACCGGCAGTGAAGCTCTTGGAGCTTGGTTGCATGGCTCATCGACCCGACTCCCTGGCCTTCCGCAGCTCCAACGAGTAGTGGGGATCTCCTCACTGAGGTCCCACGATGGTTCAGCTGCGTTGGATCGAATGGAGAGGGTAACTGGAGTGAGGTGCGGGTAGAGAAAATTGGGGCAGAGCTTGCTCAAGGTTGGGAAGATGGAGGCGAGTTCTGGTGAAATTGGCAGTGCGAAACGATTAAAGGGATGTTGGAGAAGCTTTTGGGGGTCTTATAAAGACACGGGGTGGTCGAGGGAATGGAGCCCTAAAATGGGTGCCGCCGCCGGTGGAAGGCGCGAGAAGGGGGGAAAGTTGGTTCTCCATGATTTGTGTATGAGGGGAGGTGAGTAGAGGGTCGTTGAACTTGTCTTGGTGAGAGGAGTCTATCCTCCAAATATCTCGTGTTGAGGTGACGAGATTCAGGCACTAGATCTTTTGGAAGGTTTGTTGTACAGTGGGGGGGGGTCGGGACCGAAGAAGGTGAAGGTAGAAGACGAGGTCTTCACCCTCGGATCTTGAGCAGATATGTGTCCCCTTAATCGGACAGTCCAAGTTTGTCCTTAACTAAAGGAGTCACGCCCAGCCAAAACATGAGCGTGTGACACATCATTTTGATCAAATGATGCGAGAACCTAGGTCCTAGACTATATTAGGTGACATAATACACATAATCTTCTATTGTGAATAACTCCTAATTGGTACTTCCAATTGTAATGAGATTTAAGGCATATCTTTATAATGCTATGATGTATCTATGGTGCAAGATTGGAGTTAAAATTTCGATTGTTGACTATGTCAAAGGTCTAAACGTCATTTGCATTTAATATGGTTTGTATGATACTAGAACGGTCATTATATGAAATTGATAGAGTATTTAATCAACATGGAGTGAGAAATGATTGAGGGCATAAAAGGAATAATTAAATTAATAAAAGAGAGAAACATATATATATATGTATATATATATATATATGGAAAAACTCACTCTGTCACATTCTCCCCTCCTTTTAAGAATTTTGTCCCCAAAATTCAAGCAGCCTAAAAAAGATATGGATACTTCTTCTCGACCTCGGTCTTTACTTCCTAGGTGGCATCTGTTTCATTATGGTGGCTCCAGAGAACTTTCACCATATCTATATGCCAATTACTACGAAGATCCTTTGTCTTGAATTCGAGAATTCTGACTGGGGACTCAGCATATGACAGATCATCCTTCAATTCGAGAGGCTCATGATTTAAAATGTAACTGGGATCCTTGACATAGGGCTTCATATTAGATACATGAAAGACATTATGCATGGCACTATACTGAGGTGGCAAAGAAAGATGATAGGAACATTCACCAACCCTTTCCAGAATCTCAAAGGGTCCAACATAACGAGGACTGAGCTTTCCTTTGTTCTTGGATAAATCTTGAATTGGTCGGATCTTCAGAAAAACATGGTCACCTTCCTTGAACTGACATTCCTGTCGGTGAGCATCTGCATAGGACTTATGCCTATCCTGTGCCCACTTCATCCTCTGCCTGATTAGAGAAACCTTATCAGTATACAACTCAATCTCCTTAGATTTCATCAGGGTATGTTCTCCGACGTCGTCCCAGTGTAATGGTGATCTGCATGGTCGGCCATAAAGAGCTTCATAGGGAGGCATCCCAATGCTTGCCTAATAGCTATTATTATAGGCAAACTCAACTAAATGCAAGTAGTAGTCCCACGAGCCTTCCCAATCAAGCACACAAGATCGTAAAAGATCCTCCAAATTCTGCACTGTACGCTCTGACTGCCCATCTATCCGTGGATGGTAGGTTGTACTGAAGTTCAACTTGGTGCCCAATTCCTCTTGAACCTGCTTCCACATCTTTGATGTGAACTTCAGGTCCCTGTCCGAGATAATAGACACTGGGACTCCATGCAGACATACAATCTCCCGTATGTAGAGGTCACCCAACTCAGAAACCTTCGCAGTAGTCTTCACATGGAGAAAATGAGCTGACTTGGTGAGACGATCCACTATGACCCATGTAGTGTCGTATCCCTTCCTGGTCCTGGGTAATCCCACCACAAAATCCATGGTGATGTGTTCCCATTTCCATTCTGGGATTTCAAGGGGTTGTAGTAGACCGCCTGGTCTCTGATGTTCGACCTTGATCCTTTGGCATGTCAGACACCTGGACACGGAATCGACAATATCATGCTTCATGCCTCTCATCCAGAACTGACGTTGCAGGTCTTTTTACATCTTTGTTGTGCCCAGATGGACTGTGTATTTGGACCCATGTGCCTCATTAAGAATTTTTGTATTTACAACTGACTGCTCAGGAACCCACATGCGGTTCTTGTATCGAAGACCACCATCAAGGGCCACAGACAGATGTGTTTGTCGCTTCGACATGAGAGAAGAGAGCTCTGCAAGATCAGGACTAGCCTTCTGTGCCTCAAGAAGTTTGAAATGCAGGTTGGATGTGATGGAGATATTGCTAACTTGCAACCGATCAGGCAGAAACTGCGGCTTCCAGCCCACTAGATCCTCCATATTCCTCCATTTAGGAATAGAAAGAGATGCACACACTGCCCTTTTCCTGCTAAGAGCATCATCGACTACATTTGCCTAACACGGATGATAGGCAATAGTGAAATCATAGTCCTTTAGGTATTCAATCCATCAGCGTTGATGCAGATTCAGGTCCTTCTGAGTCAAGATGTACTTTAGGCTTTTGTGATCGGTGAAGATGTCGAATGTTGCCCCGTACAAGTAGTGTATCCAGATTTTGAGAGCATGGATAATTGTAGCTAATTCCAAATCATGTGTAGGATAATTAAGTTCATTGGGTTTTATTTGTCTAGACGCAAAGGACACTACTTTACCATTCTACTACAGGACACATCCTAACCCATTCCTCGAAGCATCAGTGAATATCACAAACCCTTCATTGCCAGAGGGTAGAACAACAACAGGAACCAACATCAACTTCTGCTTCAACTGTTGAAAAATGGACTCACAGGCAGCTGACCAGATGAAATGCTTGTCCTTCCGGGTAAGCTTAGTTAGAGATTACAAATTTGGAATGAAACGACGATAATATCTGGCCAGACCCAAGAAACTCTGAATTTCAGAAGGATTACGAGGAGGTTGCCAATCAAGTACAACATAGACTTTGGCGGGATGAACAGATTTACTACCTCCAGAAATGACATGCCCAAGAAACATGACTTTGTCAGAAGTCTAAATGTCATTTGCATTTAATATGGTTTGTATGATACTAGAACAATCATTATATGAAATTGATAGAGTATTTAATCAACATGGAGTGAGAAACGATTGAGGGCATAAAAGGAATAATTAAATTTATAAAAGAGAGAAACATATATATGGAAAAACTCACTCTGTCACACAAACCCACCCCTTTGGAGGGGTTGCTAATACTAGTGGTTAATGGGCCCGCGTCGATGAACCTTCTAATTGACAAGGACACTTTCTAATCAAGGATGGCCATCCAAAATAGGGTCAAAGATATGAAAAGTTTCTTGGGTCTGCTAGACTGTTAGAGGGACCACCATCTCCTAAACTGGTGCATATAAAGCGACGCTTGTGCGGCTGAATTTGAGAAAATGATATTTTCTTGAGTTTGGTGCCTATAAGTCCCAAAATTTTCTAGTTAAGCAACTTTATCAATGAAATGATATAAATTACTAAAAGATAGGAATCTAGGGTTATTTTGGTCATATTAAGGCTATAATGACACAAAATCATAAATAAATGCTTAGAATAAATACTTGAGTTTGGGTGTTATCAAATGGAAAGCATGATCCTAATAGATTCAACCAAGAATTGGTGAACCGGTCTGCTATTATAGGTCTGTATACTACTATCTATTCGATCTAGGGCTCTAGAGGGGGGTGAATAGAGCTTCAAAACTTGCACAAGAAAAGTTAGACTTTCAAATTATATCAATTGAAACAAAATGCTAAAAATGAATTTGTGGTCCTATATAAACAACTATAGCAAGGATGAGAGAGATTGAAACAAACACTTGGACGAGGTTTTTAAAGTGGTTCAGATCTCCAAACTTGGAGACCACTAGTCCACTACCTAGAGAGGTCAACCTCTAGGACTTTGCAACCCATGTATACTTATATTCCATTATAAGACATACAAGAAGACCACCTTACATCTAAGGGCTTACCTATCCAAGAGCTAGTCTTCTATCTCACAACAAGTCTTACCCACTCTTGCAAGCAGCTTGATTCCTTCTCCTTGGACATTTTCTCCTTGAAACAAGTCTTCATCCTTGAGGATTTACCCACCATGCTCCTTGGATCTTTGTTACGACCCCGCCTCCCGGTAACCCCCAATTAAGGGAGACCGAAAGGACAGAGCCATTAACCAATAACCTGGATCAAAGGTTTGACAAATAATCATTAACAATTATTAAATTCTACCAACTATACTGAAATATGGTAAAAATAAAAACTTTGCATACCTTTTAAAACTGGTATTTCAAAACTTCTATCCACACAGATACTAATCTATCTAATCCTCCTTTGCACTTTAATTCTCATATAATACCACATATGCCACTTTACTGTTTGTTCTTTTCATTGTACCTAAAACGCCGAAAACCAAAACGTCGATCAGCCGAAGCTGGTATGTGGGGGAAACAATAAACGTGCAACTATGATAACAACGTAATCATTCAATTAATCATTTAACAATCAAGATTACGTTTTAAATATAACTCCGCGATCCAAGGATACCCTATCCTATGTGTTATCCCCATTAAACCCTTCATGATCCACCTATAAGTGAACCAATTTCTAGGGTTGAGTCACATGGCACTACTCGTAAGTAGCCCACTCCTTAACTCATGGCAGGCTAATGAGTCTCATGGCACTACACGTAGGTAGCCCAGTTTCTAACTCTCGGTAACCTAGACCTTACTCTAGGATTACCCCTTTTTTTTCTTAGCCTTTTCAAAGCAATAGAGGTGGACCCAGATCTAGTCAGTTATATACGCACATTTATAGTGATAATCATAGTCACTTTGTAGTTGCATGAAATAAATAAACATCCATCAGTTATTTTCAAGCAACCGATTAAAACTTCGGGAATCGCCGTGAAACTAGAGAGATTATTCATAAGCGTAACCACATACCTGATTTGATGATTTCACAAGCATTAAGCAATTCCAACCAAGAAAGAAATCCAACCAAGAAATTCATCAATCACATAATTCCTGAAAAGAATATGTACTCTATTTATTACACACTTTATCAAGAACCTACTTTATTAACTTGGATTCACTTTCTAGGGTTTTTGTATCCATTTTAGGGTTCTGTTTTGCAATTAGGGTTTCCCTTCGTCTTTTACCATATTAAACCCTAATTTTATGCCATTACTCATAAACCGTAATTATCTCGTATATTCTTCAACATTAAGTTTATCTTAACAACATATAACCCTATTTTCATATTACAGGCACATTAATCATCAATTAAGCATCTTTTTCATTAAAGCCACTATTTTTATTCCTTTAATCCATGACAAGATCATTATACGCATTTATCATCAATTCATAGTTCATTACGGTCTAAATTACATATGAACTCGATTTGCTATTAATTCCACCTTTTATTCATGAGAAATCCCTAATTACTACTTTTAGGGTATTTATCCACAAATTAGGAACTTTAATGCTTGAAATAGATTAAAACCATCATGCAACAACATATTTTCACATTTTCTAAATCAAGTATGATCTTATCCTCTCTGACCCTAAATTAGGGTTTTGAAAAGCTTAATCATATATTAAAACCCTAAAACAAGCAACTTTTCACCTAAAACAGATTTGATTCTTATTTTATCATCTAACAGGTTAATAGCGCTCGATTTAACTAGTTAGGCATCATAGAACCGATCTTTAATCACAATTAGGGTTTTAACTTAAGTTTCATGCACTTTATAATCAACTTAATGTACTTTTTCAATTAAGAACGGAATCAACCTTTAATATTATTTTTATTGGATTTCTCTCGTTCTCCTGATCAAAATACATATATTATTTGTATTTATCCAAGCTACGGTTTAAGAGATATGATTTTTGTGATAAATCACTTACTTTGGCCAACCAGAAGCCGGAACGTGTTCTTTCCATGCATCACGTTGCTGATATAGAAACCTAACTGAAAGTCCATTCTACCCTTGCGTAAGTGACTGGCGATGTATGGCTCAGAGTGGTAAAGTCGTCAAAATGGTCCGATATTCTTCAACCTCCGACTCAGGGCATGGCCGCCGGCTGCAGCCAAAACGTGGGCGTGCCCCCTTCCTTTCCAGGGTCCATCGACTCCCAGGGAGTACACCCTACTCTCTGAAGCTCCCCCACGCACCTGGGGTCTCCCTTAACCTGCGGCCAAAGCAACCGGTTTGTGTTGGTCGGGTCTGCACCTCTCGGTGGCCCTACAGCCATGCTACTGCGGCCACACGCGATCCCGGGTGCAAAGCTGATGGAAAATCTCCCCCTGATGTCGTGGGAGTAAGCCGCATCAAACAAGGTCGTCCTCTGGTCCCTAACCACTCCATAGATACGTTGCTTTACATGGTTAGGGTTTCAAACGTAAAGAAGCAATGAGGAAGAGAGAGGGGACTGCATGGAATCTCTCTGGACTCAGCTAAGGGCTCTATACTTTTATATAGAAGGGTAGCCATGCCCCAGTGTGCTTGCCCAGGAAGGAACAAAGCCTTTTTCCTATTAGGAATTGTATCCCTTTATTAAGAAACAAATTTTCTCTATCTCTATTATCTTTTGATATTCTTTACGACTTGAATATTAAGAGTACAAAAATCCTCTCTCTTACTCTTCTTAGACTTTCCTTTAAAACCATTAATCACGAAATCCTATTTTCCTTTATTAGAAAATACTTTCCTTTTTGCAAAACCACATAATTCATTAATTATGTATCCCCATTATCCTTTTATTTTGCAATTTTAGTATTTTCTCTTTCTTTCCTCCTTATTGGGACTCCTTGGATCCCAAGACACTCCATTATTTTGAAATTACTTTTTAAGGATACTTATTATCCTTCTAGATGCATTTAAATACATTATCTCACATTATCTTGTTTATTTCTCATTAAAATATCTCCTTTTGAGGTTTTTCTCTTTATTTCTCTTTTATTTTCCTCATTGGTATTTCTTTTATCATTAGGAATCCTTGGGATACGAAATTCCACAAAGGATAACTCAAATATACCTCTTTTCACTTATTTTCCACATTTTACCATTATTTTCAATTTCTTTCTTAATAAAGAAATACTAATTTATCTTTTCTTTTCTTATTACATTCTCTATGCAACTTTGGACTCCTTGGAACCCAAGGAACCCAAGAGGCACGAAATCCTCTTTGGATGTGCCTTCTAGAGGTTTCCGTATTTTCCTTTTCTCAAATATTCAATTATTCATTTACTAATTGAATTTTCTTGTTATTTGGGCCCAAAAGCCAATAAAGCCCACTACACAAACATCAAGGCTATTGTAAACAAAATCCATGTATTCAAAATAAAGTATATTATTTGTTCAAATATCTTTAATATGAGAAATTACATTTCTCACCAAATGAACCCAAAAATTTGGGTTGTAACAATCTTCCTCCTTGTCCTTCTCATTTGGAGAAGATCTTGAAACCTTCTTCAAACTTGAAGAAGAAGAACAACTCCTCCTTCACCCAGAGACGATCACTTCAGCCTTTTCTCTTTGATAAAGGGGATAGGGAAGTGGAGAGATGGAGATCTTTACAAGGTGACAGTGAGGTTTCTCTCTTATAAAATTCCTAACTCACTCATAACCACAAAATGCTTTTTAAATGAGAGAGAGAAAGGGGACCAAAGGGATTTAGCACACTCAATAATAGCAAGGGCCAAAGATAGCATTAATGACAAATCTTAAAATGAACTCCAAGAGGTCCTATTTATAGTTGGTGGTGTTCCTTTGAGTGTAGGATCACTTATGAATAAAAAATAGCCTTTTTACAACTTGCAACAGATCTATTTTCGTTCTAACAACTCTCCAATGGTTGGATCAATTTTTTTGTGTTTTTCGTACAATGTATACGGTCGAGTAAAGCTGACTTGACTGATCCACTATCCGACAAAGGCAATTTTCAAACCGTCGGTTGAGTTTGTCTTGGGGTAACTCGACCAATCAACTAAAATTAACTTTGATCAAAAGTTGGTCGATCAAATCTTGTGAGTGTATAACTTGACCAATCCAATCATTTCCAAAAATTTATCATTGACCGGTCGAGATTTCAGACTCAACCAATTAAGTTGGTGTGACAAATTTTCTAAAATGATTTGTAAGTGATCAAATAATGGAATTAAGTGCCTAATTTTTTCACATCTTAGTTACAAGTCATATCATCAATACAGATGATTACAAAAATATTTTAAGGTGGTTTGAAGTGTTTTCCACAAAAGTGCATTTGTATTGATTTTGACATGAAATTTGATGAGCTAGGGCTTGGTGAATTTGATCCTTTTTATGTACCTAATGTCTGAAATCAATCTTAAACAAACATATTAGATACATATGAATGGAACGGTTAAGTCATTATCAAAATATGGACAATGTATAACTCTCAAGTCAACATTCTCTCCCTTTCTGACAATGACAAACCATTCCTCAACATATTGAAAATGAAATGTAAAGTTGTACCTAGGCCTTGTGAATTGCAAAGGGATTCATAATTTTAACAATATGAATTGATCCCCCTCAATCTATGCTCACTCTTACCTGCATAGTTAGTCTTTCTACACAAAGCTAAATAACATGTATACTACATGGTCCTTTAGCAAGTCACATGATAAAAATTATGTTTAGACAAGAATAGGATCACATAGGAAGTAAAAACAATATGTTTTATCTTCAAAACATCAAGCTTCTCTCCCCCTTTTGGCATTATCAAAAAATAAGGGTGTATACGAGCATAAAAAATAGGTCTTCTCCAACCACAAACAAAAACATGTAAACCACAAGATAAAACATGCAATTGCATAACACACATCAAACAAAGACAAGAATAGAGAGAAACATGCAACCTATGTCATAATCAAAATATGGATAACATACCACCAACTCATGAGATATGGTCAAATAGAGAGTAAGGGTACATATCTTGAAGATTACAACACTGAAATCATGTCGTCAAAATAAATAAAAGGCAAATGAGATAAACACCATGATGATAAAAATAGTACATGTCAGATAATGTGCCCAGATGTATTAAGTACAAAATAGTCTAGGAATATATATATGATCAACATCTAAAGACTAAAAATTAAAACATCTTAACATATATGGCATCTATGTCCACAACATCATCATCGACATCATCCTGATTAGATGTAGGCTCGTAATCCTCATCTCCATATGAAGGTACAATAGAGGCATCCAATTCACCTTCATTACCAGAGCCACCAAAAAAGTCATAATCATCAAAATCATCCTCATGGCCATCATCCTGAGAGGCCTCCTCCTCATCAGCTTGTTCGGGAAGCTCCTCATTGGAAGAAGGACCAAAACCACGGCCAGGACACATGGCATTATGCCCATCCCACGACATGCCAAGATCATGGAGCTCCTTGTCTCGAGGGAAAGTGGGAGAAGAAGTGCCAAGGCCGACAAACATGGTAGCTATGGGGCTAGCAGGCAAACATAGCACACCAGGTGCAAAGGAAGGTCCACTAGCAGAAGAGGGTTTGGTAGCGGAAGTAATAGGTGGAGGGGCTCGGTAGAAGTGATTGTATGCATAAGAGGCATAATAACCACTTGGATAGGACTGGTAGGTTGGGCTAGGATGGGCACAAGATAGGTTCATGGTTGATATGATCTGGAAAAGATCTTGATGCATGTGCTCCTAAACTTCTATGTTGTACGCCTGTTGATGCACCATGTAACCCAAGAGGGTTTCATTGGATACATGAAACAAGGCGTGGGTAGGTCGTGATGGTGGAGGAGGTGGAGGTGCTTGGGTGGAGAAAGAGGCTCTAGGTGTTGTGGAGGAAGATGTAGGAAAAAAGGTTTCCTTGATAGTGATCTCACTAATACATACTCCTTTTCTAGAGTGTTTGTAATGAAGATCATGAAAAGAAACTTCTCAGTCACAAAGGTGAAGAGACCACAGATCAAGGCTGTGTAAGGTGGGTGGGTGCCTTGAGTATTATTCCTAGAGTCAAAGAAGGACATGTGGTAGAGAACATATCTAGACCATTTGACTCCTATGTTCTTCAAAAGACAATACATAATTCCTATGACATTCTCTGCAATTTTAGTTTGATTCCTTTTGGGGTGAATATTGCAGTTGACTACGAGAGCAAATATGTGGTTTTTGAGACCCAAGGAAGAGGATGGGATGGTGGACTTCTTCCTATATGGTGTATGATGCTTGTTCAAGAATTTATGGACATCGGGGAGAGTAAGTTCATAGTGTTTGTAGAAGGAATTAGGGTCAAGAAAGTCAAAATACTCAGGATAATATTTCCTCCACGTGTCAGTTACCTCAATACCATTGAAAAACATATTCAAGGTATCTTCTGAGCTTGTGAATTTCTTAGCGGTAATCATTGAAGTGATAATCACTTGAGTATTAGGAGGGGGTACAAGAGTGTCATAGTTCCAAGATAGATCAACATAAAATTCATGGACCGCCTTAGTGCTTGTAATGGAATTGTGAAAGCACCAGTGTTTAACACTCACAACTTCTAGATGATTGTCATAAAGCAACTCAGCTACCTCATATAACACCTCTTGTTTACACAGACGAGGCTGAAACATGGCACATAAATGAAAGGGTTCCTAGGAAGGGGCTCCTTGTACCTATTTAGAGCATCAGTTAAAAAAAAGAAGGTATCATCATAATGAATGAGGTGAGAGTTGGAGGACGACAATGGTGCTCTAGAAGGTGTGGTCGTCTTTCTTCTGTTTGAGGACATGGAGGTGAAATGGAGAAGATTGAGAGACCAAATAAGAGAAAAACACCACCAAGGGTCATGTAACCACCTAGGAAAGGGTGCTAGGTAGGTCAAATGAAGGTGGGATAGGGATAGGAGAGGGAAGGTCGGGGCTAGGGTTTAGAGCTTGAGAGAGATGGAGTGAGGATCGATCGAATTTTCTCTAGTTGAGAGGGAGAATAGTTGACTGAAACCTACTTAAAAATTGGTCCATATCGGCCATCGGTCGAGTTCTGAGTGAAAGAAACTCGACCGAATGGCTTTTTACAAAAGCCCTCGGCCCCCAATCGGTCGAGTTGGCAACTTGACAAATAGAAGTTTTGTCCCAAACTTAAAAATTCTAGTTTCTAGCCATTTGAGTTCTTATTAAATTTATTTTTCTGGTCCATTTTGCATTTTAGACATACCTAGGCACATATCACTTATCATTGGGTACAATTTGTTGATAAATCACGTGAATGCAAAAAATACCCAAAATAAGCAAAAAGGCAAGGCATAAGAACATGAAATTTTAGCACTTTAGCAAGCAAGGGTTATCAAGACATGAGCAAAGAATATATGATAGATAACAACTAGCTAGATGGTAGATCAATATCATCCAAAGCAGTTATGAGCAGTTTAGATCTAATAAAATTAAATTTCTCTCTAGCTAGAGGTTTAGTAAAAATGTCCGCTAACTGATTTTTTGTGTCTACATGTGTGATATAAATATCCTTCTTCGCAATGGATCACGAAGAAAATAATGACAAACCTCTATATGCTTAGCTTTACTATGCTATATAGGATTGTAAGATAAACTGATTGCACTAGTATTTTTATAAAATATAAGAGAAGCATCAAAATAAATGTTAAAGCCTTGGAGCATTTTCTTCATCCATAAAACTGGGGAACAACAACTCCTAAATGTAGTGTATTCAGCCTCAGTAGTTGATAGAGCCACTTTTCTCTATTTCTTGGAAAACCAAGACACCAAGGATGGTCTTAGGAGGAAGAAAGTGCCACTTGTGCACTTTCTATCAATAAAAAATCATGCATAATCGACATCACTATTAGCACTAAGAGTAAAGTCCCTTGACTTATAGTCCAAAATTTTGGGTTTTGGCTAAGTACCTTAAAACCCTCTTAATATCTATAAGATGCGATACGTTAGGATTTTATTGAAAGCGAGCACACAAGCCAACACAAAATATTATGTTAGGTCTAGAGGTAGCTAAATAAAGTAAACTTCCAATCATACCTCTATAGAGATCTCATCCACTTTCTCACCATCATCATCTCTATCATGTTTGGAGGTGTTTGACATGGGGGTGTCCATTGGCTTGGTGTTATCCATCCCAAAGCACTTGAGTAGATCACTTGTGTACTTGCCTTGGTTGATGCAGTTCCCATCTTTAGTTTTCTTGATTTGAAAGTTGAGGAAGAATGTAAGCTCACCTATCATTCTCATCTTGAACTCAGTCTGCATAAGATCAGTAAACTCCTTACAAAGATTAAGATGAGTTCCGCCAAAAATGATATCATCAACATAAATTTGAATGATAATAAATTTGTTAGAAGTGTGTTTAAGGGGCAAGTTAGAATCAACTTTTACCATGATATAACCATTATCTAACAAAAAGTTCTTTAATTTCTTATACCAAGCTCGAGGTGCTTGTTTGAGTCCATAGAGAGCTTTTTACAATAGATAGACATGATTTGGAAAACTATCATGTTCAAAGCTCAAAGGTTGAGAAACATATACTTACTCCTCAATTGTACCATTAAAGAATGCACATTTAACATCCATTTGATATAGAAGGAAATTCTTATGACTAGCAAAAGCAATCAACATTCTAATTGACTCAAGTCTAGGTATATGTGCACATGTTTCATCAAAATCTATGCCTTTGTGTTTATTGCAGCTTTGAGCCACTAACATTGCTTTATTTCTTAGCACTTTTCCACTTTCATCTAGCTTGTTGTGGTAGACCCACTTGGTACCAATGATCTTTCTATCACATGGTCTTGGCACAAGAGTCCACGCTTTTTTCTTCTCAAATTGCTCTAGGTGTTTCTGCATGGCTAGGATTCATTCATCATCACCAAGAGCTTTTTGACATTCTTTGGCTTGATTTGTGAGATGTGGGCATTGTTGGCTTGTTATTTGTTGAAAGCAACCCATGTCTTCAATCTTTCAAATGGGTCACCTATGATTATCTCTTTAGGATGATTCTTTGCAAATAAGGGGGTCAGATCCTTCTTTTCTTCCTCTATCTCTTCTTCTTGAGTGCCTACCTCTTTTCCCTTTTGAGTGATGTTGAGTTCTTTTAAGATAGGAGTTACCACATCTACAACATCATCATTAGAAATATCCTTTGAAACAGAGGGGTTAGTCTCAATAATTTTACATTAATAGATGCTTCATCTTGAGACATATCAACATTATACACTCTATAAGCCTTGCTAGTAGTGCTATAACCAAGAAAGAAAGCCTTGTACAATTTTTGATCAAACTTGTCAAGAGAATCTTTTGTGTCAAAACAAAACAAAGACACCCAAAAATGTGAAATTACTCAATATAAGGTTTCCTACCACGCCATAGCTGATAGTGGGTTTTCTTCAAAGAGGGTTGTGAAAAACCCCAATTTTTCACAAAACATGAAGTACTAATAGATTCATCCCAAAACTTCTTTGCAATGTCATACTCTAAAATCATGGTCCTAGCCATTTCCTGTAGTGACCTGTTATTTCTCTCTACAACCCCATTTTGTTGAGGTGTTCTGGTGAAGAAAAGTTATGTGCATAGCCCGACTCTTCACAAAAGAATTTTAAATGAGCATTTTCAAATTCTCCCCCATAATCACTATGTATAGAAGCGATGCAGCAAGAAGCTTCATTTTCAACTCATTTGCAAAAGATAGAGAAAAAATCAAGAGTATTACTCTTAGAAATAGGAATGAAGGTCTGAGTATATTGAGAGAAATCATCAACAATAACAAGACAATACTTAGAACCATGAAGCGATTGAGTTCTCATAGGTCCAAATAGATCCATATGGATAAGTTTAAGAGATCCCTTGGTACTAAGGACTCCTTTGGATTTGAAGAAGGACTTGGTTTTCTTTTGTTGGGTACAAGGTTGGCATTCCTCATCCTTTTCTAAATACAATTTGGGAAGTCCCTTAACCAAGTCCTTTTTTCTCAACTTCATCAATTGATACATATTTGCATGACCTAGCCAATGATTCCAAAGAGAAATATCATTTGAATTGACTACAAGGCATATACCAACAATATGCTTAATAGATTCAAGAACAATTACATTAATATTACCATTCCTAGTTCCCTTATATATGACATTGTAAGTGAGGGAATCTAGGGGCAAGCATTCAAAATATGTAAACATATCAAGGTAACCATTATCTAATAATTGACTAACACTTGTTAAATTATGATGTACGACATCCACAAAGATAACATTCTTGATACATAAGGATTCACCTACATCACCCTCACCTTTTACCTTACATTTCTTATTGTCCCTGAAAGTAACTGGTTCTCCTTTCTTCTTTGTGAAATTATTGAAATGGCTTATATCACCTGTCATGTGCTTTATGAAGCCACTATCAACAATTATTTTCCTTTTTCCTCACTTACCTCACCAATGTCTTCACTTGTAGATTCCATGCATGCAAGATGTTCTCCATCTTCAATGGATCTTGATCCACTAGAGGATGATCCTTCCCATGCAGCATGAGCTGAATCTTTGTGCCTCCTCTCCATCTTGTACTTCTTCTTATATTTGTTATCTTTCTTGTACTCTTCCTCCTTCTTGTATCTACTCTTGTGGTGTGACTTTATAGACTTCGGAGATTCACTCTTGTAGTGTCCTTTTTTACCACACTTGTAGCACCTTGGAGTAGATGAAGGAGATTGCTTCTCTTTAAAGTGATCCCCTGTGGAGAAGTTGGCCTCATGCTTACTAGGACCATCATCTTCACTAGAGGAGGAGGAAGAGGTCTTCAAAGAAAGTTTTTTTAAAGAATGAGAGCCTCCACTTCATCTTTGAAGGCACTATCTTTGATCATCCTTGATTCTTTTTCTTCTTGCTTATCAAGTCTTCGCTCATGAGCTCGTAGATTACCAAAAAGCTCCTCGGTTGGAAGATCACCAAGACTTCCTAATTCTTCTGTCAGGGTGACCTTTGACTCCCATCTTTAGAAAAGACCTTAGGATCTTTCAGTTGATTGTTCCTCTATGTAAAGTATGTCCCAAAGTAGCTAGGCCATTGTTGATGATGTTGAATCTTGAATACATCTCGAAAACTCCTTCTTTCTTCCCCATCCTAAAGTTCTCTAGGAGTCTGTTCAACAAGTAGATCTTTGCCACCTTCACTTGCTTTGTGCCTTCATAGGTGATGAACAACTTGTCCCATATCTATAGATTTTGTCCCATTAGGAGATGTTGTTGAACTCAGATGGAGTGAGGGCTACATAGACGATGCTAATTGCTTTGGCATTGAACTATGCATTATTTAGAGCTGCTTCATCCCAAGTAGATACAACTTCTACTGGTTCCTTGTAGGATGCAATCATCACTTTTCACATATCAAAGTTCATTTCTTGAATGCAAAATAGCATCCCGCCCTTTCTAAAGAGGAAGTTGGCGTCATCTAAGACCGGGGGCGCATGTAGAAGCCTCACTCTAGGTTGAGGAAGCCAATTATGTTTTGACCCATCTTCTCATCTTATAGGAGATTTGTTGGAGAAGAACCTGGCTCTGATACCATTTCTTGGATCTAGGGCTCTAGAGGGGGGGTTGAATAGAGCTTCAAAACTTGCACAAAAAAAGTTAGACCTTCAAATTATATCAATTGAAACCAATGCTAAAAATGAATTTGAGGTCCTATCTAAACAATCATATCAAGGATGAGAGAGATTGAAACAAACACTTGGACAAGGTGTTTAGAGTGGTTCCAATCTCCATACTAGGAGACTGTTAGTCCACTACCTAGAGAGGTCAACCTGTAGGGCTTTGTAACCCATGTATACTTATATTACATTATATGACATACAAGAAGACCAACTTACACTAAAGGTCTTACCTATCCAAGAGCTAGTCTTCTACCTCACAATAGGTCTTACCCACTCTTGCAAGAAACTCAATTCCTTCTCCTAAGACATCTCCTCCTTGCAACAAGTTTTCAGCCTTGAGGATTTACCCATCGTGCTCCTTCGATATTCTGCCTTGTCCTTCTCACTTGGAGAAGATCTTCACACCTTCTTCATCCTTGAAGAAGAACAACAAATACTCCTTCACTTAGAAAAGATCACTTCAACCATTTCTCTTTGAGAAGGGGGGATAGGGAAATGGAGAGATGGAGAGCTTTACAAGGTAACAATGAGGTATCTCACTTACAACATGCCTAACTCACTCATAATTATGAAATTCTTTATCAAATGAGAGAGAAAAAGGGGATTAAAGGGGTTTAGCACACTCAACTATGGCAAGGACCAAGGATATCATGAATGAACAACCTTGGAATGAACTCCAAGAGGTTTTATTTATAGGTGGGGGTGTTCCTTTGAGTGTGGGATCACTTAAGAACAAAAAATATTCATTTTACAACTTTCAACATATCTATTTTTATTTCTAAAAACTCTCTAATGGGGTTGGAATCACTTTTTCTGCATTTTTTATATATAGTATATAGTTGGGTTTCAATAAAGGTAACTCGACCGATCCACTATCCGAGAAAACCAATTTTCAAACTATCAGTCGAGTTTGTCCTGGGGTAACTCGATTGATAAGCTAAAATCATCTTTGGTCAAAAATTTGGTTGGTTGAGTTCTGTGAGTGTATAACTTGACTGATCTAAACATTTCCAAAAATCTGTCACTGATCAGTCCAGATTCAAACATGACTGATTAAGTTGCTGTGAAAAATTTTCCAAAATGATTTTTAAGTGATCAAACGTTGGAATTAAGTATCCCATATTTTTTCTCATCTTAGTTACAAGTCATATCATCAATACACATGATTACAAAAATATTCTAAGTCAATTTGGAGTACTTTCCCCAAAAGTGCATTTGCATTGCTTTTGAATTGAACTTGGACAAGCTAGGGCTTGGTGAATTTGAACCGTTTTATGTATCTAATGCCTAAAATCAATCTTAAATAACCATATTAGATACATATGAATGGAATGGCATGTCATTATCAAAATATGGACAATGTATAACTCTCAAGTCAACACTATCCATGTCAGTCTTTTCTTAAAGACCCAAATGCACCCAATGGGTTTTACCCTTTTAGGTGGATCAACACAGGTTATACCTTGTTGATTCACATGGAGTCCATCGTTGGTCCCATGGATTCAAGCCATTTCTCAGATTCTGGTCCCTTAGTAGCTTCTAGGTAGGTTGTTGACTCATCATATATGATCAACTCACCACATTTTGAGTTATAAGATATCATAATGTTTCAAACTCAAGGCGCGTTCAACTAGAACTACAAGTTTTGTGTTACACAATGAACTTGATATTCCACAATAATTTGTGATTCTCATTGGTTCTCATGAAACATCAATTCTTGTCTATACAAGATACGTGATGTTTTCATCAATGGTGGGTACATAATAGCAATTCACTATTTCTATTATGTGCCCATCAATGACAAATTCCAACTGTAGTGGCAGCAACCCTTGTATTACAAAGTTTTAGCTTACTTCTTCTTAGGAACTGAAGTGAAGATCTCAATCTCTTTCTTCTTCTAGAGATCCTCTATATAAAGAGGGTAGTTCCTTTACCAATATCCAACTGGTGACAGGGGTGGAATTTCCTTTCTTATTCATTTAAGTAAAAAATACAAATTCCTTTTACACTTACCCTTCTCCATTTCTCGATTGTAGAAGATTTGGACTAGCCTCAGAACTCTTCTTAGCCTTGTGTTTTTCCTTGGACTCACTTCTACTGATCACCATCATAGATATGTCCTTCTTGAATCATGCTTCAACATTAATCATCATGTCGAGTAATTCATATAGTAGTTTAGCCAAGTTACTCAAGTGATAAAACTTGATAAACTAGCTAAATGATTCAGGAAACACTTGCAGAATCACATCCGTGGCGAACTCTTGACCTAAAAGAAATCCCACTTTTTCCACATGCCCAATCTCATTGAACACATGGGGTTCTAGTGGGTCTCCCTATGTCAGTTTGCACTCAAATAACACTTTGGAGACATTATACCTTTCTTGTTTTACATGATTATTTGAGATGTGGTATCATCTCGAGAATGTTAATGTCATCATCTGCTAAAGTAACTCATAGTTCATACAATATAGCATAAGGTACTCAATGTCTATGGTATCATTGGTATGCTTCAAGTAGACATCTGTTTCAACCTTAGGACTTTTGGAGTGGGTTCCTCTTGCTTTGGTCTTTCAAGGACATAGAGTTTTCTATAATGGATGAGAACGTTGCTCAAAGTCCTTAAGTAGTTTTGAAAATTTAACATGTATTGTCCTTCTCAAGGACTGATCGCAATTATAATGTGTTTGCGTTTGTCATTAGTTTCTTCAAATAAATTTTGCAACTTTTTCAAAACATTTTTGATTAATTTGATTTGATAAGTTTGATGATATTAATATGCCTTTAATTAGTTATCTCTCCCAATTTTTTTATAAATTGATAATCCTCATGTATCAATTTGGAAGATTACAATGTATAATCTTCTAGTGAGCCAAGATCCAAAAAAATTGAATTATTACCCAGCTAATGCCAACATCCATAACCAATTATTAAGGTAGGCAATACTTCCCAATTACATCTTATTCAATTCTTGGATAGATGGTATGAGAAACTCCTTGCCATAGTCCATCTACATGTTTCGATGTGCTTAATCTCATTAAGGACACCCAGTAAAGCCTGACCCAAAAGCCAACATGATAGAATATGCACCCTGCTTAGGAAGAACCTAAATATCTACCATCACACTTTCACGAGATGGATGATGCACCATGATTTGGCATAACCTATGCTTGGTCGATCAAGCTTTTCATATGTGTTGCCTATGGAAAGAACCTTAGACTTAATATTTATTGAGGGATATATATATACATACATATATATATGTATATATATACATATATATGTATATATATATATACACATATATATGTATATATATACATACATACATATATATATACATATATATACATATATGTGTATATATACATATATGTGTATATATATATACATACATATATATATATATATATATAGGGTAGTGATCCAATGAGAAACATACTACAGTGATAGCATGAGAGGCATTTGAATAACTACACATTAGTAACTATTTTTTAAAATCCAACCATATACATGGAAAAAGCATCATTTCATTTACCTTCTCGCAAAAAATCATTACAATCAGACATTTTTTACATGTCCATATGTACAATATATACTTTTTACATCCAACGGTCAGCCTAAAATTCAATAAAGAGCATCAAAAAATATTTGGTTGTTGTGAATGATCTAAAAATTGGATGGTGATAAATTTTATAGGAAGGTAGATATTAAGTAAACTTGTAATCTGTACAGTTGGATAATGAAAAATTGATCTCTGTGGAGAGTTATTCAAATGCTTCTCATGATATCACCAGATATGTTTCTCACTGGATCGTTGCCCTATATATATACATATATATATATATATACACACACAAATATATATATATATATACATATACATATACATATACATATACATATACATATACATATACATATACATATACATATACATATACATATACATATCCAATAACTACATACTTATAGTATATACCATATACATGCTATAACCACAACCGTAAAACATGCAATTAAAAATACACAAGCGATGGTTATGGCCAGTAAAATGTAATTCCTTAGAGCCAAAAGGAATTGCTATCACCTAAGATCTACATTATATACAACAACTTGTTTTTGGTGAAGATCCATGCTCAAACTAATCTGGGTTGATCGGTTAAACACTTCAACCAATCGGCTCACCTTCTAACATCTCATTTTGTCTCTTAAAATTATCGCCTGGTTTCAGGTTCAACTAATGTTGGACTCTTCCATAAGATCGGATGGGCCACCATTCGATCATTTCATCCTCATGTCGTCTTTCCTCCTCGGTCCTCTAGTCAATCAGTTCATCTAGTACAAAACATCTTCTCATGATGAAATATAAATTAAAACTATCCTATTTCATATTACATTGTAAAAGTGAAAAGCTCGAGTTACATTCGAAGGAAAATAGGAAGAACATTATTTTTAACATTTACAAAGGAGGAGGTAGGATCAGTATGCAAATTGAGATATATACATGAATAAACAACCATGACATGCACATATAGATCTAGGGTTATTGGTCATAAATATGCTAATATCCACCATCAAAACACTTTTAGGGTGGCACATATGGATTGTATATATATATTTATATATATATATATATATATATAGAGAGAGAGAGAGAGAGATAGAGAGAGAGAGTCGGGCTAGAATACACTCGAGTGTACAAATCATATGAATACACTCAAGTATGTTTGCATATCAAGACTATTTTTTGCAAAATGTAAACCATTGATCTTCACATTCATACTATAACTAGGCTACATACACATTTTGAGCCCATTTGGATGAGTGTAAGTCACTCATCTAAGGGCAACAAAATCGGCATGCGAAACTAATTTGAAATGCATAATTTTTGCAGTCTTTATAAAATGGCCTATAAATGTCCAAATATGCACAAATTTTGCGTATGAGCTATTCCCAAGATGTTTAAGATGATCAATGGATTAGATTTTTGAAAAAAATATTACATCATGAAAACATACTTGAGTGTATTCTGCTCTGAATACACTCGAGTGTACATATCACACGAATACACTCAAGTGTGTTTGCATATCAAGACTATTTTTTGCAAAATGTAAACCATTGATCTTGAACTTGATACCATAACTAGGCTACATACAAATTTTGTGCCCATTTGGATGAGTGTAAGTCACTCATCTAAGGGCAACAAAATTAACGCGCGAAACTAATTTGAAATGCACAATTTTTGCGGTCTTTATAAAATGGCCAATAAATGACCAAATGTGCACAAATTTTGCGTATGATCTATTCATAAGATGTTTAAGAAGATCAATGGATTATATTTTTGAAAAAAATATTGTATCATGAGCAACTACTTGAGTGTATTCTGCTCCAAATACACTCGAGTGTATTCTAGCCTAACTCTCTCTCTCTATATATATATATCTATCTATATATATGTGTGTGTAATCATATTTGGTAATTAATCAGTTATGCACATTAATTAAATTTAATATTAGCACCCTATGTAATAAAATTAAATCTATTCATATCAATTTAAATCTAGATACACCATAATTTGATGTGGCTCTATTTGAAAATTGGGGCGACATATATAGGGAGCAGAAATTTAAATTTAAATTTTGATTCCCCAATAAACAAGGTTGTGTCAACAATAATGTATCTTGGAAGGAAGGGTTTCTAGGTCATGCCTAATCTTGGTGCAAGTCCAATGACATTAACCTTACAATAGTGTGCTTATTCTTCAAGCAGCAACACACTTCTTCTTCAGAAACAACAGTCAAACAGTCATCACGAATGGTCTCCTGGTCTAGCACCACAGACAACGGTTGATGTTGTCTTCCTAGAGGGAAAAACTCTTTGCCTCTAGAGTAGTCCCCACGAACCATCAGAAAATGTACATTGTGATGCTAGAGCCAATAGAAAGGAGTTGTCCCTTCGAATGTTAGTGTACAAGCACCAATTCGCTCCCCCATAATTATCTTTCCCTTGCCATCCCGCCCTTTATTGACTAGAACTTGCTCAAACTCTCTATTGGTTACCACAACCAGAGAGGACAACAATTTTCAAGGCTAATCGTCATGTCTGGCAAGCCCCCAATTCCCTCTATTGATAGGAGAGGCTAGGGTCAGGGTCCCCAATATATACGGGAGTTGAAAGGATAGAGTTTATGAATTTTTTAGGAAATTTACACAGTAAACCAGTTGGTTCGCATGCCAAATCAATCAGTTCAGAGGTGAACTAGTTGGTTCATCTCATTAACAAGTCAGTTTGCTAGTTTTGTCTTTAAACTTATTAGATTTTAATATTAAATTAATGTACAATGATGACATCAACGTCTATCCTTAATCCAATCGAATTGATCATTGAACTGGACTACCCAGATGGTGAACCAATCATTTCACTTCATGAAATGGTCGTTTCACATCATGAAATAGACGTTTCACTATTTAAACATTTGTTTGAAAAGTGAAATGCTCATTTCATATGTGACATTGTCAGCCAATTGTGTTTCCAATTGACCTAACACTCCAATCAATTGATTAAACACTTGAACTAGTCAATTCTGAGTTTAGTCAATCAACTTTGAAAGTTAGTTGTTTAATTGAATACCTAAACACCTTTAGTAATCAAGTTAAACATCATTCATGAATAAACTCCTATTCTAAGTATATCCTATTTGTGTGACCCTTTAAGTCTAAACTACACTGGCAGTGAGTGTCCATAACCAATTATGACATCACAGACAAAGAGTAGTGTCTAGTAACACATCATTTCTACCCATGTAATTGAGAAATTTGGAGAAAACATTAATTTACTATCAGTGATCAGTGCTACTATGATCGTATAATTCCTTTGTCTCTGATATCTGGATCGAACTTGAGGCATGGAATCATTATCCTCATTAATGTTCAATCCATGCTCCTTGAACTAGAGCAGATCGTCTATGATGCATGTGTATTCACATATTACATATTGAATCACATGAGTATAGCCATATATTTCTCAGTCTTTCTTATCAAGATGCCCTGGATATCAATCTCCTATAGGAGGGACAAATCCCAACTACATCACTTGCACTCAATCCCCATGTGTCACAATGCACTTGAGCATCACCTTTATGATAAACTTTATTTAAGGTCAAGTTGGATGATGTCTAACTACATCAAACAACATGTGATGAGTGTAATGACTTTAGGTCTAAGAACCACAATTACCACTATCATTATTAGAGAGGATTTTGACTACCATTCCATGGTATCCATGAATCATTCTCAAGGTGGGTTTGTCCGATACACTGTTCTCTAACATGTATCTATGTGCTTGACTTGATATCACATATCATGACTAATGATATTATGTCATCAGCCAACACACAGTCCAGTCTTATGTATTACTGTTGTGTATTTTTCTTCCACAATAATATCTGACAAGGGACATAACAAGAATGTATGTACTATTATCATATATATGATCTCATTGTTCAGGTCATCAACCTAAAGACATATGTCATTAAGTAACATCATTATTTAAACATCTACTATGTATGTGTCCTCATCTTATGAGTGAGACAAACATAATAGACAAAATTACCTTTATTATTATCAAATCAAATATCTAATGCTACATTCTAATCATCATATGATTGGCTCTCTAGGCATACATACCAACACAAGTTGACAAGGCAAGTAATAATGAGACTAACATAATGCACTATGATAAACCCTAAAATAGAATTGACTAGGGTTAATGATGAGAATGTAATGATGGTACATGTAATGTTGTTTAGTCAGGGGTTTATAAGGGTTGTAGTTGATCTCATGGATATGTGCATTATTATTTCTTGATACAAGGTGCACTTCACCTCTAACTTGTCCTACTGTACATTATGGTTTTATTATATGTGTACACAAGAGCATTAAATCTCCTTGGTTGAATAATGTATTTTCAAAATTACTAAACACTATCACATTTTTGACTTCTGGTGTCACTTTTCATAAATTAGTTTTTACATAAAATTGACACTACAAGCTTATAACATCGGTTGGTAAAAAAAATCATCACTATTGGTCAAGTATTTTTGATTAAGAAAAAATATGGGTACCACTTTTATTATAACATTGATTACCTTGTGAAGAATTGACGTCTAAGATAGCCCATGAGATTCAATATTTTAGTATAAAAGTTGATATAGGCCTATTAAATTACTTGTAGAAAAACTAATGATAGAGCCCCCACCGTGTGATAAATTTTGCCTCCAAAGAGACTCTGTCATTGTTTTCATCCAATAAAAACTAAATCCATAGGTCGTGCCCACCGTGAAATTTTTTACCTCTAAAAATCATGTGGTGTCAGTTTTTTCTTAAAACATCAATGACAAATGGTTCTCACCATGTGTCTTGTAAAATATATTTTCCCTAATCAAGTTATGTCATCAATTTTTAGCTTGAAACCAAAAAATAGGTCTTCATGAGGTTGGTATTTTTTAATAAGGATATGTATATATGTTGTTAGTTTTTTGGTGGAAAACTAATGACATAGATTGAACTATAATGTCAAATTTTTAGGACAACCAACAACACATGTCTTAGCGAGGTTGGTGGTTTTCAATGTGGCCTCAATTGTTGGTTGATAACCAACGACATAGAGTGAACTATGGAGTCAATTTTTCCCAGACAACTAATGACTAAAGTCTTAGTCACTGATTTTTTTATAACTAACTACAACTAAATTCCACATAACAACACTCCTAAAACATTATTTATTAACAAAGAAGCTTTCATTTCATGATAACTTGTATGATGGTGGGAATTACTTTCATATACTGTGCTTTTCTCATATTTTGAACTTGATAGTTAAAGTAGGGTAGAAAGTTTGCTTGAATCATTTGAATAAGGTTAGATATTGCATCAAATACATAAAGGGATTTGAGTGAAGACTTATAAACCTTTCTCATTGTGATAAAAATGAAGGAACAAGTACCTATATGGGGCTTCACAAGGAGTTCGATACCGGATGGAACTCTACATTCTTGATGCTTGAAATTGCACTTAGGTATCGCCCTACATTCTATCTCTATAGTCTTTTAGATCTTGGATTTAATGCATGCCCAATAAATGGTGAATGCGACAAGATAGAGAAAATTTTTAAGTTTTAAGGCCCTTTGATACCATTACATAATTTGATACCATTACAACTCTTTTCTCTGGGTCAGAGTATCCTAATACAAACTTGTATATCTATAATGTGTCAAGGATACACATGAGTCTTACTGAGAGCCAATTTGCTGATGATCATGATTTGAAGAAGATAGCTACTAAAATGCAATCTAAGTTTGAAAAATATTGAGATTCTTACTGTGTTATCCTATCATTTGTTTTTGTTCTTGATCCTAGGTACAAATTTGACTTTTTGGATTATTGCTTTTAGAAAATTGACTCGATAACAAGAAAAGAAAAAGAAACTTCTTTGAAAAGAGATCTTCTCAATCTTTATGATGAATATGACTCTCGAGTTTCCTTTCATGTTTCTGGTCAATCTTCAATCCTAATTGATGGTTATGGCAATGAAATGATTGCACTGAATATTTAATTGTGATAAGTAATATTCTTTCCATTGTCACTGACATGTACAATGCGTTTGTGCTTCAAACTAAATTATTATGTCAATTTTGTTTGTATTCCTAGGAATTTGATTTTTTGAAGGAGATGCTTCATCTACTAATAGATCTGAGTTAGATTTATACTTGGATTCGAAGCAAGATGATAAGAAGCAACACGCTAACACGAGTATACTAGAATTTTTGGAATCCACCTCTAGAAGGTATCACATTTTCTTTGTCATGACAAGAGATGTTTTATCAATACTGATCCTATGGTTTCTTCTGAATCAACATTTAGTATTGGTGCAAAGGTAATAAATAAGTATAGGCCATCTCTTAAGCCAAAAACTGCTCATTCTACATTTTTCACTAGAAATTGGTTATGTGGGTACGAAGAAGGAGGTATGTCTTTCTTAATAGCCGCCTTCATTTAATTTTCATTCTTTATGATCACACTTGTATTTTCACTTTTTAAAGTGCTTAAACTTTGTTATATATTTAACTTGTAGATAATGGGGAGTATAAAAAAAAAGATTTTTTGGTTAGTCTTGAGAGAAATGTCTCACAATAAAATGAAGGATCAACTACTATTGGTGAAAATGACAATTTGTAGTGTTATGAAATGAGAAGTATGTGGTTGATAGTATTTTTTTACTCGTTAAGTAGTTTGTAAAAGTTATGCGTTTGTGTACTAACTATATGTATAATGGTCACGTTTCTAGACTACGGAGATGGGACGATGTTGATCTAGATGGTCAAGTCGATGGAAAATAAGAAGATAAAGAATGTGGAAAATTAAAAATGTACACAAGGTTGTGTCATCTTCATACTGTAGATTAAAAGGGTGTGAAGTTATTGTAGAACATGCCAAAATTTTAGTCTTTGTTTTAGTTCCCCAAATGTGTCCCCCATCTCATTTGGATTCATTTGGATGCCTCCCTTCATAGTAGACGTCGTTGTATTATTGTTTGGTTGTTTGTTGTAGGTGGTCATTATTTAAGCCTAATATGTATGATTTTGACTTCTGTAGCAAAATTATTGTTCTAGTATTTATGTGATTCAAAAAGTTAATTCAGCCAGATGTGGCTCTTCTTTAATAGATGTGTAGCATCCCTATTCATGGGTGCATTGCTGTTTGATTCTCTTCTTGTAACATATTTTTGGATACATAAATAAATCTAACATGACAATGTTCAACGTGAGTATTTTGTGTCATATCTTATGTAAACAAACACTAGCAATACATATTTTTATTTTATATGGGCACCCGGGGAATTTCATTGGGTCAGGTTTGAATTTTTCTTTGATTCACTTATTTAAAACTTGGCCTTTTTGATGCACACCCGTGAGATGCAAGCCGCAACGACCCAACCCACACACATGTTTGATATGTCTATGTAATATCAATATTTCATACAGACAATGTATTTATTGACATTAAGCATATGTTATTTTTGTTTGGATTATATTTGTATTAAGATATTATATGTTCGAATCAGATTCAAATATTATCATGTGATATTTGGTAGATATCGAATCAGATATTGGATCGAATTTTATTCCAGATTCGAATATCAGATATAACAATATATGCTCTGTGTATTTATATCAAACATATATTACCACCCCACCTTTTTCTCAAACGTGAACCCACTACAACGCAAGCACTCAAGCTAGGTAGCGAATGGAGAGAATGAAGTGCACGTAACCTAGGAAAAATTGGGACAACGGTTTCGCTGAACGAACCGATGAAGTACGCAATAAAGCGGACACTCCATCATTACTATAATGAAAAATACGTATAAGTAGTATCGCTGTTAATGACCAGGGAAGACCCACGCCTTGTAGAGGTACACTTGCCTATTGGTCACTGGCCTCGACCTATCTACAAAAATCAATTTGGTCGAGTCTTATGACACAGAGGCTTGTAGTTGTTAATGACCCTGAATATGTCTCCTCAATTCTTCACTCAATTCCCTCTGGCGGAAACCATGTAAGGATACATCAACCTTCCACGCCACGGTACGTAGCAAAATTGGATTACGAACACCGATATACGGATAGGGTAATTGGTACAACCGATCATCAATCTCAATTCAGATTCCAGCTGTGTAGCAGTGCTGACTGCTGGACAGGTTGCAGATGCTAGAATGTTTCCATAGCTCTCTGCTGACATCCACACACCCATTTCTTTATGTTGCCTTCGTTGGATTGATTGCTTTATTACACTTTACCTGATTTTCAGCACATCCCTCTCTATGGGACTATTACAGACTGGTTAGTTGCGTGTCCCGCAGCATCCAACTTAATTAAGATTCCAAGTTTTCCCTCATCCATTTCTACTTCCATCATTGTGCTGTTAGTAGATTTTGGTAGTAGAGCTGAGATGGTACATCATAGAGATAGTGGGAATTTAATAGGATTAGTTGGAGGCAAAACCCATTATTGTAAAGAACCAAAGACTATTAGTAGCCGACCATGTCACTATCCTTTTCTAATCTATCTCTCTTCCTTGGATCTCCTGTTCCCACAAAAAAAAGAACTGGTAACTTGGCTTCCTTAGAAAATCACATCTTGTATTCAATTGCTAGCCAACAATAAATAACATTTCAGTACAGTCCACGTCCGCTCCCTCACGCCTGGTATACCTACAGTACAAACAAAAGCACTCGTCTTATTACGCATATAGGATTCCTTTGCTTTCTTCAGGTTGTTCATCCGCTACTCTAGTCAACCCAACCCAAACCAGCCCAACCCAACCCAACCAAACCCAAACCCAAACCCAAACCCGTTCTTTTTATCAACCCAACCTGAATCCAATTTGAATCCGAACTTATGTTCCGAAACATATCAGGACACATCCAACCCAAACGTGAATGTATAAGCCCAACACGACCAAACCAAACCGAATCGAGCGAGTAGCGTTCGAATATGTGTTTTCATTGAAAAATTTGGCAATCACTACTCCAATCTTTTTAAATAAAAAGGATCCCAGAATGCCAGACAGTACCACACATTCGAACATCATTGGAATAGAATAAAAATACCATTTAGTTTCAACACAAAAAATTCAGATTAAAAAAAAAAACATTCAAATACAATTCATATTTAAAACAAACCATTCTGATCCAAATATAAGCTATTTTTTTTATGAACACCACCTCCAATTCTAAATCCTGCAAAGTTGTAAGGATGTATTTAAAAAAATCGAACCTTAGTTGACTATTAGGAAGATCCTTAGCTAAAAACTCAACTTAAATATAATATCCATAAAACTGGATTAAAAAAATCTGAATAAGCATAAAGATCTAAATACAAACTTTTGTCACAAAATTTCACTTGATATCTTATGTCAATGCATTTTATTACATTAAAGTCATTCTGAGGGAGGACATTGTAAAAGCACAAATTGAAATCCATTTATTATATTTTTTCAAAGTAGCATTACTAAATGAGATATATCCATGTAGTTACAATCATCATAAAAGAATTATATCAACTGTCAACTTGTATTTGTGAGAAAATAACATGTAAAACAACCTATCGTGTAGTTCATCAACTATCCACCCATCACTCAAGAAAATGAGAGTGGATGTGTTAGTTGTGTGCACAAGTTTAAAATTTGTAAACTTGAACACTACCCTACAAGTATACAAGTGTGTGTAGTATTATCGAGGTTGTCTATGGAGTAAGGTACTGTTAGGCGTAAGAGTATTAAACTTCAACAATCTAGATCAAATTCAAGGTGGATTTAGTTTTAGATTTAACTAATTGGCAAATTAAAGAAAAACAATAAATTCTAATCACTTAGAAAATGATTAAAATCATATTAAGAAGATCCCGGATATGGAATTTCACTTCCACATTACAACTACCATATAAATACATAATTCAACCATACTAGTCAAACATACAAAGGAGGTTTGTCGTCACCACACACATTCTAGTAATGTGGGACAGTTTTAACTCCACTTAGCACTCTCATGCTTATAGTTTCATGAACTAAAAACTTTGGATCCTCAATATAATCACAATCACTCCAGTGGTCAAGGATATGTTTTTTTTTTGGTGAACTGTGGTCAAGGATATGTTACCAAGATAGCTACTCCTTACTTCTTAATAATATCCTTCGTGGTTATAGAAAGAAGCATACAACATGCAATCATGATGACCAGTCATACAAAAATAAAAATTTCATAGTCTACCGATCGTGTAGTGAGAGAGACAATAAAGAAGAATGATCTTCCTAGAAAATGTGACAATATCTACAAAAATAAAAGTTCATAGTCTATCAATAGTCCTACTATACAAGGCCTTGCAGTAGACCAATGAAATGTGCAACATTTGTAAAATAATAACCACCCCCAAGAACATAGTTTTTAGTCCATTAGTAATCCAACTTTACAAGGCCTTCAAATATTTCCAGTAGACCAATGAGCTGTGCAACATTTGTATTGCAATAACTATCCCCAACAAAATTTAAGGGAGAAAGAAAACTATTATTTTTTCCTAATAGTGATTTCTATTGGCCTCCTAGAATAATATCGGAGACCTCATAAAAAATGATGTTTTGGCCTAGCACAATATAATATATCCAAAACTCCTCATTTTGAAGTCAATTTATCGTATGCATGTATATTGAACTTGATGCTCTACTCGGCAAAATAATCTTCAAATGTGCCGAGTTTTTCTCTTCTGCAACTTATATAGTCAACACATGTATGTGTTCATTGCACAATGTACACACATTCACATCATCGGCTAGCTCTTTGTCCAAAGCTTGCCTGACAAGGATAGATTTTGAACACGTCTGTAGCTTGAGGGTAGCTTTTTGGAGTTGGGAGTCGCCTTCAACTAAGCAAGGGCTTCTTCAAGCTGTTGTCATTAACGTGTCCATTTTCCTTGATATTATCATCGAGGTGAATGTTTGCAAGCATGGGGAGAGGTCTTTCTTTCCTTTTCGCCCACAACACAACGTACAACCCAATTATCATCACAAACGCTCCTGCTAGACTACCTGCAGTGAGAAACTTGCCAAGCACCACAGCTGAGAGGATCGCGGAGGTGGCAGTGCCCATAGGGCTGAACATGGACACAAATACAGGTCCATGCTTGCGGATGCACCACATTTGGAATGCGACACTCATGCTCGTCACGACGCAGGTCTGTTACTTACATTTTGGGAGCACAAAAAGTTAGACGAATAAATGAACAAACACTGAGCTCTAGCCAAATTTAGAATCTGGTCATCTAAACAATCAAAAGTGTTTCAAGCATACCAACAAGACATAGGTGGCGAGCAAGGTGGTGCTAATGGTGTATTTCCCTGGGTCAAGCTTCCCTTTAGAGAGGAGCTGAAATGCTGCTGTAATGATTCCCCCCACTAGGGAGGTAATGGCAGTCAAAGACAAGGGTGCTGGCAGATCCTCCAATGCAGTAGCCTACAAGCGATCGAGGCGATCAAACAATAACTCAAGATGTGGAAATCTGAATTCATCAACAAATAAAGAAAGGCGGCTGACAGTACTATCAGTTACCTGGAGTATCGTGGTGCAGGACACAATGAAGACGGCTGAAATGAGGTACACGCAGCCGGTGATCCACTCCTTGCTAGGCCCGAAGCTGACGACGCCGGCCGTACTAGATGAAGGTGTCAAATCAGCGTCCACGCCCTGCTGCAATAGCGTCATGGCAATCACCCCACCGAGGCATAACAGCGTCCCCCCGGCCTTAGCGGCGCTGTACCTGCACTTTGCATCGAATTTCTCGAGCCTCAAGCAGCACGCGATGAGAAAGATGAGACCGGGGCTGAGGTTGGACATGGCGGATGAGACGGCTGGGGATGTCCTCTGCATGCCCATCAGGCCAAGAACAGGGAATGCTGCCGCCCTACACAATTCGTCACAAAATGGAAATAGTCAAACGGATATGGTTTGTAAATTCCTCAAACAAATCAGCTAGTGTATATTGTAAGAAGAGAATACACCATAACTACCTGGCAGTACACTGCCATTTATGTCAATTTCTCAAGAATACAAGTTGTTGCGGAATTTACAATTCTTTGTACTCGCTTGTTTACGATGATTTAAGTTTCTAACTTCAAATACCTTAAATAGTGATATACCACAAGCTATTTATCGCATGTTACTCTTTCTAAAACTAGCTATATTTAATGAGTCGCTGCTCTCCGTTGGGAAAAGAGCAGGTTATACCTTTGGTTATCCATCCCCATAACCGTTAGTCTGAATTAAATTTTTATTTACATGTGACATTAATCTGAAAGAAGTATAAGCTACCCTGTGTTTATAAGGAACTAGCAAATTTTCAGTCCTATTTAACCTTTTCCAGGCGTGATGCCTGCTTATACCTTGTAGGAGTGCGACCAGCTTCATGTGCGCGGCTGGGAAAAAAGACTTGTAGGTACGAAGTGCATGAGAGAGGCAGAGTTCCATGAACTGATGTGGTCACGGAATGATGGGTTTTGTGCTGGGCGACAGGTGCACGAGTTAATTGGCAAAATAGAAACAAGGAAGTACCTTTGGAGAGAAGTGAAAAGTATATTGGAATAAAATCAATCTAGCACAATATTTAAATGTTAGACATGTTATGTACTTCCAAGAAATATGCTTATCAGATTGTAGATCCGGTCCCTAAATTAAATGGATCTTCGCCGATACGATTAACGGAATACGGTACGATTTAATTTTCAGATCTGAATAGAAATCCGATTACGATTCTACATCTATAAGTATATGCATCCTGATGAGGGTTTGTAATCATCTTGTATTCTGTTTAGACCGCAGTTGCCGTACTCCGGATGTACTCTGCCTCTTTCGAGAGTGCTCCTCCTTGTAATCTTTCTCTGATATAGTGAAAATCTCGCCCCCTCCCGCGGAATAGGTCATCTGATCGAACCATGTAAATCCTGTATTTTGATTGTGTGATCGTTCTATTATATTCTCGTCTTGTTCTTCCACCGAACTCGTCATATTCTCTAGTTCAAAATCTTAATAAGACAAAATAACATCACGTCTAAATTAAATTTTAAAATAGCATCTTTATCTATATGAATGCGCCTAAGGTTTGGGCACGTTCGCTTTTTTGGGTGAGTGTGGCTATAATATTTTGAAGTACTCTTTCTTGCAACGATTTTTAATAGCTATCCATGCAAACTCTCAAGAAAAAAAGAGTAGTCACTATCGTTTGGAAGGATATTATGTAGAAAAGATAGGAACAATGAGTACCTAGCTACTCACAATAGAAAAAGAAGATCTAGTTTGAACATTGGAATCTTAGAATAGATTGTACTAGAATATAGGGACTTCATACGCAACCACCCTTTGAGACAATAAAATAACATCATAAAAAAAATTAGGGGCAACATCTTCGGAAGATCTTCATTCATCTTCATGCTTCACCCTTGGAATCTTCAAGAAGTGTGTCCATTGAGAAGACTCTTTCCCTGACCTCGAATACTAGCATAGTCATTCACTTATAAGGTCCATAAAAACCTAGATCATTAATGCTCCTAACTTTACTTTATAGATAAAAATACAAATTTGTCTTAAGTAAATGCTTAGTTTCAAAATTGAATTTCAAATTACGATCTAATATTATTTTAAAAAGAAATATTTTAAGTTATAGAATTTTACTACTTTATGGGCTTATATGTAATTTTTCAATTTTTGAGAGTCTAAATGCAATTTGGATACATATATATTTTGTTACATCGTGTTTCTAAAATATGTATACATTTTTGCTTCATTGGGATGTTCTTGAACTTTGTGACATGGGATATCAATCGCCTATATTGGTAGTAATATTTTATATTTTGGTCAATAGATATCTTCATGGACTTTTTGACCAAAGAGATCTGAGGTTTCATTATAGATCATTTTATTTAACAAGTTTGGTCGACAAGAATCTAATAGCTGATTGAAATTGTCTTAACGGGAGCCTTGTCTGTTTGGAAGAGATGACGGGGGGCATTGGGAATATAGTATTTTTTTTTGTGAAATCAAGAAGGCCATCGAATCATTGGGTACAACTCATGACTATATTTCTAAAGCAAAGGGATGATGAGGAGCAATTTATTTCAAGAAAGCCATGGCCTTACTCTTGAACTATTGAAACAAAGGTATACATATTTTTCTTGACTGATGATTACTCAGAATGGCAGGAGCTCTGACAATATTTTGTATAGGTAGAGGTTTAATTAAAATAATCTCCGATGTCCAATCGTCCTTCAACCTAACATGACTTTTCATTTCCAGAATGATGATCCGGTAGCTAACATACTCTGATATGTTTTCTAGACATGTAGACATATGGGTTTTTTAGTTCCTTTAACTGATAAAAATACAACCTTAGTCTCTTTGACTACCACCATTACTTATTTCCACTCCCGTCTCACAATATTTTGGAAAAATTCCTTATTGCATCCAGAGACCGAAGAAGGTCCATCGAAGGTTAATGAAAGTGCATTGTTGGTGGTGAAATATGGCACAGAGCAGGTAGTGGAATTTAAAATTTTATCTACTATATTTCTTATAACCAGTAGATCGCGTCAATAACTATAATGCAGGAAAGATTATTTATGGGATATACCTGGTCTTGGAGCAAGTCCAGTGACATCCTCATCGTTGTAGATGTACATCTCTGAATCCTAGTTATACTGGGACATGTCCGACTGATGTGCCTCCTGGTCTATACCACAGTCTTTAGCTACGAACGTCGTCTTCTTCAACAGCTCCTCTCGTCACAGACTGTGGTTGACGTTGTCCTTTGAGCGGCAAACAATGACTTCCTGCCTCTATGGTAGCCCACACAGACTGCCTAGAACTCCTATCGTCCTGCTAGAATGATCAAGGAGTCATACCTCTCATTCGGTGTACTAGTCACCGACTTGTTGTCCCACAACAATAACTCTCAGTTGTTATCTCCCTTTGGCTATCCCTCCCTTGTCAGGTAGGACTTGTCTGGGCTCTCGTGGTTACCATAACTGGAGAGAAAAATAGTTATCAGAGGAACTGATTCTCAATTATCTATGTTGTACCATGAGAAGTTGTAATACCCCTCTATATATAGTAGAGGTCAGCGTCAAGGTTCCCATTTGCTATCATATACTAGATTAATGTGCAAGAGTGGAAAGGATCAGAAGATCTCGAATTTTCACAACAATTCTAAAAACTTTGCAACCTGCGACAGTCAAAATGGTCGTTTGACAAATCCATACGGCAGTCTGGCATACGAGACGGTCGTCTCACACTGTGAGATGGTCGTTTTGTAGTTTCTCAGTAGTACACAAATTTTGCAAATACATTCTGATCAATGTTAGACGTTGATTTTCTTATGCAACAAATATTGTTTAAGCGAAACGAATAAGGAAACATCTAGAACCTTCCCCGACCAAATTAGATCAACTCTCCCATGTGAGACGGTCGTCTCAGTTCACCGAGACGGTCGTCTAGAGACCTGAGTTGAGCCCGTTCAGTTGGGTCATTTCGTTCCATAGCCAAATTCAACTCACAACCGGCCTGACTCCTAGACACCCATCTTAACTCTTGAGACGGCCGTTTGGCACTTCCAGACGATCGTCTCAACACTTGAGATGGGCGTCTGGCAGTGTTGCTAGTCTATTTGTTACCTGTCAAAATGCCTAAACACTTTAGTAATTCATTTGAAGGTTATTTGAGATCTAAACTCCTCTTCTAGGTCAAGACCTATGCATGTGATCCTATAGGTCTCATATTATATTGGCAGTGAATGTCCATAACAACTTATGACATCACAAGCAAAGAGTGGTGTCTAGTCACACATCATTGCTATCCAAATAAATAGAAAATCTGAGAAACAACTTCAACCTACAATATGTGTATGGTGTTACAGTATTTGTATAGTTCATTTATCACTGATGTCTAGATTGAACTAGAAGCATGGAGTAGTCACCCTCATTATTATTCAATCTTATTCCTTAAACCAGAGAAAATTGTTTGAGATACATGTAAGTTCAATATCATATATTGACTCACATGCACATGGCCATGTTTTCCTCACTCTGAGATATATGTAAGCTCAATATCATATATTGAGTCACATGCACATGGCCATGCTTTTCTCAGTCTCACTAATCAAGAGGCCTAGAACATCAAACTCCCATAGGAGGGACAAATCTCACATCTATCACTCACAGTGAATCCCCATATGTGAAACCCACCCAATCATCACCATTATAACAACCCATGTTTTAGGATTGCATTTGATGATGTCAAAGTGTACCCAATGACATGTGTTGAGTGTAGTGATTTTAGGTCTAAGAACCACAACCACCACCATCACTGTGAGACTGACTATGAATTCCATAATGATGGCATCCATGTGTCAGTCTCATGGTGGGTCTGCCTGATACACGGTCTCCAACATGTATCTATGTGCTTGGTTTGATATTGCCATATCATGATTAATGATATTTAGTCATCGACCAACTCACACTATGATCTTATGTGTTATTGTTGTCTATTAACCTTCCATAATAACAACCGATCATGGACATAGTGAGAATAACTATATGTACTCTTAACTTCTGTATGATCTCATCCACAAGGTTAGTAACTTGAATGCATACATCATTGAGTAATATAATTATCTAGACATTTATAATGTTACATCATTATCTCATAACTAAATTAAACAGAATAAATTGGAAGATTGTTTTTCATTAATAATTAAATCATTTTTACATGATATGCCATTACAATCATCACATTATTGGTTCTCTGGACATACATAACCAACAAGTAGATGTATGCTTTGGATCAATCTTTCTGTAGACTGATCTAAGCCTTTTTAGGATGGATCTAAGTTTGTTAATATGTATTTATTGATTTCTACGTATAAGATCACGTATCATTAAAGGGTATAAGAGACATTTTGTTAGTAATTTAGTGGATTTCTGTCAAAGGGAGGTTGTATCTGAATTGGGAGGCCTTCAATATTTTAGTGCTTTGCCTTTTCTTTATTGGGGCGGTGATCTCTCAGAATAGTGATTCAATTGAATATATAGTTATCTGCTAGAATCATCAATGGCTGATACCATTTGTAACACCTAGGCCTACTACCCAAGGCTCTAGTAGAGTTTCAGGAATGATGATTGGCCCCAAAGACCACCACTAGCCTTAATTGGTCACTTTGTCCTCACTCATGTGCAAGCCAGGATCAACTTCTCGACTAGTCACCCAGTGTGGCTCAGGTGGTTCGGTTTGGCTTGTCCTCCCTAGGGGACCCAGGTTCGAATCCCCCTGAGCGCATAGCAATTACCAACCCCTTGGGTCATCTAGGCTCTGGTACCTATTTGAGGAGGAGGGGGAGCGAGGTCTCCCTAAGACTCAAAAGAATCACCAATGGCTTGGGCGGTCCCTTCTTCTATTTAGTCAGATCATCTTATATTTTTTTTTAGTCGGTAAAAAACTCTGTTGCTATAATATTGTTCCAAAACTTTAGGTACAGAAATGAGCACCCCTTAGCCCTACAAGGAGGACTACTAGAAAAAACTACAACAACTAAAGTCTTACGCAGAAGACCTAGAATAGAAAAAAAAGGTTCAGCCTTGGAACAACAAAGGAACAATCCAACAATCATAACTGGTACAAACACAAACTACACAGAAGAAGAGCTCCACTGTCAACAAAGATCATCTTATATTAGTCTAACTGGATTTTGTGACAAGGAGTCTGTAACTTGATCTTCGATCTCTTAAGGCCCACTTTTCCTAGAACAATGAAGTACATTAGTAGGCTATATGACTGTGAAGAAACCCATTATATCAAATAGCATTGGGCAATGGTACTCGAATCTTCAGCTGCAATGAGACCTCTTATGTTGGCATCAAATGCTTTTTACTTGTTGAGATAGAGTGTCGACATGACTTTATAAGAGTAATCAAATAAGTCTAGAATCATATTTGAATCCACACCGAAATAATATCCTTGTAAAATCTGCATATAAGTTGTGAATATCATTATTCGAGTGAATTACATACATATTTCTCTACATTGCATGGAAAACTAAGGTTATTTATAGCTACGAGAATAACCAAAAATGGATGCTAACAACAAGCCATCGCTATATCCGTTCTCTTAGAGTTGATAGAAAAATCAACAAGTATATACTCTTAGGTTAGATCCTTGGTTTGTTACCAAGAGCTATCATGTGCAAATCACATAGATGACATGTATAGAATCATCAACTTCTAAAAAAAAGGACTATCAAACACCATGATAGTGATGATGCTTATCTCAACTTGATGGTAGTTGGTATGATAGGGATTGGAGGGGTACCAAGGTAGTGGGATGCATTAGATTGAGAAAGATTTAATGTTTCATACATGATGTTACAATTGCAACCGACATATCTATTACATGCATGTCAATGTATTGTTTCTATTGGTTTTCCAATAGTACAAAGAGGACCAGAAGGAGGGTTAGAGGGTCAACAGTTGTTGTTGACATGTTAAAAATAAGCATGGTAAGGAAACAAAAAAAATAGTTTTTTAGTGTAACAATGTGTAGAGTTAGAGGAAGGATAATAAGATAGGTAATTGAAACAATATGTTATCTTGAGATAGTGGGGTTATTGTTGATAGTTACAATGGTTAGAATATGACCTAATCATAATATGTAATACATATGATATGAATAATCATACTATTTGATGACTTTGGGAATTCTTAGTCAATCATAGTAGAAAAAATTCCATAACCCTTACATGCATAAAAAAGTTTGGGTTGTTGGTATCCATAATTAATGATTGTGACCTAATGCATTGTATTGTTTGAATCTAAAAGTTTTAGGTTTAGCAAGTCAATGAAATGTTTTTTGTTAGACATTATGGTTCACTTATTGGATTTTTATCAATATAAATGTTAATATAGTTGATCAAAATAATTGTAGATTCATTGTTGAAATAATTGGTATGAGAAGCATGGTCAAAATTGTCAAACGTTGGAGACAATTTGATGGTTGTCTTAGTGGTGGAGAATTGTGTGGAGCATAGAACTAGAGGAGGCATGATGGAAACCTCTCTTTGATCAATCTAGTACACATAAAAGAATAAGTCACTATTTAAATTGTTGAAGCGGGGTGGGAGATAGTCTCTAGGTCATCTCTAATAGAGAAATTTGGAATAGATATGTGATTCATGTTCGATCGTCAAGAAAATACATGTGTATGACATTTTCTTCACCAGGGCTTAGATTGGAGGTTGACCCTAGAAGGATGTCGAGATTCTTCATCAATTCATTCCAACCCCATATTGAGTTGAGACATTTGTTTTTGTTCCATTTATAAACATGGAGGTGAATTTCCAATCATAATTTAATTTTGACTCATCAAATGTGATGTTGGGAGGGTGAATTCATATAGGAGATTCCAAAGGATTTGTCAAAAAATCATAGAACGCTCAATCCACTCATGATTAGTGCTTACAAATGTGGTGGTAAGGTAGAAGCTTATGGTCATGAATGGTAGATGAAGCGATGATTAAAAACACATCACACTACCATATTCAGATAGAAATATATTATTTGTTGTTTATGTTTTTAAGGTTCGTCATTCATCTTGGTAGTTGTATTGAAGCCACCCTATTCAAAGTATGTGTTGGTAGTTTGCATGTGGTTGTTGTTTTTGCCTGAGATGATAAGACACATTATTTCCTAGATCTTTTAACAATGACACTGTAGTGAAACCAAACACCATTTTTCATAATGTCAAGGACAACAAGTCAACATATGTGGCAGAGATGGTGCATTGGAGTCTCTTGAAGATCATAGAGATGATTTTTTGTCAGGGATGAATGATACCCTACAGAAAAACTAACAAATGAGAGGAAGACAAAAATAAAAATGAGTTGTTTTATCATCCTTGATCGTTCTCTAATAGTGAGAAATCAATTAATAGTTTTGGCAGAGAGAATAGTTGCTATTGCATGGAATTTCTTATCTTCCTCTTATCTTCTACCTACATGTATGTTTATATATTATTAAAACATATGACTGATATAATGTTGATAGGTGAACACCATGTAATTAATAATATGACATGAAATGCGGTCTAATATTGGAAACATTTTAGCTATAAAAACTACTTTTGAAAAAGACTACTTCTTTCTCCAAACTAGCCATATTAATTATTTAGTGTTCCTTTGAATGCATCGAACAATATTATCCAGTTTTGAAAAAAAACCTTAAATAACCAATCTTCTTCACTTATTCTCCACATTTTCCAATTGTATTCACATTTCCTTCTCTCTAGATATAGTATTTCTATCACCCTTGACTTCTAATTTTATTATGTATTATTTTCAATCCTTTTTTGGATGTTTCATGGAGCTTAACTAGAGTATTCTCATGACTTTGTTCTAATTCAATTTTTGCTAGTTAAATGCTCCAACTCTTTCTCATGTAGCAATTCTAATATCATGTTCTTGTCACTAAATTAGGAGGATGATAGATTATATGTTTAACTTAATTAGTAAATTGAAATTTCATTTGTTGTGAGCTCTATAATAATAAAATTAAATAGTGTTTATTCAAATTTATAACACTAAGTTTGGCACAATATTTTCAATGTTTAAATACATAGGTATGGCTACTTATTCAATCTCAAATGTTGTGAAAGTGAAACTAAATTATTATGATCACTTCAAAGTAAACATTTATACTTTAGTCTTTGTTTTTAGTCAATTTTGTTATCTAGTATGTAGATAATTACACAGTTGAAAATATACGTTGAAGATGCACTTGACACAGACATAACTAAGTACTTGATCAATCTACCTTATCAATTTGCATCTCAGAATAATTTCACTGATGAAACATAGAATATCATGCTAGGTTTATGTTTGATTGGATCTCTTTGTTTATTTATACAAATTCCACTTGAATGATATGAGCTAGTGGGAAGGGCCTTCTTTGGACCGAGAGGGATACATTAACATCTTGAGTGGGTTTGACTAATACAACCCTAGTGTAGATAAATTTGGACAATTTTAGCATGGCCAAATATTTTTTGTTAAAATTATTAAAAGTCCCTTCTTGGTTTAAGTAGAGGAGATAAAGACATACAAATTCATAAATTTATTGTCTATACATGTTATCAATGTGTCTCTATGCTTCTATGATACAAAACATTGCACTTAAATGGATTTCAAAGAATGAATCCTACCCAAGCAATAATTACTCTTTCCAAAGTAAAGAAGATATATTGATGCAAGATATTACTGGTGTCTCTCTATTTAAATAACTTCAAGTTTATTATTGACAACATGTATGGCCACAAACTCTCATGTACAGATATATCAGAATGCCATTATCCATGTAGTTTTTGAGTACCATAAATCTAATAAATGTTGGTGCGAATGTGTGTGAAGTCACCTCATGTATCTATTTTAATAATTATCCTTTCTAGTAAATATTATCTAAATTTAAAACTTACATGTCACTTTTCAAGGTGAACATAGGAGAGTGTTGGCCACAATGTAAGGCAAGAACTGCAATACCTCCTACTATAATGATATCTTCATGGAGGATCATAGAAATGGACAATAACCAAACAATGTTTTAGACTCTATGGAGGCGCATAGAAATGGACAATAATCCAAACAATGCATTTCAAGTCAAATATCACAACAAAAGAACTGGTACCAAACATTAAATACAAACTTTTTAGTCATAGGCTCATTTTTAATTTGATGTCATATGAAATTGTAGTAATTGTTATACTTTTGTTGCTGGTAATAGTATTTTTATATGAAGTAATAAATTGGCCAACCAAGAAAGGAAAAGTAGAGATCTTTTTAAAAATTACCAATTTAGTTTATGTGATAAACACCATGAATCCACTAAAATTTTCATACATGATTGTACATACTCTAATTTTTTTTGTAAGAACTATACTCTAAGAAATATGATCCTAACTTCATCTTTTCTAGCACTACAAAATGGAGGTTTTGACATAGTAGAAATGTTTGTTCTTTCTAATTTATGATTTGAAAGATAAGTATGGATTAGAATGTATACGAACTTAATGGATCTATAATTAAACAAGAAGGTCACATCTATAGAGAAGATCTACAATTTATTTGATTCATACAATCAAAGACATTTATGGATTATAATGTCTACTAACTTAATGGATCTATAATTAAACAAGCAGGTCACATCCACATAGAAGATCTACAATTTATTTGATTCATAAATCAAAGACATGAATGGATTAGAATGTCACTAACTTAGTGGATCTATAATTAAACAAATATATCACATCTATTGAGAATATCTATAATTTCATTGATTCATACAATAACAGAAATGATCTATAATGAGAATATTTTGCAAGTAGGTCGCATCTACAGAGAAGATAATCAGGTGGAAGATGGTTTAACTAATTTATACATTAAGAACAATACATGAATGTATACTTTTGAGGAGATACTAGGTATTGTTGAGGAATTGTTGTAGACAAATATTTTGGAATCTAAGCTTGAAATATGATTTAATGTGAAATTGGTGAGAGGGGTGCATAATTCCCTAAGGAATTTATTAAAATTTACAAATTTGCAATAAATATGGTAAAATGTGGGGGTCATTGTTCATAAAAGACACATATAATATCAAATTTATGTCAAAAGTGTTTTTTACTAAACTAGTAAATCTAAGCCTGGACATTTAGAATCCAACAATAAAAATATAATTTCTCTTTCTTAAATGGATTACAACTTCTATGTATGATTTAGTTCCAATTGAGTGTATGCAAAGTTATGTTATGCATAGACTAATGAATGAGTGTCATTGAAGTGGTAAAAATGAGTTCATGGACCATGAAGAAGCTATGCAAATTTCCACTTGGCGATGTAGTTTTGGATTTGATTCCCATCAAAGGGTGCCAAAAAAACTAGAAATAAGAGAAATGATGATACTCATAAAACTTAACAATAAAATAAAGCATATATTTCTACAAGAAATATGATACATAACACTCGTGTATATCAAATACACACATTCAACTCAAGTTTATTATATATTTATTTACATTTTGTAAAATGTTTGAATACATTTTTATTTTTAGATAAAGTAGGTTGAAGTCAACAATTCAATAATTGTTGCAGTGGTGAAACATTGATATGTAGTTTTCATCAAATTTGTGTAGAATTTCTATATACCTGAGATATTTTTATGTGTATTATGAGAAATAGAATGCTGGAGTATATTATTGAAACCATTTTCCAATTGTATGGCAAATTATTGATTATAATTGTACATATGGATACAAACAAATGCCACATAATATAGTACACAAACACATGCACATAAATTATATACCAAGATTTGCAACACTACTACAGAAAATGCTTTTTACAATGGGAGATAGACAACAGTTCTGATGATTGTGTTGTAGTTAGCATACTTATCACAACAAGCCCATTTTTGTGTTGTATATTGTATATTTTATACAACACAAGTCATTTACAACATGCCAAACGTGTTGTAGTATAGGAAGATACTACAACAACTACTAAAGTGTTGTAATAGGTTGTAGTATCACAACATATTCAAAACCGTTGTAAAAGATGTTATTTACACAACATATTTTGACCCGTTGTAATAGTCACATGTTGTAATAGACCATCATTACACAACGCAGACTCACCCGTTGTAGTATGTATTAATTATACAACAGGCCTTTACATGTTGTATTTGGTACATGTTGTAATAGACCACCATAATACAACATATTAAAACTCATTGTTACATCCCAACATGAGACAACAGACTCCAACCTGTTGTTATATATTATAATTACACAACATGTTGTAACCTGTTGTAATATCCACACATAAACATCGTTGTAATAGACCTCCATTACACAACGTAAACTAAACCATTGTAATATACTATAATTACACAACATGATATCACCTGTTGTAATAGCTACATATTGTAAAAGACCATAGTTAAACAACACATCATATTCACATAATTCTCTGAATTTTTCAATTATTCGCGTATAATATATGTGTGTATGTGTTTATATATATATATATATATACATTAATTCTATAGTTTTAAACATCACTATATAATTTTGATATTGTATCCATTAATTTTAAATACTTCTATCTGCATTTATATTTCATTAATACATAATATTTATAAATGCAGATAGAAGTATTTAAAATTAATGGATACAATATGAAAATGATATAGTGATGTTTAAAACTATAGAAATAAAACATATATATATACACACACACATATATATATGTGTGTGTATTTTATGTGCACCAGCGTGTCTTATATACTACCATATTAGTTTTTATTTTAGTATTTTCTGATTTTTATTGCTATATTAGTTTTCTTTTTTTTCTAAGTTTACAATTAAATGCATGTATATATTTTCTTTATTTTTATAATTTTAAACTTATTATATAATTTTAGTACTATATTCATTAATTTTAAATACTTTATGTACATTTATAAATATTATGTATTAATAAATATAATAATCTATTAATATTTTTATTATCTTCAGTTATTATTTTAGATATATGGCTAATTTCATATAAGTTAATGTAGATTATATTTATTTAGCAATTTAACATATATATGTATATATATATATCATAATAAAAAAATACACATGGTATCATAATAAAAAAATTTAAAAAAGAAAAACATCGGCCCTCCCAACAGGTAGGTGGGGGCGCGACACCATGTGAGAGTCCCATGATGAAGACGCCAGTCAGAACGACATCTTCATCGTGGGATTGCCACGTGGCGCCACGCCCCCAGCTACCCGTTGGGTGGGGCCGAATTTGCTTTTTTTAGCCAATAGGGGTGAAGACGCCATTCAGTTCGGTGTCTTCGAGCTTTTCTCTCTCCCAAACTCGTCTATTCGAGTAAATTTGTTCCAAACTCTTTGCTCATTATTTTCCCCGCGCTTCCTCTTTTACTTTGCCCTTTTCACACCCCCCCCCCCTTTTACAACCCAAACCCCCCTTTTCACACCCGCAAACTGCCCCCCCTGCCCATCCCAGAGTGCCGATCAACGACGACTGACCGCAGAGCTCGAGTAGAAATCCTGCCCATTGGCTTCGGTCGTAAACCCTTCGGTTATTGTGGTTGGTGCGCCTTGGGCGGCGGGGGTTGGGGGAAACAGGGGCGTGGAGCAGCGGTGGCAAGGGTGCGGCGACGCCGGCAGGCAGTGGTGCGCACGGGGGACCATGCACTCGGATGACGGCGGCGGAGGTGGACCAAGAAGCAGTGAAGCAGGGGCCATTTGATGGCCTTGCAGATGACTTGGCACCCAAGTCTCCATCGACGGAAGAGCGGTCCCCCTCTAGGGCTGCGGAACCTCGGCAACACCTGCTACATCAACAACGTGCTCCAGTGCCTCACTTACACCCCTCCCCTCGCAAATTTCTGCCTCCGCAACCAGCACTCTGACATTTGTAAAGGCCGATCCTTACCCTGCTCTTTCGCTCATCCTCAAGTTTCCTGGTTCTTTTTCAGATCTGAGCCATGAGTTGCTTAATTCACTACCTTGTTTTATAGGCCAAAAGCTGGATGCGAATCAGAAGAGGGAGAATTGTCTATTCTGCGTTCTGGAGAAGCGGATTGCTCAGTCCCTCAACATCGAAGCAGCCAACGACGCACCGTCCAAGATTGGGAACTGCATCCGCTTCTACGCTGATCACTTCCAGTGGGGGCGACAGGAGGACGCACACGAATTTCTTAGGTACGTCATTGACGCCTGCCACAATACTTGCCTCAGGCTCCTTAAGGTCTCAGGCATGAATGGTCGAGCATTAGGAAGGGGTGGTGAGGGTCCCAGTGGCCACTCGATCGTGAAGGAGATTTTTGGAGGTTTGCTGCTTAGTCAGGTCAAGTGCCTCTCGTGTGGGGCGGAGTCTAACAAGACTGACGAGATTATGGATATCAGTCTTGATCTCTATCAGAGCAATTCTTTGAAGGATGCACTCCGCCGCTTTTTGCAGGCTGAGGTCCTCGATGGTGATAATAAATACAAATGTGAAAGGTATGGTAACGACCTGCATATTTATCTTCACATGATTCTCGTTTTTCCCCTTTCGCATGACACAAATTTCTCATATCAATTTGTTTCTGTAGCTTCAAAAAGCTATCTGCCGCCAGAAAACAGCTCTTCTTTCATCAGGCACCCAATGTGCTCGTTATCCAGCTTAAGGTTTGTATCTACTACCAATGAAATCGCTGATGTCCCTATGTTATAATATATTTAAAGTAGAACTCCAAAAGTAGCTAAATCTGCCGTTTGTTTGCAGAGGTTTGAAGGTATTAACGGTGGAAAGATCAACAAGGATATTGCTTTCGAGGAAATTCTATATCTGAACAGCTTCATGATAAAATCAAGCAAGGTCTATTTTCTATACGAGTAATATGTGTTTCTATATAAGTTTCTATACAAGCACAAAGACTAATTATGTGTTTCTATAAAAGTACAAAGACTAAATATGTAATTTTTTGTAGGCATTTGTTCAACAAAGTGACATCCGGAAATATATTTAATATATTTGGATTTATATGTCCACATTTTATAGATCTGTTATACAATGATAAAGTGGAGACTCGGGCGCAGTACATAGCAGATCAGTTCATTAGAGGGAAGAAACAAAGATTAGAATTGTTCTTTATACCTTATAATGTGGGGGTACGCATACATTTTGTCGATTGTCTGTTATTTGTTTACTTTAAATGTTGCTTAAAAATACATTAATCTTAAAATGTAATACTCATGTATGCGTAGGGGACATTGGATACTTTGCGTCTTCGACCCTATGTGGGGTAAGTGCCACTATCTTGATCCGTTACGAGAAAAATTACGTGGGAACGTGGAAAAACTCATGGAGTTGTAAGTACTTCATAAAACAATTTCAATTACATAATACATGTATTGAAAGTTCCATATATAGTTACTAATGCATAGAATTCTTGATATGAATTTGAATAGGACTCATAAAGTTTATCAAACGAAAGATGTGCAATATAGGAAGAATTTGAAATGGGAAATTATCAAGGTAATTTATATAACTATTTCTAAATTTAAACTAAATATGTTTGTGTGGTGCATTTTATGAAGTATATTAAATTGGTTCCAATACTCACAGCAATCCATTATCTGCACAGACTGACACTAAACATGACCTAAATTAGATATATTTTACTCTACTTGACTAAATCAGACCTCACTAATCAAATCAAGACAAATTAACATGAATCAAGCATAGAATGAACTAATTAATCTTTAAGTGAACTTACATGACATAGTTTGACAAAATATACACTTGATTTGACCTAATTTAGTGCCAAATGACTTATTTCAGTAACCTTAAAAGGCCCTATGTGCCTACTCAAACCACTGGGGTCTTGGCACCCAAACATGGATGCCTCCTCCAGAGCCTAGCCCACTGAGGCTCACCTAAGAAATGCATAGGCGGTGTCTTGGTAACTATGATAGACACTCAAGGTTACAAAGCAATTCTATTTAATAAGTTCGTTGCTAAGAATTCTCCTATTCTTATCTTATTTTCCAAGTTTCATTAATGCTAATAGCAACAAAAATGATAAGGTTGTGAAAGTTGCATCTGAAATTGTGCATCCCACATGGTCTAACCCAAAAAAGCTAGTTCTAAGTTTTTTTTTCTAAACCGATCAGTTGGTGTCCAAATGGAAATTCAAATAATGATGAGTTGGCAAACTCAAACAATCCAAGTTTAAATTAGGACTCAAAATGGCAAACCGGAAAAATATGGACTGTGGGTTTAGTTGAAGGACCACCAATGAAGTGACCTAGGTTCAAATCCTCAAAACCATCCATAATTTACCACCTCCAAGTACAAACTGGGGTTTAGGATAGCATGGTGATCACCCCCTACTTTTGTTCCAAGATATACAAATCAATATATATTTTATAAATTTAAATCATGTGATACATTCATTTAATGGCAGTATATTCAAAATTGATAAATTATTATAAATTATATCTATCCAATTACTTTTGAATATATATAATAGAATCTAGGTTCAAATTTGAGTAAAACACTATAAACTCAGGTCCCCTCCCATATTTGGCACTTTGCTATAAAGCTAGGTCCAGATAAGATCTAGGTTGGGCAGTTTTGCATGGATGATTATCAAATGTAGAACTGATCTAAATATAATACTACTAGTGCTGCCTCTTGAGCCTATCAAACCACTAGTTTGACTAGAAAAATGGGAACCATTCTAATGTTTAATCCACACTATATATTATTGTAAAAAAAGGGAATAAATATACAACTCATGCAAGCCTAAGATAATCTAGTTGTTTTCTAAGATAAAAAATGGTAGAACAATGGACTTTACATGTTTACCTTGTGGTAGCATATGCTTAATCATATATTCTTTTTTTTCATATGGTTAGATTGCAAAATTTGGAGTTTTTAAAATACATCGATCTAGAGAGCATAGCCAACTTAGATTTATAGACTAAGATAACAAGGGTTACAAAATGGATTACCATTTGATAAGATCACATAACATTTTTATGTAAAAGTGATGCCATTAGTTAGGACACTTGAAGAGATATATGCATTTAGCAAATTGTGTCAACAATTATGGCTCTTAACATGTGCTCCCATAAAATAACACATTGGCAGATTGACTAGCATACATGACCACTATTTCATGAAGTAGAACAAAAACAATGAAAATGCATAAATGAGATGCATGTTTCTTGTAGACAAAGCGCAATGAGCTCAGGTAGGATAGCCAGACCTACATATATGGCATCTAGGAATATTTTTGTTTAAAAAGTCAATAAGAATAAATAAAAATCGTTTAAGTTTCCCTTTGTGTGGTCCCCTGAACAAACAAAAAAGCACATATGTAGAGGTTAGCCTACAATTTTATTTTGTTCTAGCCCAGTGTCAACTCATATGTAACATGGCATATTTGCACGACTTGACTATGCAATTCTCAACCCCCAATTACAACTCATACTGAGTTCATCTCAGTCATTCTCATATTGTAATTTTCTAGCTCCACCACTTTACCTAAATGAATGCATGTGTATTGTATATACATCCATATAATATTTATTATGTTTTCCATGTTTCTCATTTTATTAAATTCGTTGAGTCCTATCTCTGTGTACATGATCGTATTGGTGTCCATGCTTCTAGGCCCAAAATTCAACCATACATCCAAATCAGTAACCATACATCCCAATCAGTAATATGTTAACCTACCTTTCCACCTTCCTCACTGATTCTCTACTTCCTCTAGCATCATGGTGTTTTATCCATAATCAAGTTTACTTCTGTAGGTATGCCCTTACATTCTGGTACAAGAATATCCTCTTGGCGCCACAAAATTTTTCACCATCGTTGTTGCAAATAAAACATAAAAATCACGTCACCAGGAGATACCTTAGATCAGTAATAGTTGAACTTTAAAGTATAGTCGGCAAGATTTTTCTGAGCCATCAGAACAGGAGGTTCACTGCTAAAGCTCCAAAAATTGTCCATTCTGTAGTATTTCCATATTTTATTGGCAAGGGGTCAACAAGTTCCAGGTTTCAGATAATGCACACTTAAGGCACTTGACAATTTGAATAACGAGCTTTGGGACACTGCCTCAGACATCTTACTAATTTATGCAACTCGTGTTTATTTTGAACCACCAGCATCCATTATTTGCCCGGTACTGTGAATTCTTATTCCAACTACAACAGGATGAAATGGACCCAGCATTTATTGTACTTCTCCCCAAGGAAGTTGAAGCGCACAGGAATCCAATCCCCCACCTCAGCATTTTGGAAACCACTTACAAATCATGTTGAATAATACTTTATTATAGAAAAGATACTTGACCACTGTAATTTTATTAGAGATTCTAGTGTGCGTCTCTTAACTCTTGTTTGTGGAAGTTGATCACATACTGACTTAGATGTCTTCTTTGAGTGCCAAAGTTTAAGAATTATCAAATTCTGTAGCAAATAAGGCCTTCATATCTCTTTGTGAATTGTTACTACAAGCACCACCATAAATATTTGACTTAGGAAAGAAACACCACAAGCTCCAAATCCTTATGTATTTATTGAGCCTCTTTCAAATTGAGTCATTACGTTTATTTCCTACCTCCTCTGTTATTAGGGTGCTGACTTGTATCGCTAGGCTTTATGCAACTGTGTTTTATCCCTTGCACTACTTCTTGAAGGAAAGCCGATGCAAATGGACGTTCCTGTAATGCTTATTCTGATAACCATGGTAAGTTTTCAGATTTATAGTGCATATTTAAATTCCCAATAGCCCCATCCATTTCTCTTCTATAGTCCTTTTCTATAACACCTTAAGCATGTGAACTGAAGATCTACCTTTGATCTTCTGTGCAGTGTGTTTCAAGTTCATTCCTGAAAGATGTCCTTCCATTGACAACCTTGCTCCATTAAACCTTTGTTTACTGGTGGATACCACTTCTAGATATTAATAACTAACCCAGCCATCTCTGATTCCAGTAGTCAACACACTCCGCCCTTGAAGGTCCCTCCAAAACCTATTATCCTAAATGACCTCAACCACAACCAGATTTTTTTTTGCATGTGAATAATGTATGCAATCTCACTGCCGAACTAAACTTTGGCAATGCATTGAGGAACTTCATTGAGCTTGCATCTTTTGGTGACTATAAACTATTCTCTAGAGATCATCGTTCCGAGAAACTACTGTCAGCTTCTCCATCCAAATTATTGCAATCAAAAGTTTCTAATCCAAAATTATTCCATGCCTCCTAATAATTTACAGTGAGCATATACCATATAGCAAGGTTCCTCCTACATTACATTGCCTAGTTATCGTCTCATTCTCTAATGCCTAGCGCATACCTTAACAAGAATGATTGTAGCTTGGGCTAAACTACATTATTACTTACAAGTTAAATTGGAAATCGTTCTCATGGAAATATTCTAAGGATATGTTGACTTTGGCTTGATGGGTGTCATCAACACAACTTTCCACTACACTTACATCGACCTATTTTCCACTGTACCTCCATCACGTGATACTTATTTTGACTCTGTATTCTCCAGTCACATTAGCAATAATGCAATCTGTCAACCAAGGAGAAATAGGTGTACCTCACTAAGGTCCAATATATAGAGAGAGGTAAACTACAAACATGGACCAAAATAAATAATATTCTGCAACTAAGACACATTATAAATGACACAAGTTATAACTTATGGAACTCCCTAACACTCCCCCTCAAGTAGGAGGATGAAAAAATATCATGTGGATTAGAGCCTTAAACATAGAAATGTAAATAGAATATAGGAGTCAACTAGGAAAGCAAATAATAAACCAACAGCCTACGACAGTTTTCCTGAATCTTTACAGATTAATCACTTCCCCTCAAACAAACAACTCAAACACGGGTAACATACAAGCTTCTAGATCTAGTTAAAGAGTCCATTTGGAGCAATAGTAATAGGCATTAGCAGGGATGTAGTAGACATTATCTCAAACAAGGAAGTCTGCGTAGATCAATTCAGAGCCATGACTGTTGCTACGATAGTGCAACTTCAGTAGGTAGGCATCGATAGTGGCCATGGGAACTGATCGTGGCATTTCCTCCCAATCGTGATAATTTGACCCTCAGTAGAGCCCTGAGCCCCCATAGGAACCAACAGTATGGAATGCAATCCCCTGTAGCTCCGCTAAGGAGTAGTGAAACTCAGATTGGTAGTCTGTCTGACACCACAGAAAGTGAGTAGGGGTTATTTCACCCAGTTCAGGATTTCCTGGATAGAAAGTACTCTATTCCAGACCCAAGTGCAATTTTCTTATCAATTCTGATTTTTGAATTGGCGATCTGCAATAAATCGACACATTCATAGGTTTCATTCATGTTTATTGTATCCATCTGTATTTGTAAAGTGTTACATGGAACTTGCCCTTTGTTAATGCAACATTATGCATGAAAATATAGATAGAACCAAGTTGGAGTGGCCTGACTTTTTACATAAAAGGGGCATGGAGAGTTCGCTTTAGATGAAGATGCAATTGAATACTAGATGTCAAACGCCATTTTGTGGCATACTTGCGATGTCCTCACATGTTTAACACTTGATTCATGTGTAACGTCCAAATTGGAACCCCAACTAAGAAAAAATCCCAATCTCAAACTCCACACACTAGGCCAAGAAGAACATATGAGGAAGTCAGAAGGAACATACTTACGTAGAAGCATAAGAATGATAAAAGTCACAAACGTCAAGCTCACCATTCAAAAGTAATGAGAGTTGTTTCCAAAATAGCTTTGGGGTTTGATATATCTAAAAAATCTTTCGTGTGAGGCTGCAGTTTAACAAAGGTTCCTTTTGGAAGGGTGGCATCTTCACTCTTACAAAATCCCCCTCTTGCAAGAGCAAGTTTTGCATCATCCAATATGGCATATAAACCACGCCTTCTTCAGCAATAAACCATATTTTTTTCACTCTTATAGCATTTTTGATTCTGTTTACACATACCTTTTATTAAGTTTTCTGGCTATTTATACCTTTCCATCCTCTTATTTGCTAACACGTTCTCACAATTATTTGGATAAAAAATTAATATTTATTTTGTATAGTGTCCAAAGCAGCAGAACAATACAGATTGCGGGTATTGTGTACTGAAGTATATGAAAGACATCTTTGATGCGAGAAATAGAAATATTCCTGAATGTGTAAGCTACTTAACATTATATTTTTCTAGTTTATTCAAATTTCTAAATAAATTGAAAATATCACAATATGTTGATATATTTGTCATATGATTGCTGTATTATTCGAAGTATATTGGTCGTTGCTTCAACTAAGAAGAAATCGATGAGGTATGAAACGAGTGGGCGATATGTGTTCTTGAGCACACATAAGATTATGTGACATGTGGGGGAGACATTTGTTCTTTACCATAGACCAATGTGTGAAATTTTTTTAGTTAGTTTTCAGTTCGATTCTAGAGTGGATACTCAATACTTTGTATTATTGAATCGTTGTATGGATGATTTAATATTAATTAAATTTAGTACGAGTTTCTTTCAAGGTTTGATGGAAATTTTGTTCAACTATGTGTTTGTTTGTGAAATGAAAAAGTATAATAGCATATTTATTATAATTTATTAATAATATGGTTAATTTGATCAATACAATTGGTGCGATATATGACCTTTCAAACTCTAATCAAAGACAACAGTTAATAATATGTTGTAAAATGTATGATTCTACAACAAACAACACATGTTGTGTTATCCACACCTATTACAACAGGTTTGTCAGGAAAAAATACACCTATTACAACAGGTGTTTCCAGTGAACTACAACATGCATAACCTGTTGTATAAATTGTGTATATTACAACAGACACACACCCTGTTGTCTAAACAATCTTACTACAACGGTTAAATGTATGGAAAGACAACATAATCCAACTGTTGTATAAATATGTATATTACAACAGGTGCACTGCATGTTGTAATAGACCTACCTATTACAACGAGTGTGTTTAGTGAAAGACAACATGCTTCGACTGTTGTATAATATATATTACAACGGGTGAACCGCATGTTGTAAAAAATACCCCTATTACAACGGGTGTGTTTTGCGAAAGACAACGTCGTTCAACTGTTGTATAATATATATTACAACAGGTGCACCACATGTTGTGTAAAATACCCATATTACAACAGGCCATTCCTTAAAAGTCAACATGTTTCAACTGTTGTATAAAATACATCTATTACAACATGCGATCACATGTTGTGTAAAGCACCCCCCATAAGACCACGCGATCTAATACAACGGTTAACACCTGTTGTAAATTGAGAAAAGAAACTGTTGTAAAAAGCATTTTCTGTAGTAGTGTAAAGTTATAAATTATATTTGTTATCCTTGTTGATAGCATGCAAAAGATATATTCCAGAATACAAAATGATGCATGCAATTATGAACAATATATACATTACAATACACATAAGTTTGACCCAAAATACTACCATAACGTTGTGGTTATGGTATATATAGACTCACCCAAATGTGTTCAAATATGGATTTATGTAGATATTACTCAATGTAATTTTTCTTTATCAGTGGTGAGAATCACATATGCAACCAATATTATAAAACACGAAAAATATTAATCAAAGATTATGTTTTAGTGAAAGATTGCACATGGGGAAGAGTAATACTTGGAAAAAGTTGTTTCTAATCATACAAATAGGTTTCGAGAATTGAAATATTGAACTTAAGAAAAATTAATACCAATGCTCTTTCTTAGTTTTGTCAAAGCATGTTCCCATCTTTGTCTACATAAAAGACAACCCACGTGAGTTGCTATCTCAAAAATGTGTTTGATTTTTCCAATCCGCTCACAACTAATTTTATTTTAATGGTCCAAATGGAAAACTACACATATTTAGCAGTGTCACCATATCTTGCAAACAATAGAAAATTCTATTACCTGGAATTCATAATACTTTGCCTACCACGTGGTTCACTGTAAAATCTATGTATGGGGTGAATTATTATTTCATGTAATCTAATGATACTTAACATAAGAGCACTACTTGCCAAACTCTAAAAATTAGGATAGGCATATTTCATGCCACAATGAACAACACACCATTATACTATTGGATGGTTGCTCATTACAATTTGTAAAAAAAGTAATAACATAACTATATACAAGCTTACGTGTAACATCAAGGTTTTAGAATCACATTTCATTCAGTCATATATCACACCTTAATTAACTATATATAAAATAACTTTTCCCTTCAGAGCTATCAATAATTGTTTTTAGAATTAGGCATAATCAAGGGTGGAGGGAGCAAACAAACAAGTAGAAATGTATCTTTATTTTATAATGAAAACATGTTTGAGAGCCTTTCTCAGAAATGTCTAGTTCACATTCCATGACACCATCTTCCTACTTCAGCGTCACTTCAACTTCTTACCTCGCATTCCATGACATCATCTTCCTACTTACACCTCGTGGTGGTTTGTTGGGAAAAATGTGCAACAACGAGTACTTGCTTAGAATATTGGACAAAAGTTTCTTGACGTGTGATGGCAGTTTGACGTGCTAGGAAAACAACCCCACTATCCACCTATCAACCATCTGATACCTTGCACCTGCCACCTGCAACCTGCTAATGTGACAACTTTTTTTTACTTTTTTGTTTGTTTTGCTTATAATTTTTAAATCATAAGGAATTTTTTGATGAAATAAAGTGTATTAGAAACTTTATAAAAGGTACATTCCAACAAGACCAATATTGACATATTTTTAAAGAAAAAAGAAGAGAAAAATATAGAGGGAATAAAAGAAGAGTGGAAAGAAGTAAAAAAATAATAAAAAGAGATAACATAGACAAATATGAAAAGGAAAAGAGGGAAATCAGGAAGAATGTAAATGAGAAGAGGAAGAAAGTGATGTCTTTTTTCTTGAATGCACCTATTATAGATCCAATGCGCACATTTTTATTGAATGATATTGTTTGAATGTGCCCATCATTGCTTCAATGCACTCACTTTAACTTGAATGTTCTGACTATATCTTGAATGCGACCACTATTACTTCAATGCACCCCCTTTTTATTTGAATGCGCCCACTATTTTCTGAATGCACCCATTATTGCTTCAACGAATCTACTTTTAAATGAATGTGCCCACTATTGTCCTAAATGCACCCACTTTTTCTTAAATGTGCCAACTACAACCCTCAATGCACTCACTTTATGTTAATGTGCCCAATATTATCCTGAATGTGCCTACTTTGCTTGAACGCGCCCACTAAAACATTCAATGCTCCTAGTTTTGTATAAATGCACTCAATATTTCTTCAATGCACACACTTTTACATGAATGCATCCACAATTGTCCTGAATGTGCCCATTTTTACTTAAATATGCCCACTACTACCCTCAAAGTGCCCACTTTTATATGAATGCACTATTATTGTCCTGAATGCGCCTACTTTTGTTTGAATGCACCCGCTACAACCATCATCATATCTAGTTTTACTTAAATGTGCCCATTATTGCTTCAATGCATCCACTTTTATTTGAATGCGCACACTATTGTCCTGAATGCACCTACTTTTTCTTTAATGCACCAACTACAGTCCTTAATGCGCCAAATTTTACGTAAATGCCCTCATTATTTTCCTCTATGTGCCTACTTTTTCTTGAAAGCGCCAACTACAACCCTCAATGCTCCCTGTTTTACTTGAATTCACCTACTACTATACTCAATGCACCCACTTTTAATGAAATACGCCCTCTATTGTGTTGAATGTACCTACTTTTGTTTGAATGTCCCTACTACAACCCTTAATCCACCCACTTTTACGTGAATGCACCCATTATTGTACTGAATGCGCCTACTTTTTCTCGAATGTGCCCACTACATCTCTCACTACACCCAGTTTTGTGTGAACGCACCTACTATTGTTCTCAATGCGCCTACTTTGAATGGAATGCATATTCTATTGTTCTCAATGTGCCCACCATTGTCCTCAATGTGCCCGCTATTATCCTTAATGTACCTACTTTTGAATGTATTCACCCACTATAACATTGAATGTGCCTACTACTTCCCTCCTCACTTCTTTCCTCTCCTTTCTTCACTTCCTTCCTCTTTTTACTTTTCACATGCTTTTTTTTCATTTATTTTCTCACTTTTCTTACTTCCCTCAACATATCAGTATGTATTGTTTTCTCTAAAATATTTTAATATTGGGTTTGTTGAAATAAATTTTTTATAACAAATCAAACCATTTTTATTTTGTAAAAAAATTCATTACGTATCAAAAATTATACACAAAGTAAAATTTCTTTCTATTTCCTCTTAATATACATGTATTTTATTTTTAAAAAAATATGTTAATATTGGTCTTGTTTTAATGTATTTATTATAATAAATTTAACAATTTTTATTTTGTCAAAAAACTCATTACGGATCAAAAATTACATACAAAATAAAATTTTCTTTGTATTTCTGTCTTAATCTCTTTCCACACCCTTATCAAATCATTCCACTTGTCCTTTTTACCTACCCAATGCCACCTCATCCGTCAAAGCCACCCCGCCAGTCAAAACCATCCGACCTGCAGTTAAATCTGTGCACATGAGCACATCAGGCGCTAAGTCCTAGCCAAGCGCGTGTCCTCTATTCGGTTTCGTAGAATATATATGTTCTATGGTGTTTGCATGAGTATATGATATTCTATGAAGTAATTGTACGTATTATGAAATTCTAGAGGGTTTCATCCAGAAGAATAGTTCATCAACCTTGCGTGTAACAATATAATAACTATGATTAATTAAATTTCATACTTGAGTATGTATTATTGAATTAAGTTTTATGGCTAAACGCTCAAGCACGTCCACCCCCACCTTTGACATCTCTCTCTCTCTCTAGCCGACCTCCCTAGTTGCCTCCGCTTCTTGTTGGGGGATGCGACGGTAGTGACGGTGCCACCAAGGATGGTGGTATCGACACACCAACGACGCACGTTTGTGGCATCAACACACGCACTGGCCGGCGCACGAAACCCTGTCTACCAAAGTGTTCGTGGTTACGTCGCTAGTGAATATGGCTGTTACAGCTTACAAGCACCTTTCAGCAATCCAAAAGGAAGCAGTCGAAAAAGGTGACGCTCTGCCACCAAAGTCCTAGAAGCAATCAACATCTACTTTTCTACTGGCCAACCATCAATTCAACATCGCACCATCCCCCAAACCACCATCAGCGATCGGCATCTACTTTCCTCGAGCACCTAACCGCCATCCTTGGATAACAGTCGGCACTCGGCAGTAAGCCCGGCCGAACACATCGCTCCGCACCGTACAAACTGAAACCTTGCCTTTTCCTTCCGTTGTAAGAGAGGAGCAAGAGCCTAATTCTAAACACTAGCTATATATCTGTTCTTGAAACCTATGTGATGGTGTACGATATATATTCTGTTAGTTAGTCGTTTAGCAGAAGAAGCAAATGATACCCAATGCATTCTTCAAATTCAGAACGTGTTCGAGAAAGTGAATGATAAGCGAACCAGGTTATGACAAGGAATATAGCTCCGCACATATGTAGGAGAGCACTACCGATATACTTAATAGTCAGAGTAAGAATATGTGTTTGGAAAAGATATATCGATAGATACTTACCCACCAATGGAGATGAGAACTAATTGTACCATAAGCTTGCCGCTCATCTGGCTGGGCCACTCGCGCCTGCACGCAGCAACGATTAAAAGGATCTTGTTTGTTGGGATCGTCTCAATAAATGATATTTAATCCGCTGGACGAGCGGTCCCCGTCGTCGTTCATTATACCTCTCCAGAAAAGCGGCGAGGGGTGCCAGGTAAACGAACGTGGCGATCCCGCCGGAGTAGACGAGGAAGAGCGGATCGATCCCTGCGGCGAGGACTCCGCCAGCAAGGACGGAGTATGCGCCGTAGATGACCTGGACCACGACCAAGCCCAGCACGGCCGTGAGGTTAGTGGAGGAGAAGAGGGTTCTAGAACCAGAGCGGTCGGCTTCTTCGTCTTCATGGCCCGGCATGGCTGTGAGGAGATGTGAGTAGGCAGCAGAATAGGAGGGCCCGAAGACGAAAAGCGTGAGGGGGAAGAAGAGATATAAGTTATTGGATTGATGAATAGGAGTAGGACGCATGCTTTCGGTGCTTGCTTGTACCGCGAGGGAGGTCGTCCTAAGCTATGGGAGTAGGGGAGCGGGACGCAAAAGCAGGTTCTTAATTAAGAAAAATTCTAGGCATAGCACACCCTATACCCGGCCACATACCCGGTCCTCGGGAAACCTCAACTGCCGTTTTCCTCCACTGCTGCGCCAGTCCACTAACTCCTCCTGCTGCATACACATTATCTCCAGCAGCGATTTTGCATGCTTTTACATGTAAAAAGGATGCATGATCTCGTAACCAAATAAAAATCTACCATATTTCGATTTCCCTCTAATCATTCCCTCCATTTAATTTCAAATCACCTATATAGATGCAGACACCACTTATGCTAACAATACGTACAGTGCAGATTTTATACAACTACCCTCTGTTATGCAAACGTATAAGTACTGTACACATCATAGTCGGAATTCATTCAATTAGTTTTAACTATAAATCAGATGTGTCTAGTGTTCCAGCATTTTGTATAATTATACGTACAGTACACAATTTCCATATTTGTCTTTTTAGGCAATTGTATAAGTACCGTACGTAAAATAGTTACAGACCATTCATTTATTATTGTTTCGAAAATTTCTTTTTATGCATTTGTATAAGTATTGTACGTATCATAATCAGGATTCATTCACTTAACCATAAATGGATTCAATTCAGATTTGTCTAGTGTTCTAGTAATTTGCATAACGATACGTACAGTACACAATTTCTACAACACACTCTTTTATGCAACTGTATAAGTACTGTACGTAAAGAGATTCAATTTCAGATGTGTCGAGTGTTCCAGCATCTTGTATAATTATACGTACAATACATAATTTCTCCGTAGGTACTGTACTAATACGGGAATGCAGGTGGGTGGATTAGAACGAGAGAGAATAATTACAAGAGAAAAAACGAATCAATACATTGCATGGACTTTGCATGTAGAGACATAATGTTGCATGGACTTTGCATGAGAAGTTTGGGAGTCCTGGCCGTATTTTCGGCTTCCGAGGTACGCAGAAGATTCATATTAATTAAATACGGCTGATTGCAGGTTTTTGCATGATATCAAGAAACCGGGTGGGCTGCCGGGTCTATAACGAACGGGTAGCGTAACTCTTAATTAATTACCGTACGATAGAATGGAATTTGATTTTGCAGATGCGGTTTCCTAATCACGCCGGCATCCATTTGGCCGTGACGAACAAAGTGAACGAGTGGGAGAAGGGTTAGGAATGGGTTAGAAACGGGTGGAGAGCAGCTGGAATGATGTCAATAGGCTTCATTTTTTGTTGTCATTATATACAGAAAGTTGTTGAATAGGGTGGCGGATAGCTGATGGTCTATCGGGTATTTATATTTTTGATAAAGTAGCTGACTTGTTATGAGGGGTTTTAACTTTCTTAATATACATGACTAAGTACCACTAAGTTTTGGAGTTGGAAAGGTATATGAGGTATGGAGATCTTATAATCTGTTGGTATCGTGTTTTTTATTTTGCCCGGATAGACCCCCGGCTAACTTATGAAAAATGGAAAAAAGAGAGAAAAGGTCTTTGCCGTTTACATTGTTTTTCTCTCTATACACTGTCAGCTATTTCTCACTAGCGACAAATTTTGTTTTTGCTTCCTTGAAGTTGGAAAAATAGCGGAATCCAACATCTGCAATCATTAATGTAAACCTTGGATTTCGGTCTCCTTTTCAAAACTGTTGGGTGCCATGCTCCCGCACACGCCTGGCTCCTTTAAGTGTTGTCAGTCTATTATTTCAACAGAAAATGATTTAGTCATGCACAATAAAGACCACGCGCAAGTTACGCTCACACCCAACGGTAGTTTTGGAAAAATTTGATAATTTTAGGATAATTTTGGACTGACGTGGAGGGGTATTTATTGGGTGAGGTGGTTGATGGGGGTTATATAATGGAGAAATAAATTTGTTTTACATATAACTTTTGAACCGTGAGGATTTTTTTGACAAAATAAAAACTATTAGATTCCTTATAAAAATACAAGACAACAAGACCAATGTTGATATATCTTTGAGAAAAAAATAAAAAAAAGTAGTATGTAGAGGTGATGTGATGAGAGAGAAAATTATTTTGTTTAAAATTTCTAAACTGTGATGAATTTTTGAACAACATAAAAACTATTAAATTTGTGATAAAAAATACATTCAAATAAGAGTAATGTTGATATACTTTTGAGGAAAGAAGTAAAAAAAAGGAGGGAAGTGATGACGCACTATTATCTTAGTTTGGGTGTCAAATATCTATTTTTGGGTGCAATTATCCATTCACTGGGTGTCATTGTATGCGTTACTGGACGTTGATTAAGTTCATCATATTTTGGGGGTCATTATTTTGTTCTAGGTGTCGATTATTCATGTTTGGGCGTACTTACTCATTAATTGGCGTCATTTAATGTTCTACTAGGTGTTGATTAAATTCATTGAGTTTTGGGTGCCATTATCTAGTTTTGGGCGTCAAACATCCATTTTTGAGCATCGTTATCCATTCAGTGGGTGTCATTGCATGTTTTACTGGATGTTAATTAAGTTCATCATATTTTGGGCACCATTAACTGGTTCTGGGTGTCGATTACTCATGTTTGGGCACACTTACTCATTCGTTGGTGACATTTCATGTGTTATTCGACATTTATTAACTTTATTCAATTTTGGCGCCAATATCTTGTTTTGGGTGTCAATTGTCCATTTTATCAAGTATTGGGCACCATCATCTTGTTTTGGGTGTCAAATATCTATTTTTGGGCACAATTATCCATTCATTGGGTGTCATTGCATGTGTTATTGGACGTTGATTAATTTCATCATATTTTGGGTGTCATTAACTTATTCTGAGTGTCGATTACTCATGTTTGGGCACACTTACTCATTAACTGGTGTCATTTAATGTTCTACTGGATGTTGGTTTAATTCATTGAGTTATGTGCGCCATTATCTTATTTTGGGCATCATTATCTTGTTTTGGGTGTCAAATATCTATTTTTTGGCACAATTATTCATTCATTGGGTGTGATTGCACGTGTTACTGGATGTTGATTAAGTTCATCATGTTTTGGGCATCATTAACTTGTTTTGGGTGTCAATTACTCATATTTGGGTGCACTTGTTCATTGGCGTCATTTAATGTTCTACTGGATGTTGGTAAAATTCATTGAGTTATGGGTGTCATCATCTTGTTTTGAGTGGCAAGCATCTATTTTTGGGAGCCGTTATCTTGTTCTGGGTGTCAAATATCCATTTTTAGGTGCAATTATCCATTCATTGGGTGTCATTGCATGTGTTACTAGACATTGATTAAGTTCATCATGTTTTGGATACCCTTAACTTGTTCTATGTCAATTACTCATGTTTGGGCGTACTGACTCATTCATTGGTGTCATTTCATGTGCTATTAGACATTGATTAACTTCTTTAAATTTTAGACGCCAATATCTTAGTTTGGGTGTCAATTATCCATTTTATTAAGTTTTGGGCACCATTATCTTGTTTACGGCGTCAAATATCTATTTTGGGCACATTTATCCATTCACTGGGTGTCATTGCATACGTTCATCATATTTTGGGTGTCTTTAACTTGTTCTGGGTGTCAATTACTCATGTTTGGGCACATTTACTCATTAACTGCTGTCATTTAATGTTATACGAGATGTTGATTAAATTCATTAAGTTTTGGGTGTCATTATCTTATTTTGGGTGTCAAACATCCATTTTTGGGCGCCATTATCTTGTTTTGGGTGTGAAATATCCATTTTTGGGCGCAATTATTCATTCATTGGGTGTCATTACATGTGTTACTGGACGTTGATTAAGTCATCAAGTTTTGGGCATTATTAACTTGTTCTAGGTGTTGATTATTCATGTGTGGGTGCACTTACTCATTAATTGGCGTCATTTAATGTCCTACTAGATGTTGATTAAATTCATTGAGTTATGGGTGCCATTATCTTGTTTGGGGCGTCAAACTTCCATTTGTAGGTGCCATTTTCTTATTTTGGGTGTAAAATATCCATTTCTTGGCCCAATTATCCATTTGTTGGGTGTCATTGCATTGGTTAATGGACATTGATTAAGTTCATCATGTTTTTGGCATCATTAACTTGTTCTGGGTATCAATTACTCATGTTTGGGTGCACTTACTCATTAATTGGCATCAAATGAACCTAAACATGGATACTTGATACCTCTAAACAAGTTAATGGTGCCTTGGAACCCATTGTTGGCCTTTTGGCACCTATTTTTGTTGTTTTGATGCCCACTTTTGTAATTTTTACGCATAAACTTTATTCTCTTTTTCTCTTACTTCCCTCCTCTCTCTCCTCACTTTCCTCTTCTTTTCCTTTTCTCTCTTTTAAAAAAGAAAAAAAAGAAAAACTACAGTAAGAAGATAGGTGGTGGGACATATGGGGATAGGTGGGTAGGGATTGCAGGATGAGAGAGGGACTGGTGATAGGGATGAGAGAGGGACCGGTAATAGAGATGGTAGGTGGGTAGGTGGGGGATAAGTGGTTTTGCTGGGTGGTTTAGGTGCACATGAGAGAGTGTGAGGGAGCATGAGTGTCACATAATTTTAACCCTATTTCAACAACTTCTGCAGGTTTAGTGTTCTGTACCTCCTCTCATCCTTTGCAAGTAGGGCTGTAAATGGGTACGGGTAGACCCGCGGACCCGCAAATCTGGTCCCTTAAAAACCCATCACGGGTCTAATTTTTTATAATCGCATACCCTTGGACCCGTATACCCTTGGACCCGCATATAAGCGGGTCCAATAATGGGTATGCTTGGACCCAGACCCGCTAGACCCGTGTACACGCTATACATAAGTAACTACTAAAATAATATGTTATATATATCCAACTTTACTAGTCTAATTAATATAATTATTGAGATTATATCCTACTCTAAAGTTGAGACTAGTCATATAACTAAGAATTAACTATTCTAGTTACAATAATGAACATCATATGTAAACTTAAAATCAAAATGTCTACTAATCTACATTATTTTCTACATAAATTAAATGTTATGATCATGACTACAAATATGTAAACAATTATTCAATTAATTTTATTGTATAGAATATAGCATTGTCTAATATAACTATTACATGTTAATATACTATATGATAACAATATCTTGTTGTGTTAAATATATATAACATAGTCATTTCTCTTACATAAATAATATAATGTTTTATAAAACCGCTTACCCGCATACCCACACCGCATATCCGCTATTATTGCGGGTACGAGTATGGTGTGGGTCCAAGTTTTGTATTATGCGGGTCTAGAACCGGAACCGAACCCGCTAAATTAGATGGGTAAGGGTATGGGTATGGCCAAACCCGCACCATACCCGCACCGTTTACACCCCTATTTGCAAGTGACTATACCACCATAGTGTATGGCTTCCAAGTTTAGGTGAATAACTCCATCAAAATCAAACATAAGCACCAGAAATTGTTGGACCTCTAAATTGCATCCTTTTTTCTGGAGATGTATTAGCTAAATGTAGTATGTGCCATAATCCCGCAAGATCGGGCGATCCAAACATGCCCTTACTGCATTCAAATGTCATGAACTGAACCAACCATTTCTTGGTGCATTAACCTGATTAATTTGGATAGGATCGTATATGTTAATCCAACAACTTAAAGTTTAAGTTTGGTTTGTAGGAGTTGGAAAAAATAAGGTATCCTGGATATTTTAGGTATTTAGTGATTGCGAGATTCAATTTTACATCGCAAAACAGTTGGATATTATTGTCTAGTTTTGCATTTTGTTAAAGCCTTCCACCCCTATTGATTTGATGACTCTCCTTCATTGTTCCTCTTGAATCGATGGTTATCCTTCCTGGTCCCCCTTCTGCCTTGTTGTCTTTCTCCATGTTTGTACAACCGAATTATTGGAAGAGCATAACACTATGGTGACTTCCTTTATCTACACCTCCCCATCTTACCATTCTACCTCACACACTCTCTTATTTCAAACCTGAAATTCCCAACCACCATTGCAACATACTCCTCCATCTCGTGGGATCAACTAACTCACTGACTTTTAGGTTGCCTATCAGATGTCATCCTACCTATCCTGCCCCTAAACTTCTCAGACCAAGTGAGCATCAACGAGAACTACAACTACAACATGCTAGGACCTACGGGTATGTCACCCCACCGCCTTGTTGTCAGCTCAGGAGGATGTAAATTAGTTCATAGCTGGATAGAACTTCAAGCAAAACCACTAGCTACTATCTATTCTAGGAGAAGTGAGGATGGCCTAAGCATGACATCATCTATTTCGTTCGACAATGCACCAAGACATACTGACACATGCATTGTTACCACACACTTACCACTACATCGATGCCAAGCCAACACTAACCTTAGAAGGTTGATGTTCCAAGATAATCGTCATTTTACGTATATAGATTTTTTTTATATATTCTTATGGAATTTGGTAAAAGTTTGACAGTCACACTTATAGGATGTTCCTTGAACCGCAATCAGATGAACAAATTGTTTTAACATGTGGTGAGACCTGCCAAATAATGTCTTAACACTATATCTAAAGCTTTTAATTTTCCTATGACAATACTCTCTCTATATATTTTTCTATCTTTAATTTATAGAAAATCATTTGAACGGAAATAATTCATCTTTGGGTACATCATAGCGAAGAGTGTTTATAATGATAGTTATAAAGGTATGACCAACTCAATGTCTATAAAGACAAAGAAAAATAAATAATGTTTGACTATAATAGGTAAAAGGATGATAAACATTTCACATATCCCTCAATAAATTTTTCAGAATGCATATTTGAATTATAATGCCCAATTTCTTAGTTGGAATATTTTTTTGATGTGAGTTTGTCTCGGTTCAATTGAAACATAAATATGTTTGGTTTTTGAGATAAATTCTCACATAAATGATTGACTTTGGGTTTGATTTGGGTTACTCTTATGGTTAGGTTGTTGGTTATGTCTTTCTGATTTGATTTTTTATGTTATTCATATGGTTAAAGTAACTTTAAAAATCTCAATATTATAATACATGAACCCAAAAGTCATTTCCCCCTCTATATATTATTCCTTTTAGTTCAAAATTTTCTTCTTATAATTAAATTCTAAACTAAAACTACTTGGTGAATTATACCTCAAAGTAGAACTGCATCAACAAGCAGTAATGTGCCTTAATGTTGGTCTTGTTGTAGACAATGTCGTAATAAAGAAATTATTACATTCTTCTTTAGTAGCAACAACACATCAAATTTTTTATTCATAATAATATATTATCATGTACGCATGTATTCTTTCATTTATTTATAGACATGACCAGTCAATCCATAGTATTGCAATTGCTATGATTTAGAAGCTTGAAAAATCTAATGTACTCAATCATTTTTGTGTTGGGCATTTGTGTTATATTAAGTTGTGGTAACGAAAGGGTTGGCCAGATTAATCTGTTGGTATTGAGGACACAATGGACCAATCTAAGCCAATTGAGCCCAACCCCAGACCATAAAAATTGAACCCAACTGTTGAGTGAGTGATGATTGAACCAGTAAAAGAGACAACAAATTTGTGCTAGGAAGTGAGCATATGAAAGATGTAGTCTAAAAATGCAATAGGAGAAGTTGTCATACAAGGCTTCCATGAATGGGCACGTCTATAGTATTTTGTTGTGTTCAATTACATTCTTGTGACCTACTTCTAAAATTTTACATTTGCTTCCTTGGAGTTGGGAAAATCGTGCAATCCTACATCTTCAACCACTAGTGTAAACCTTGGAAATCTATCTTCTTTTCAAAATGGATGGGTGAAGGGATCCAGCTCATGCCTGGATCCTTAGCGTGGTCAGGAGTCCGATGTCAGTCTATTATTTCAGCAACTTCTAAAGGTCTAACATTTCGTACATGCTTTCATCTTTTATAAGTTAATGTACCATCATAGTGTATGCCTTCCAACTATAGGTGATTAACTCCATCAAAACCAAACATAAGCACTAGAAATTGTCATATCTTTGAATTGCATTGTTTTTTTAAGAGATGTATTAGGTAAATGCAATATGTACCATATGGGATGAACCAAAACACTATATTCAAGATTAGGTAGTCTAAACATGCCTTAACTGCATTCAAATTCTATGAACTAAAACAATCATATCATGGTGTACCGAGGGCACATTTTTTATTAGATGTAGTTGGATTATAATGAGTACTAGAGTTAGTGAATACAAAATTAATCAATTATGGGATGCAGGAGACCAAGAAGATTAAACTTTTACATTTGGTGAGCTGGATGACTCAATGATGTCAAGGTCGTCAGAAGGCTAGCAACGATGCGCAGAGGCAGTTGGACGGCGGTGTCCGACCCTTTTGAGATGAAATTGTAAATATAGTAAACACTATATAACTGTGTTTCCATGATATCTTAATATTATCCAATACCATTAACCAAACATAATTTTTTGGTAATTAGATCCGAAGTTACAATAAATTATAGGTAAATTCAACTAAACAATCATGGACTAACTGGAACAAGTTGGATATGATTCTATTTGTTAATCTAACAACTTAATGTTTTTATGTTTGATTTGTGGGAATTGGAAAAAGTAACAAATCCCAAATATTTTAGATATATAGTGATTGTGAGATTCAAATTTAGATTCCAAAATAGTTGGATTCCATCGTCCAGTATTGCATTCTATTCACCCTTTACACCCCTTTCGATTCAAATGGCTCTCCTTCCTAGTCTCTTGATTTGATATCCCTCCTTCCTTGTTCCCCTTTCACCTTGCGCTTCATCAGTGTTCATCCAGCTGAAGTATCACTACCAAAAATAATGGTATAGGTGACAATCATGTATACACACTTGAGGTGACATGTATGTGCATCACTAATGATTTGTATAGACCTACTTAAAATAGAGTAAATACATTTTAACATGTTTGAAAGGGTTACATAGTTTAGGTTACATGCAAGTAAAGTAGTTGTAAGCTATAGAAACCCACATAACATATATGAAAAATATTTTATCATACTTGAAAGGATTACTATAAGATGCCTAAACCTTGACCCATGAGTTAACCCTTTCTTTCTCATATGATTTTACCTTTGCAAAGATATTAGGTACATATGACACAATGTGATAAGGTTTAACCTCTTTATTTGATGTTTTGGGAAAGATTAATCAATTAACTTCAATGATTGGGATCAACAACAAATATACTAATTGTTGAGATTATCCATAAGATGATTTTATATAAGCTTCCTCAACATAGTAGTTGAGAAATTAGAGAAATATACATTTCACAACATAATTGAGTGAAAGAAAGTAATGAATACACTAAATAAACATTCAACATACAACCAATTAAATTGTACACTCAACATCATTAAAAGGAAAAATTTATTTCAAAATCATGTTCCTCATACCTTTAATAACTTCCATGTTAAACTTCAAATATATCAGACTATGTTTGCAACCCAATAAATTTTCTAAATAAACTAAATTTGTTGGATAAACATTATATTTACATTTTCCTACCATTGGTCACGTGAATAATAACCATGTGTGACTGCGTCTTTGCTTCCACCTTGCAACGTTGATCGAGATTTTACTATAGCTAGAAGTAATAAAACCAAAACCATAAGTTCCTCCTCTTCCATTCCCTTCTCTTCCTTAATTCCTCTCTTCCTAAACTTCCCTTATTTTATCTCCTTTCCCCTCTTCTCCTCCTTTCTTCCGTCTTTACAACCCTAAAGCCAAACCACCATCCTTTTTTCCTGAACTAACACCCGTACCAGGTAACAATGACATTTCTTCTTCTTCCTTTTCCCTCTACATGTCCCTATCTTTCCACCCTAAACCTTAGCCTCTGTGGTCCCTGTTTACAACCACAATGAAGAAACAAGTCTATTGTATGCACCTATAACCATGACAGATGGCACATATCACTATCACCTACAACTCCATGACATGGCTGTTACTTTCTTACAGAAGTGGCATCTACTGGCTCTACTGTACACAACATACTTCATATCAATACCATCATTCTTTCTCTGATCATATGCTCATTCCCAATAGATCCTCGTCCATCATGTTTCTTCTCCTTGAACCAGTCACCAAAATGGCAAAGCATAACCTTGACTTTTCACTATGACAAACCTGTAGTCTATTTGCATAGGGAGATACTCACTGGAACGAACCACCTCTGCAATCACTTGAAACCAAGAAAGTGCCTCTAGTTAAACCTCCTTATGTCCAACAATGGATTTTGTTGATGGCACTTGTGTCTCCCAATCAACCACAAGGTCTTCTTCCTTTCTTCACTATCTAGTTTGCCATCATGACCAAGATTTGATCTAGCCACAAACTTTTCCCAAGCTTCGTATTCCTCTCGACAGGTGTGCAATCAAGGTAGATGATATGCAACTCACTGCCCACGTACATTCATTTCTCCACCATTATCATTAGCATTTGAACCCTCTCCCTACTCATCTCCTTGGGTTACCCACGGTCCAACCGCTCCATCATGTAACCCCAATGCCACCAACCTCACCACCATCACTTCCTATTCAATGATCTACATCAACCTTGCCTCCAACTCTCCATGTTCTACTTCTCTTCTTCCTTCCTCCTTTTTTCCATTGATCTGGTGTGTAGTGTTGCCATCACCGTAGTAATGATTCCATATGCTAAGATCCATTGACACCCTTTGCTACCTCAACACTATCAACCTTTCTTCACTTGATCCCATGGCCTCATTCTAACAATCAATCCATGAAATGCAGACATGCAATCGACTCCATCATTGGACCTACAACACAATTATCTATCATTGCTCATCCTCCCACCTCCTATCACCTCACTAAAGCCAAAAGATATAACTTCCTCTCATACACATCATGAGAAGTTCTCACCCCCTTTGCCCATTGAAACCTTAACATACCAACACCATGGTACCCATGTCTTCAAGCAAACTGCCCCAAGAATAATGAACCTTTCTTCCTATTAACCCTTAACCCTCAGCATGGTGATTGATCATGAAGAGAACACAAGGTCAATAATATGATGAATTATTTGTAGGTGATTTCGTACTTTCTATATTTAAAGTTTTGCAATCTGGTTCTTTGAACCAATAACATTTGCAAATGTTGTTCAAAAGATAGCCAATGATAATAATCATATCCCTATTAAGTAGCAACACACATTGGTAAATTTACTCCACTCTATTAACATTCACATACATAAATACATACATGTTTACTTGAGAGTTATGAATTGTCCATATTTTTATAATGACTTAACCATTCCATACATATGTATCTAATATGTTTGTTTAAGATTGATTTCAGGCATTAGGTAAATGAAAAGGATAAAATTACACAAGCCCTAGCTCATCCAAGTTCAAGTCAAAAGCAATGCAAATGCACTATTGTGGAAAACACTCCAAATCACCTTTGAATAATATTGTATCATTTGTATTGATGATATAACTTGTAACTAATATGAGAAAAAATTAGGGACACTTAATTCCATCATTGGATCACTTAACAATCATTTTGGAAAATTTGTCACAACTCTTTAATCGGTCGAGTTTGAATCTCAAATGATCAATGATGGATTTTTGGAAATGGTTGCAACAGTTGAGTTGTACACTCACAGAACTCAACCGACCAACTTAATGAACAAAGTTTATTTAAGCTGATCGATCGAGTTACCCTAGAACAAACTTGACCGAAAATTGGAAAATTGACTTTGTCAGTTAGTGGATCAGTCGAGTTACCTTTATTGAAAATTGATCGATTGTACTGTACGAAAAATGCAAAAAAGGTGATTCCAACCATTGGAGAGTTGTTGGAAAAAAAAATAGATCTGTTGCAAGTTGTAAAATGGCTATTTTCTATTCTTAAGAGATCCCACACTCAAAGAAACAACCCCCAGCTATAAATAGGACCTCTTGGAGTTCATTCCAAGGTTTCTCATTCATTCTATCTTGATCCTTGATATAGTTGAGTGAGCTACGACCCTTTGAGCCCCTTTCTCTCTCTAATTTACAAAGCATTTTGTGATTATGAGTGAGTTAGGCATGTTGTAAGAGAGCTACCTCAATGTTACCTTGTTAAGCTCTCCACCTTTCCATCATCTCAATCCCTTTCTCAAAGAGCAAAGGATGAAGTGATCTTCTCCAAGTGAAGGAGGAGTTGATGTTCTTCTTTAAGACTAAAGAAGGTGTGAGGATCTTCTCTAAGTGAAGGAGAAGGACAAGGCAAAACATCCAATAAGAGTGGGTAATCCCTACGATGCCAAATACTTGATGCAAGTGTGGGTAAGTCCTTGTTGAAGGTTGAAGACATATTGATCAAGTGGGTAAGTCCTTGTGTAGATGAAAGACTCTTGTCTTGAATAGGTATGCCCTTAGACGTAAGGTGGTCTTCTTATTTCTCATACAATGGAATATAAATATACATGGGTTGCAAAGTCCTAGAGGTTGGCCTCTCTAGGTAGTGGATTGACAATATCCTAGTTTGGATATTGGAACCACTCTAAACACCTTGTCCAAGTGTTTGTTTCAATCTCTCCCATCCTTGCTATGTTTGTTTAGATATGACTTGAAATTCAATTTTAGCTTTTGATTTCAATGGATATAATTTGAAGGTCTAACTATTCTTTTGAGAAATTTGAAGCTCTATTCACCCCCTCTAGAGCCCAAGATCCAACAAGTGATATCATATCTAGGATCTTCTCTAAAAAATCTTTTACAAGATGAGAAGACAAGTGAAAACCTACTTGGTTACCTCAATCTAGAGGGAGGCTTCTCCATGCACCCCCTGGTCTGCGATGACACAAACTTCCCCTATTGGAAATAATGGATGCAATTCTACATTCAAGGGATGAACTTTGATATTTGGAAAGTGATGATTACACCCTACAAGGAGCCAAATGGAGATGTATCAACTTGGGATGAAGTAGCCCTAAAGAATGCATAGCTCAATCCCAATGCAATTTGCATCCTCTATGCAACCCTCACTCCATCTGAGTTCAACCACATCTCCTCATGGGATACAACCTCTGAGATATGGGACAAGTTGTGCATCCCTTATGAAGGCACAAACCAAGTGAAGGAGGCAAAGATCTACATGTTGAAAAACCTCCTAGGGAACTTCAAGATGGGGAAGAAAGAAGGAGTTTTTGAGATATACTCAAGGCTCAACATCATCATGAACGACCTAGCTGCTTTGGGACATACTTTGGATAGAGGAGCAATCAGCTCAAAGATCTTGAGGTCTCTTCCAAATAGATGGGAGTCAAAGGTGACCTCTATTGAAGAAGTAAGAAATCTTGGTGATCTCCCAATTGAGGAGCTTATTGGAAATATACAAGCTCGTAAGCCAAGACTTGACAATAAAAAAGAATCAAGGAAGATCAAATATAGTGCCTTCAAAGCTCAAGTGGAGGCTCTTATCATTCAACAACAACTTGCTTGCCAAACCTCTCACTCCTCCTCAAATGAAGATGATGGCCATAGTGAGAATGAAGAAAACTTCTCCAATGCAAAGCACTTCAAAGGAAAGGAATATTCGTCATCTACTCCAAGGTTCTACAAGTGTGGTAAAAAAGGACACTATAAGAGTGAATGTCCTAAGACTATAAAGTCACAACACAAGAGCATCTCCAAGAAGGAGGAAGAGTACATGAAAGATAGAAAATACAAGAGGAATAACAAGAAGGAGAGGAGACACAAAGACACAACTTATGCATCTTGGGAAGGATCTTCCTCTTGTGGCTCAAGCTTTGATGAAGATGGAGAATGCTGATAAATGTATATTTATCCCTTTTATTTATATATTTTTGATATTTGTTTAGGTTTATTTTGTTATTTATTCTCTTAGTTTCATAATTAATTGTTTTATTTTATATTTTTATCTTTAATTAGAGTTTTAATTCTATTTTTTTGGGTTTTGTAGGAAAATTATACAATTTGCAGCAATCCTGAAATTCATATATACCCTCCACCAAAAGTAACATAACTCTTGCATTCGAACTCCAAATTGAGTACAAAAGTATTCATTGGAAAGGGAATTTAATTTCCTAAAATAAAATCCTATTATTTGGACGGAGTTTGTGCTTTTAATGTGAGAGAAATCTATTTGAAATCGCTTCTGTGAGAATCTGCATTAAAGGGAGTTACATGGTCAAGATAATTAAAGACAATCAACTTTCGATTTGACCCGATCCAGAAAATTCAAAAATTAGTCTCCCTCTCTTTTTTACCCCTCTTTTGAGGGCATCCTACCCCTCCCCCTCCTATAAAAGGAGGGACTCTTCACTTGTAAAAGCATTCCATTCTTCATTCTATTTCATCCAATTTTTAGTTATAAACCACATCTTGTATAATGTTGGATCTCATTTTAGTTTGCATTTCTTCTGGTCTTTTTATGTCTAAGTAAATCTCTCTGGGGAATGGAAGTAGCCCCTTAGCCTGGTTCTATTCAATATAATCAATTATATTCCTCCATCGAACAAATGTCTTCTCTATGTTTCTTTGTGGTTATTTGGATGATCTGCTATATTCTTATAGAGTGATATGATCGTGGATCACTCTAAGAATGAAATAATAGTCCCTTAATTGCGATTATCATCTTTTCATCTATTTAATCTTATTCTTGTTATAATCCTTAGTGACACGACCACCTGAGCCTTGGGTTTGAACGCTGGTTTGAATTCACATGCTTTTTGATATGACCGTGGATAATGGCATGTTGGACGGTTGGGAAATGATCCGTGAACGTCGGGACCAACGGGTTCACGGGAAGTCTGACCCTTGTGAGTTTGTCCGTAAGGACATGTAAACACAAGGTCCTGATTTGATCCTTGGAGTTTAGATTTTGATTAGTTGAATAGGAACGTAGTTTTGGTGGTGATCTTCCAGATCCCAGATCTTTATTTCTTGATTATTTAAACTTTATTTCAACACTTTTATTTTTGTTCTTAGTATTAACAACTCTCCCAAATCGGGATTTAATTCTTGTACTTGCAATCGGATTTGGATTTCGACTTTTCTTTTCCGTCGTCCCTTGGATCGATACCTATTTATACTAAGTTGACTTGTTGTTCACAATAAGTTGACAACCGGGTTAGAAGGTTAAACTCTAGGACTTTTCCTAGTGATTGTTGCGTGCACAACGATGCACATCAATTTGGCGCCATTGCCGGGGATGGCACAATTGTTTTTCAGATCTGGTTGTCTTTATATATTGTATAATCCTTGTTCATATTCTCTAACTTTCATAACTTTAGTCTTTTTTATAATTTCTTTTATATTTTTATAATTTCTTTTTGCCTTCCGATCAATTCCAGAAGTGTATCTCCTCTTTCTACTGAGTTTCCATTCCAGCAATACTATTTTCTAGTTATATTTTTTTTGTAATTTTTGTTATTTCATAATTTCTTAGATTTATAATTTTTAGTTCTGTTTGTAATTTTGACTAATTTTTTATCTCACAATCTTTCTTCTCTCATTCGTTGATTGACTTATCTTTCAGGAACTTTTCTTTTCAAATGGAGTGGACATCCCAATATCCCCCAAAATGTTATTGTTGTGGTTTTTACCACCATGCATCTCTTGCCTGTCCGACTCTACTCCATGATTATAATAGCACCCCTTTTAATTGCGACCCCTTTCATCCTGGTAGATGCAATGTGAATCCACATTTTTCTGAGAACCATTATGGGGAACCTTGCTATCCATATTCTAATGGGGGATATGATCAACAAAATTTTATGGGGTGTAACCAACAAAACCTTGGGGGTTATGAACATGTTTACGAAACCCAATGTAATCCTCAACAAGAAGAAAAACTTAAGTCCCTAGAGAATATGGCAGCAAAACTCCTAACTAGCCAAACCTTATTGGCCACCTTTCTAGAAGCCCAAACCCAAAATATAGATTGTTCAAATATGCTTTCTCATGAATTGGTGACACCTTATAATATTGAATCTTCCTACCAAGATGGACGCAATGGAAATTACAATCCACCATCTTCTGGAGATTATTATGAGGAGCAATGCCACCCAAAACAATATGAGGAGTACTCTGGCCAAGGACACTATGGGGAGTGTGGCGAGGATGACTAAAATTTTGGGGTGTATAAATCCTATGGTGAAATGCAAATTGATCTTGAACTGGAAGAGAGACTTAAGGTCCTAGAAAAGATGGTTGCAGAAGCACAAGCAAAACTTGAATCCAGTCAAGCCATGTTAGCTACCTTTCTAGAGGATCAATCACAAACTCCCCCTATAGAGCTTGATCAACCCAAGATGGTTCTTCCTGACGATGACGATGATGATCCTTATTTTGTGTCATATATGTCAGATCCTGAAGAAATAGAACAAACCATGGAGAAATATTTTGTGTGTGATGAGGACGTTGGTATCCCTATCTTTCCTTTAGAGACTCTATTACTTTAATATGAAATGTCAAAGCATGAGAGTCATTCTGAAGATCCAAAAACTCCTCCCATCCTCAACATAAATTTGAATGATATCATAGACCAATAACCTTCTTTTGAGTCTATTTTGGATAATGAGAATCTAACCCCCTTTATGATTCTTCCCGAACTGTCACAACCAATTTCCATCCCACACATGGCTGATATAGAAGGGGAGATACCACCATTAGAAGAAGCCCACACACCCCCTTCTATTGTTTGCAAGGAAGACATCATCATCCCTCCTAAATACTTGGGGAACCCTTGTACAAAAAAATTAGAGACATATGTTACATCAACAATGAAACTTACCAAACCCAATGTTGATGGCATTAATTTTAAGGAGAAACAAAACACTTTAGTAAATGATTTTAAATTTTTTGTATTACCATCAATTCTCCCATATGCAGGTCATCATGATGGTGGAAAACCTAAACCAGATCCTCCACCCCACTCAGTTCATCATGCTCAACTAGCATTACTATTCGGGTACCCGTCAACCTCCCCTTATCCACATCCATCTTAAACACTTCCCTTGCTATCGAAGGAAGATCTATGGATATTATTAGAGGGAATGCGAGGTGAAAGAAAATATGAGCACCCCACTGAGCTTCTACAATTACCCTATCATAGGGTACATTATGAAGCTCCTCAGATAAAGGTTCCAACCCTCATACACATCCCCTTCAGCTGGACATTTTTTGAGCTACCTGGGCCACCTGGAAATCCTCGCTCTTCTCTTCCCTCCATCTCAGGTTTTGATTTTGCTCGGGAAGAGCCACAATCTAAGTCCGGGGTGGAGGTGGGTGGTATGTTTCTATTCCACCCCCTTATCTTTTTTTATTCTTTCATTATTTCTACCTTTTTTGTTTTGCATATAGTTACTTTGTTCATGGCCATTATCTAGTCGGCCATGTTTTTATTTCTTTTATTGCAAAATGACCTTTATCTAGTCGGCCAATATGAATAAATGTTTATCATTGTACCCCTTTGAATTTAGTAAATCTTTTGCAAAAATTGTTACAAATTACCATGTCTGAAACCACCATGTCACCTAGGATCCCAAAATAGCATCACTCCTTGGAAAAGTTGGCAAGCCGTATGGAATCAATCAAAACCAAACACAAATTTTCTCTATTTTTAAATTGTTGATTAACTTGATATAAATATTGTATAATATGATTGACATGAATGTTCTTTCTGATGTAATGACACTTTCAAAAAAAAAAGAGAAAATAAATGTATGAAGTTATAAGCACAAGGACACCTTTTGTATCCCCCTTATTTTCTTTCTAAAAAAGAGAAGCAAATAATCACCACTAGACAAAAATCAAGTCTGGGGTAGCATGCTTCCCATATAAAAAATTCCATACCCCACAAACGGGCATACCATCAAAAGATGCCAAAAGTGCGCATTAAAAAAATTGTGACCAATGTAGCCACAACCCCACAAATTTAAATCCCAAGTCGAATAGAGGAGGGATAAAAAAAAATTCATCACTTCCTTCTTTGTTTTCACACCCCCTAATTTCATCTTGTTCTTGTGAAACAACTCACAAAAAAAAAATACATTTATAAAAATGAGAGTGTCAAAGCAAAAGTAAGATGAAGCATGTTTTTCTACAAAATCTTGATTTAGAACCAAGATATGATATTTGTTTTTAATAGGGAATATAGAATTTTGTGTTTTGTGGTTTTAGGAGATTGGGTTGCTTGGCCAAATTTGGAGGTAAGGAATAAAGTGATGTTACAAGGGTGAGGATAGACATGTTGTTAGTATAAATTGGAATAATTTGAAATTTTAATTGTTTGAGGACAAACAAAGATTCAAGTCCGGGGTATTTTGATAAATGTATATTTATCCCTTTTATTTATATATTTTTGATATTTGTTTATGTTTATTTTGTTATTTATTCTCTTAGTTTCATAATTAATTGTTTTATTTTTAGATTTGTATCTTTAATCGTAATTTTAATTCTATTTTTTTGGGTTTTGTAGGAAAATTATACAATTTGCAGCAGTCCTGAAATTCATATATACCCTCCACCAAAAGTGACATAACTCTTGCATTCGAACTCCAAATTGAGTGAACAAGTATTCATTGGAAAGATCATTTAATTTCCTAAAATAAAATCCTATTATTTGAACGGAGTTTGTGCTTTTAATGGGAGAGAAATATGTTTGAAATCTCTGTTTCGAGAATCTGCATTAATGGGTGTTACATGGTCAAGATAATTAAAGATAATCAACTTTCGATTTGACCCGATCTAGAAAATTCAAAAATTAGTCTCCCTCTCTTTTTTCCCCCTCCTTTGAGGGAATCCTACCCCCTCCACCTACTATAAAAGGAGGGACTCTTCACTTGTAAAAACATTCCATTCTTCATTCTATTTCATCCAATTTTTAGTTGTAGACCACATCTTGTATAATGTTGGATCTCATTTTAGTTTGAATTTCTTCTGGTCTTTTTATGTCTGAGTAAATCTCTCTGGGAATGGAGTTAGCCCCTTATCCCGATTCTATTCAATATAATCAATCATATTCCTCCATCGAACAAATGTCTTCTCTATATTTCTTTGTGGTTATTTGGATGATCTGATATATTCTTATAGAGTGATATGACCGTGGATCTCTGTAAGAATGAAATAATAGTCCCTTAATTGCGATTATCATCTTTTCATCTATTTAATCTTATTCTTATTATCATCCTTGGTGACGCGACCACCTGAGCCTTGGTTTTGAACGCCAGTTTGAATTCACATGCTTTTTGATATGACCGTGGATAATGGCATGTTGGACGGTTGGGCAAAGATCCGTGAACGTCGGGACTAACGGGTTCACGGGAAGTCTGACCCTTGTGAGTTTTTATGTAAGGACATGTAAACACAAGGTCCTGATTTGATCCTTGGAGTTTATAATTTGATTAGTTGAATAGGAACGTGGTTTTAGTGGTGATCTTCCGGACCCCAAATCTTTATTTCTTGCTTAGTTAAACTTTATTTCAACACTTTTATTTTTGTTCTTAGTATTAACAACTCTCTCAAATCGGGATTTAATTCTTGTACTTGCAATCGGATTTGGATTTCGACTTTTCTTTTCCGCCGTCCCTTGGATCGATACCTATCTATACTAAGTTGACTTGTTGTTCACAACAAGTTGACAACCGGGTTAGAAGGTTAAAATCTAGGACTTTTCCTAGTGATTGTTGCATGCACAACGACACGCATCAAGTGCCACCTTGCACTCATGGCCTCTACAAGTGAAGATATTGGCAAGTGAGGTAATTTTACATGAGTTAGATAAAGAAACTCTTATTGACATGCTTGTTACTACCCATTTTTCTTATTCCAGATGTAAATCTAGAAACTAGAGGTTGGGTAAAAAAATTAATGACTTGTATGCTGAACTTGATACTCTTAAGAAAAATGAGAAAATTCATCTTGAGAGAATTGATTCCTTGTAATGCCAATTTCATGATCTTGATCTCCAATACAACGGAGTTGAAGTAAAGAGTGGTGTCTATCTTAAGAATATTGCATCTCTTAAGGAAGACAACCAAAAGTGCCTAAATGATCTTGAGTTACTTAAAAATGAAAATGATGAAATTAAGCTTATTAGTTATGCTCGTAGAGATGAGAGGGATGTTTATCTCAAATAAATTTAATTACTTAAATATGAAAATGCTAGGTTACTTGGTCAAGTTAATGATTTATTTTCTAGACCTATTTTGCCCAGTAATGATGTTGCTTCTAATACTATTTAAAAGGATTATTATTTTACTAAATCCCTCTATTTATAGGCCGACCTTGTTCATGTTAGAGAGGATCTTGCTAGCTTGTCTTCTACTGTTACATCTCTTACTGATGATAATCATAGACTTAGAGCCTCTCTATAAAAATTCGTTAAAGGAAAAAACTCCCTAAATGAATCCTTGATCATTCTACCAAGTAAAGTGGTACTAGTGGTGTGGGATTTGTAGGGGGGGATCCTAAGGTAAATAGTAAGGAAAAGGTAAGAAAAAGAGACAGGAAACACATCTTTTCATTGGAGATTCTTTTATCTCCAAGAACCCTATGATTTTCTCTCATTGCAAAAGTGACGATCATTATTTTACTCATTGTCCTTACAAGCCTAAGGGAACCAACCCAAAGATGAAATGGCTCCCCAAGCTAACTCTGGATCCTAAAGTTTGAGTTGGGAACCAAAACTCTCCTCTCTTGTAAGAAAAAGTAAAGTGGTTTGTCGATAGTGGCTACAAAAAGCACATGACAGGTGATATAAGCCATTTCAACAATTTCACAAAGAATGGAGGTTTGCTCACTTTCAGAGATAACAAGAAAGGTAAGGTAAAAGGTGAAGGTGATGTAGGTGAATCCTTGTGTATCAAGAATGTTCTCTTTGTGAATGTCCTACATCACAATTTAATAAGTGTAAGTCAACTATGTGATAATGGTTACCTTGAGCTATTTACTTTTTCTAAATTCTTGCTCCTAGATTCCCTCACTTACCATGTCATATATAAGGGAACTTGGAATGGTAATATTAATGTAATTGTTCTTGACTCTATTAAGCTTATTTTTGGTAGATGCCTTGTAGTCAATTCTAATGATATTTCTCTTTGGCATCATCTACTAGATCATGCAAATATGCATCAATTGAAGAAGTTGAGCAAAAAGGACTTGGTAAAGGGACTTCCCCAATTGGATTTTGAAAAGGATGAGGAATGCCAACCTTGTACCCAAGGAAAGCAACAGAGTCCTTCTTTAAATTGAAAGAAGTCCTTAGCACCAAGAGAGCTCTTGAACTTCTCCATGTTGATCTATTTGGACCTATGAGAGCTTAATCGCATCATGGTTCCAAGTATTATCTTGTTATTTTTGATGATTTCTCAAGATATACATGGACCTTCTTTCTCATTTCTAAGAGTGACACACTTGATGTTTTCTCTAGATTTTGCAAATGAGTTGAAAATGAAGCTTCTTGTTGGACTGATTCCATCTGTTGAGATCATGGGGGAGAATTTGAAAATGATCTTTTTGAACATTTTTGTGATGAGTCTAGATATGAACATAACATTTCTTCACCTTGAACACCTCAACAAAATGGGGTTTTATAGAGGAAGAATGGGTCACTATAGGACATGGCCAGGACCATACTTTTAGAGTATGGTTCTCCAAAGAAGTTTTGGGCCGAAGTCGTTAGTACCTAATGTTTTTTGCAAAATTTGGTTTTCACACATCCTTCTTTGAAGAAAACCCCCTATGAGCTATGGCATGGTAGGTAGCCTTCTATCACGTATTTTCACATTTCTAGGTGTCCTTGTTTTGTTTTGAACGTCATCGATTCTCTTGACAAGTTTGACACAAAATCATACATGGCTTATTTCTTGGATATATCACTACTAGCAAGGCGTATACAATGTATAACATTGATCTATATAAAGTAGAAGAATCTATTATTGTCAAATTTATTGAGACTAACCCCTCTATTTTCAAGGATATTGCTAATGAAGATCTTGCAAAAGAAGTAATACCTATCCTAAAAGAACTTAACATCACCCAAAAGGGAAAAGAGGTGGCCCCTCAATAAGAAGAGATTGATGAAGAAAGGAATGACGCAACTCCACACTTTGTAAAGAATCATCCTAAAGAGCTAATGATAGGTGAACCCTTCAAATGAATGAAGATGTGGGATGCGTATAACAAATAACAATCCAACAGAGCCTTCATCTCACAACTCGAGCCAAAGAATGCCAAAGAAGCTTTTGGGGATGATGAGTGGATCCTAGCCATGCAGGAAGAAGTGGAGCAAATAAAGAAGAACAAAGTGTGGACTCTAGTGCCAAGACCATGTGATAGAAAGATCATTGACACCAATTGGGCCAATATCAACAAGTGAGATGAAAGCGAAAAGGACTTAAGAAACAAAGCAAGGTTAGTGGATCAAGACTACAATCAACATAAATGTATAGATTTTGATGAAACATATGCACCTATACCTAGACTTGAGTCCATTCGAATGTTACTTGTTTTTGCTAGTTGTAAGAATTTCCTTCTATATTAAATGGATGTTAAAATGATGTTTTTGTGTAAGGACCCTGACCTCCGTTTAGGGTTTATCCTGTTTGCTTTGCTTAACCCTGATGCTTAGTTGCTTGCTAATCACCTTTAGTCGTGATTAGGGTTTGTTTGTGCTTTGTTGAGTTATGGAGGTGCTACTTGCAACTAACCCAAGTTTAGGGTTTGTGGGAAACTTTGTCACCTTGTGTGGTGTTCCTCCCTCTCCTTGCTTCCTCTAGTATTGAGAGGAAGGTTTGGGCTCGTTGCTTGAGTTCCTTTGGGCTTGGTTGAGCTTGTTGGACCTTGGGGTGTGTGGCCTTTACTCCTTTGGACCTTGTGTCGAGCAAGAGGATGTTTGTGTCGCCTAGGCTGTGTCGCCCAGGGTTGTGTCGGCCATGGAGGTGGTGTGTCGCCCATGGATATTTGACCTTCTTTGACCTCGTTTATCTCACCACTAGTGGACACTTGGGGCTTGATGCTTGCATGTGGAAATGGCCCAGGACATGTGTTTAATACATGCTAGAGTGGTGGCTTTTGCTCATGGAAAAGTGTCCCTAAGTGGGCAACACCTTGCTTTGCTCTACTTTGGTTTCTCCCACATCCCCTTCTATATATGCGTTTCCTTTCCCTTGCTAAGGATCCCATTAGTTCCTTAGTCTTCCTCTCCTTGGTGCACGACACACTCTCTTTTCTTACAAGCTTGGTGGCTGATCCTTCTTGGAGTCTCCTTCTTCCTTGGTGGTGCTTGGAGCTTAGTGCTAGGAGCTTGGAGCTTGCTTAAGGCGGGTTACATAACACCTAACCCTAACTACATTAACATCTTGTATGTTTTTATATGTTGCTTATGATTATATGGGCTATGCATGTTGTTAGTTTAGTTTCTTGCTTAGTTGTTCTTGTTGGCCGAACCATGTGTCCTTGGATTTCTTGGTGAGTAATACTCCTTTCTCTCCTGGTCTAGAGGAGTGAGCTTGAGTCCTATTAACATGGGAAATACCCCTCTCTCATTTAAGTTGAGAGGTGAGCTCGTGTTCTAGTTGCTTGAGCAACACCCTCCTCTCACCATGGACTTGAAAGGTGAGCTTTGTGGTAGATGTGGACCTTGGTTGTGGTTGAACCTTGTGTTGCCCGATTGATGTTAAGAGATGTGCAAGACCCCTCTCTCGTTTAAGTTGAGAGGTGAGCCATCTTCTTGACTCTTTAGGGTTTTGGTTCCCTTGAGCTTGAGGTTGGTGGTGACCCTGTCGGGGTGCATATTGCCCGATATGGTGTTTTTGGTGGTGCTGCCCGATGTCCTTTCCTTGGTCTAACCTTGGACGACATGTTGTGTTTGTGATGGGCGATACACCTTGGTCCTTGACCCTTTGTGTGTCGGGCGTCCCTCTAAGATGAATTCTTTGCCCGATACCCTTACCCCTTTTCATGCCCTGATGTTGTGGAGGTGTTTCTAGTTATTTCTGTGTTGCGGGGAGTCACTCCATGGCTCAAGTGCCCGATACGCCCTTGGACGACACCTGATGAGCGTCACACCAGACTATTACCCTTGTGTGTGTGACGGGCGTCACACTTGGCTGGGTATCCTGCCCGACACGCCTAGCTGAGTTGGTTGCTTGGTGTTGTCATCACCTTTGAACGACGAGGTGTTGCAATATGGACCTGCATTACCTTGGGTGCTGGCCAATACGCTTAGTCCAAGGTAGTAACCTAGTGCACAATGCGTCGCCACCCGATACCTCTCAGGTTGAGCTGCACGTTGCATAGGGATTCCCGTTGCACCTGATGAACGACACAACCATAAGCTTAGTTGCCCGACAGGCCTTGTGGTCGTTATCCCTGATACACGTCACAACGTTGCATGGTACACCCTTTCTGTTAGGCTTGGTCGATATGTGCTGGTATGAGTTGTGTGTTGGGCGATAGGGGAAGCACCTTGCCCGATACAACCTTTTTGTGAGGATGCCCTACCCTTCCCGATACCACCTTTGGTGAGGGTAGTGGGTTCTTTTAGTTAGGGTCATGTCCCTTATGGAAAACAATATGTTAGATGTTGTTCTTGCTATCACATTTAGTCCTGATGGTGACCCTTGAGATGCTTGATGGTAATTGTTATGGTAGAGCTCATATATGTAACTTAACATGACCTTACATAGGTATGTGATCATCTTGATATTATGTATAATGCTGAGCAAATGGTAAGCATGTAAGATACTTTTCTTGATAATGTGACCCATGCTTATGATCACAAGTTGAGGCATGAATGATTATATGATCTTTCTGTTAGTCTACAATGATTGTGCACACTAACCATGGAGGTGTTCCATGACATATGCATAGCCAGGTAAAGGGATATGAGGTATATATTTTGAGTAACTCTGCTGTGATGATTACTCTTGATAATGAGATAATATGTACGATATGTTTGACTAAAGTGCTTGGGATTGCTATCCCATGTTGATGATGTAAGCCTTGAAAGGCAGTGGCACTATGTGATAAGGGATTGAGATCCCATGGAAATGTGATGATCCTTGAGATGGATCTGGATGATTGGCAAGAGGCCAAGTGATAACAAGAAATGTTGGATCCTTGTAATGGATCAGGATGATGTTGATTACAATAAAAGCATAATGAGTTTTATGTCATTTATTCTTGTTATAGTTTGCATGTTATATAACTTGGTTGAATCTTGAAATCCACATAAAAGATATTAATTAATCACAGTGGAATATATCATGTAGTTGTCCTGGCCATAGATCCATCATCGTCAGTAGCTGGTGATGGTGAAACGGGTTCTCCTACGGGTTAACTCAGAGCGCATATTTTTGAGTATACGAGGTTTCTCCTAGCCTAAAGTGAGGAGGTAAGAGTGCAACTTCGGTTGTAGACTCCAGGGTGTGGATTCAGGCCCGTAGCCCAAATATGTGAAGAGCATGGTGAACAGGCCCATGGCTCAAGATATGTGATATGGGAGGATGAATGAGTTCATGGCTCAGAGCACGGTAAACAGGCCCGTGGCTCATTTTCACTAGCGCCGATACCTGTACCAAGGCGGGCTAGGCAGAGGGTAGCCTGACCCTGTGGCTGAGGCCACTTAAGCACGAGACTGCGGTCCTGCTTTGGTTCTCGTGCACTAACCATGAGGTGGGAGGTCATGGAGTCCGGCTCTTCCATTCACCTTGTATGGAACCGACTCCAGGTTTCACAGCCGTTGGTTGGATTTGAACGATACGGTTCACTTCATCAGGGCATAATAATACGTAATCTAGCCATATAGTATTTACTGCCTAAGGAAAAACACAGAACATTGGTTGAGGCTTTGCTTGAGTAGTTAATTTTGCTATACTTTGCGGTTACTTATACATTTTTGCGTAACACCTCGCTGTCTATGTGATAGTGGGATGTGTTTCCACAAGTTTTGGTATCAGAGCCATAGGTTCACTGAGTCTACAGGGATTTAGGACTAGGTTGTGTCTGTTCTTGTGAGTCTTCCAGATTTTCTTACAATCATCTTCTGCCCTCAGTGGAAGAAAAGCCAAGATGTCTGGAAACCATGAAGAACATGCTCCTGAGCACAACGATGCTGCATCTTTTGATGGAGCTATAGGGCAGGCACATGAAGATCGGGTGCTTGAGGTCCCCCAACCTGACCCAACCATTCTTGAACATCCTACTTACCAACAACTTATGGGGCAGATGATGGCTATGATGAATCTCATGGTTGAAAGATTGCCAATGCCTCCACCGAGAGCACAGGCTCCCCATGGTGAAACATCGGGTATTGGGAAGACCTTTGAGCGACTTCGCCGAGTCGGAGCTTCGGATTATGCTAGAATGGCTGATCGAACGGATGCAGATCTATGGCTGACAAGTCTTGAGAGAAGGCTTTCCGGATCCTCGACATCCCCGAAGCAGACAAAGTAAAGCACGCTGTCTACCTTCTGAAGGGTAGTGTTGGTCACTGGTGGACCATCGAGGAAGAGAAGCGACCTGGTGAGGTGATCGGTTGGGAGGTTTTCCGACGCGAGTTCATCAACATATACTTTCTGAAGACGTATCTAGATGAGAAGATCAGCCAGTTTGAGCGCTTGTGCCAGGGAGCGATGAACATCACCGAGTATGAAGCCAAGTTCGTGGACCTATTGAGGTTTTTTCCTCACATGGCAATGACTGATGAAGAGCGGATCAAACGTTTCGAGAAAGGTCTGAGTGCTGAGCTGACGACACCTTCTTCTGCATTGGAGAACCGAGAGTGGTTTGCTACGTTCATGGAATTTGTCTGGAGGATCGAACGGTCAGTAAGGGAGAAAAGAGAATCTATGTCTAAAAAGAGGCCTGCTCTGTTCTAGGGACAGAGGTTTGGTGGCTTCAAGAAGCCCAAGTTTTCAACATCTTCAGTGATGAGAGGTTCCATTGTACCGTCACAATGGTCTCCGAGTAAGGGAAGAGGATATGTTTCTTCACCGTCAAAGGCACATGGTACAACTTCTGTGGCAGTGATAGGGCCATTTAGGCCACGGTTCGAAGATAGGGTATGCCATCTGTGTGGTCAGACCAGGCATTTCAAGTTAAACTGCCCGAGTAGGGATGTTGAAGTGACACAGTAGCCAAGGAAGAATCATCAAGGGTCAGATAGACAGTAGCCCAGTGGTAGCAAAGGGCGAGGATGCGGTCAAGCATCGCAAATGGGATCGTCTGCTCAAGGGAGCAGAGGACGTGGACCTCAAGCAACGACTCGATTCTATGCTATGAGTCAGCCAGAGGCGATAGTCAACCCGTGAGTGGTGACATGTCAAATGGAGTTATCTCATTCTGATATGTCTTCTTCTTGCTTTATATCTATTCTGGTTGACCTGGGTGCTACACACTCTTTTATCGCCTATAGTATGCTTGAAAATTGTCGTTTACCTGTTAGCTGTAAGAAGGATAGCTTGTTGTTAGAAACCCCTCTTGATGGTTCCTCGATGCTTCGAGAAGAGTGTCCATCCATCTTGTGTCTTGTCTTTCTTAGGACACAACATTCAAGTGGATCTTATACCACTTGATATGCATGGTTTCAATGTTATCCTTGGGATGGATATCTTAGAGAAGTATAAGGTGGTTTCGGACTGTGGTTCCAAACAGGTAGTGTTTGAAGATGATGGAGAGAAGTGGATCTTCTAGGGAGATAGGAAGATTCTTCCGACGTGTTTGATATCATCTATGGTTGCTGAGAAGTTGCTACGACAAGGATGTGAGGTGTTCTTAGCTCACATTGTGGATACCGTGGTGGCTACTAAAGCGAAGGGTACTAGTCTCGAGGAAGTGTTGGTTGTCTGAGAGTTTGCCGATGTGTTTCCTAATGAGTTTCCTGGTGTTCCTCCACCCTGAGAGATTGATTTTGAGATCAATCTGGTTCTAGGAACGCAACCAGTTGCACATACGCCGTATAGGATGGCTCCAGTAGAGATGGCAGAGCTTAAGAAGTAGTTGCAAGAGTTGCTGGAGAAAGGTTTTATCCGACCAAGTATGTCACCTTTGGGTGCTCCAGTGTTGTTTGTCAAGAAGAAGGACAGATAGAAGCAGTTATGTATAGATTACCGACAGTTGAACAAAGTCACGATCAAGAACAAGTACCCGTTACCGAGGATAGATGATCTGTTCGATCAGTTGTGTGGTGCGACAGTGTTTTCGAAGATTGATCTACGGTCTGGATATCATCAGTTTAGGATTAAGGCGGATGACATACCAAAGTCATCTTTTAGGACAAGGTATGGTCATTTTGAGTTCGTGGTTATGCCGTTTGGGCTAACCAATGCACCTGCTACTTTCATGGATTTGATGAACAAAGTGTTCCGTATGTTCCTAGATCAGTTTGTTGTAGTCTTCATAGATGACATCTTGATCTATAGCCGGGATAGGAAAGAGAATGAGAGACATCTTCGTCTAGCGTTGACTCTTCTTTGCCAACATCAGTTGTACGCCAAGTTCAGTAAGTGTGAATTCTGGTTGGAAGAAGTGACTTTCTTGGGTCATGTGATATTTGCGGAAGGAGTCAAAGTACATCCGAAGAAGGTGGAGTCCGTTGCGGATTGGGAGCAACCAAAGATGCTGACAGAAGTTCGTAGTTTCCTGGGTTTGGCAGGATACTACCAGAGGTTTATCAAGGACTTCAGTGCGATTGCGTTGCCAATGATGAAGTTGACTAGGAAGGATGTACCTTTTATCTGGGATGATCGTTGTCAGCAAGCTTTCCAGAGTTTGAAGGAAAAGTTGACTAGTGCCCTAGTATTAGTGTTGCCAGAGCCTGGAAAGGGCTATGTTGTTTTCTGCGATGCTTCCAAGAAAGGTTTATGTTGTGTGCTGATGCAAGAAGAACAGGTGGTTTCTTTTGCTTCACGACAGCTTAAGAAACACGAGTAGAACTATCTGACTCATGATTTGGAGTTGGCAGCAGTGGTTCATGCGTTAAAGATTTGGAGACACTATCTTTACGGGGAAGTGTGTCAGATCTTTACGGATCATAAGAATCTGAAGTACATCTTTTCGCAACATGAGTTAAACATGCGACATCGTCGATGGATGGAGTTAATCAATGATTACGATTGCATCATCAAGTATCATCCTAGTAAGGAGAATGTGGTAGCTGATGCGCTTAGCTAAAAGTCTTCCTCTCTTTCTTCAAAGAAGGTACAATTGAGTTCCCTGGTATGCCATAGATGGGATATGTTTGTTTCCTTGCGGCAGATGAATGTATAGATGGAAGTTTCCTTGTTAGCTGGACTTTTAGCATAGATGCAAGTCAGGCCTACGCTGAGACAGCAGATCAAAGATGCACAACAAGCGGATGACACAGTACAGTTGATCTGATCAGAGTTCGGCAGCAAAAAGTGTGATGAATTCCATGAGTCCGAGGATGGACTAGTTTGCTATCATGATAGGATGGTGGTCCCCAATGCTGATGATCTGAGGAAGTTAGTGCTCGAGGAAGCACACATGTCGATGTATGCTATGCATCCAAGTGTCACCAAGATGTATCATAGTCTGAAGGACTTGTATTGGTGGCCCGACATGAAGAAAGATGTAGCTGAGTTCGTGGCTAGGTGTGCAGTTTGTCAGCAAGTCAAGGCTGAGCATCAAAAGCCGGCAGGTACGTTGCAACCTCTGCTGATACCACAGTGGAAATGGGATCACATAACCATGGATTTCATAGTTGGTCTACCCAGGACAACTAGGAATCATGATTCCATTTGGGTAATAGTGGATAGATTGACGAAGTCTTCCCATTTCCTACCGGTAAAGACAACGTATACAGACGAGAAGATCGCTCGAGTATTTGTGGATGAGATAGTACGTTTGCACGGTGTGCCAGGGACAATAGTATCTGATAGGTGTCCTCAGTTCATGAGTCGTTTCTGGGAATAGTTGCACAAAGCGTTGGGAACACATTTGAGGTTCAGTACCGCCTTCCACCCACAGACAGATGGACATTCTGAAAGGACTATTCAGACTTTGGAGGATCTCCTTCGAGCTTGTGTTTTGCAGTTCCTAGGCTGTTGGGATGTACATCTCAGTTTGATAGAGTTTTCTTACAACAACAGTTATTAGTGGAGCATTGACATGGCTCCTTATGAGGCCTTATATGGAAGGAAGTGTAGATCTCCTTTGTGTTGGTATGAGTCTGGTGAATATCAGCTTTTGGGTCCTGATTTAGTGTAGTAGATGACATAAAAGATCAAAGTGATACATCAACAGTTGAAAACGGCACAGGATAGGCAGAAGTCTTATGCAGACAATCGCCGACGACCTTTGGAGTTCCAGGTAAGAGACAAAGTGTATCTTAAAGTCTCGCCTTGGAAAGGTGTGCTAAGGTTTGGCCGGAAGGGTAAGCTATCACCCAGGTATATGGGGCCATACCCAGTCATAGCACATGTGGGCAAGGTAGCTTACAAGTTGGAGCTGCCGCCAGAGTTGCACAGGTTACATCTAGTGTTCCATGTCAGTATGCTGAAGAAAAGTCATCTAGATTCAGGAGCAGTGATACATCCAGTTGAAGTTGAGCTTGATGAAGATGTGACCTACGAGGAAGGTCTTGTGGTGATCCTTGATAGAAGAGTTTAGAAGCTAAAGAGGAAGGACATGGTTCTTGTGAAGGTTCTATGGCATCATCGTGGCATTAAGGAAGCCACGTGGGAGCTTGAGGAAGAGATGAGGGGGAAGTATCCCTCACTTTTCTCTTGGGATTTCGGGGACAAAATCCCTTTGTAGGGGGTTAGCTTGTAAGAACCCTGACCTCCGTTTAGGGTTTATCCTGTTTTCTTTTCTTAACCCTGATGCTTAGTTGCTTGCTAATCACCTTTAGTGGTGATTAGGGTTTGTTTGTTCTTTGTTGAGAGTTGGAGGTGCTATTTGCAACTAACCCAAGTTTAGGGTTTGTGGGCAAGTTTGTCGCCTTGTGTGGTATTCCTCCCTCTCCTTGCTTCCTCTAGTGTAGAGAGGAAGGTTTGGGCTTGTTTCTTGATTTCCTTTGGGCTTGGTTGAGCTTGTTTGACCTTAGGGTGTGTTGCCTTTGCTCCTTTGGACCTTGTGTCAGGCAAGAGGATGTTTGTGTCGCCCAGGCTGTGTCACCGAGGGTTGTGTCGGTCATGGAGGTGGTGTGTCGCCCATGGATCTTTGACCTTCTTTGACCTCGTTTGTGTCACCACTAGTGGACACTTGGTGCTTGATTGCATGTGGCAATGACCCTGGACATGTGTTTAAGACATGCTAGAGTGGTGGCTTTTACTCATGGACAAGTGTACCGAAGTGGGCGACACCTTGCTTTGCTCTACGTTGGTGTTGGCTAAATGGACATCTAAAAATCCCTTTGTTTTGATTATGACAAACATTTCATTCTTATTAATCTAACGAGCTACTTGAGTGTGCAGGATGACAAAGTAGCAAGGGAAAATCCAAGAGCTTACTTAGTTATATTTTCATGCAATGTAATCAATGTTGTAAAACTTGTACAAATATATAATGTACAAGTACTTAGAATTGCATGTAAATCAAGCGTTAGATTTTCCCTAGCCAAACACCATAGTTAGACATGTCATCCCATTTTATTAGGATCACCTTTGCACACTCACACATATAATTAATGCTTAAATTGAAACCTTGAAACAGGATCATTCTCGGTCGACAAACTCCTCGACCAAGACACTCTCGGTCGACAATCTTCTCGACCAAGAAAGATCCAAAGTAGCCGTTAGACACAACAAACAAGTTAGTTGGTAGTTGAAGAAAGACGTTGCAAATCACTTGTTCCAGAGAGCCTGTCGGTCGACAAAAGTTCGACTGAGTAGGTGTCTCGGTCGACCATTTGTCGACCGAGATGGTCTCTGACAGCAACTGCAGAATAAATTAATTAGCCGTTGTTAAAGCAACAACTTTGTACCTAACGGCTAGTTAAGCACTTAGAAACCCCTAGAAGTTGTCTAGAACGTCCTTAAGCATACTTAGGCCATTCCTATAAATAGGACAAGCCATAGGACACTAGAATTCACTTGTAACACTTGAGAATACACTTGAGCATACTTGAGCAATCTTTTGCAAGCAATTTGAGCACTGTGATCATTGGCCTACATTCTCCTTAGCTCAATCTCGTGTCCTATAGGCTAGATTCTCCTACCCACAGCAATCACAAGTTCACATACTTGTCTAGGAGATCTTACGCTTGATCTAGGCATATCAAGCCTCGGGCTTAAAGGATAAGTTGTAATTTCCTTTTCCTTTCTTGTTCCTGTTTATCTTTTGTACTCTCCTTGCTACTCCTAGGGTTGGAGGCTGCGGATTGGAGAGGGTTGACTTCTCAGGTGGAGAAGGGGACTTCAAGCTACTTCAAGAAGGCTATCGCAAGGGAAGCTACTTCAGAAGGCTGGTGCAACGGGAGTTGGTGCATCTACTTCAAGGGAAGGCTGCTTCAAGGTTGGCGATTACTTCTAGGTGAAGGCTGCTTGAAGGGTTTAGGAAAAGAGATTGTATTTTATGTAAATTCCTTGAAGAGGTAATAAAATAAATTTCTTTTCAAATCCCGGTTGGGTAAGCAACCGGGTAGTGGATTGACGGCTATAGTATTTGCTATAGTTGGAACCACTCTAAACCTTGTGTCTCCTTGTCCAATATTTTCATTGTGGTTGTTTGAGTTCAATAATTATCAAATTGTCTATAAAACTCTATTCACCCCCCCTCTAGTAGTTTTCAATTGGTATCAGAGCAAGGCTTCAAGGAACCCTAACAAGGTCTTGAAGAAATGGGTGATGGAATGCTCAACAACCTCAACATTGAAGGGACTCTTGTTGCTAGGCCACCGACATTCGATGGACCAAACTACCAATACTGGAAGAGAAGGATGCAGTTCTACTTCCAAGGTGTCAACTGGGATCTATGGAGAATGGTATCTACTCCTTATGCATTCCCTCAAAATGACTTTGCGGAATGGGATGCAAACACTGTAAAACAGGCCCAAATGAACGCAAAAGCTGTAAGCATTTTATATTGTTCTATTTCTGTAAGAGAATTTAATAGAATATCAAATTGTGATACAGCATATGATATTTGGCATAGATTGTCCATCACTTATGAGGGTACAGCCCAAGTCAAAAATTCCAAAATTAGTTTGCTTAAAACAAAGCTTGAACATTTTCGTATGGATCCAAATGAATCTATTAGTGAAATGTATTCAAAATTCTCTACTATTGTTAATGGTTTAAGTGCCTTAGGAAAACCTGTCCTTGAGGAAGATCAGGTATCAAAAATTCTTCGATCACTTCCTCCAAAGTACAAGCCAAAGGTGACAACCATTGCAGAAGCAAACGACCTCACTCGCCTCAAAATGGAACAACTCATTGGTAATTTAGAAGCTCATGAAGCAGATCTAGAAGTGGAAGAAAGAAGAGAACGTGAACACCAAAGTGGGAAGAAGAAGGATGTGGCTCTCAAAGCCTCAAAAGTTGTCACACAAGAAAGTGAGGAATCAAGTGAAGAAGAAGAAGAAGCCTTAATCGTCAACGGTAAGAAGTACAAAAGGTTTAAATCTAACAAAATTTCTAGTTCCTCAACTCCCTGGTGCTTTGAATGTGGGAAGAAAGGGCATTTCAAAAATGAATGCCCCAAAGCAAAGAAGGGAAAGAAAAGCTCACATAAGAAGAAAGGAGAAAAAGCCTATAAAGCTGCCTGGGATGAGTCAAGTGACAGTGAAAGCGGAGAAGAGGTGGAATGTCTAATGGCAAGAGAAGAAAATGAAGACTCTCAAGAGGTAAGCCTAGTTGATCTTTCTAAAGAAGAGTTAGTTACTAGTTTACAAGAAACTCATGATAAGCATGTTGATGCCAAGAAGAAACTAAAGAAGGCTATAAAATCAAATAATGAGCTCATTGCCAAATTAGATGAACTTTCTTATGAAAAGAACAACATTGATCTTGAAAATGTATCTTTAAAATCATCTTTAGATGATTGCACTAGAAAGCTACTCAATTTGGAAACCAATGTTGATCTTCTATCAAAAGAAAAGACTGATTTGCTAGCTAAACTACAAGATTATCAAACTCAACCTATCTTGTGCAACCATTCGGATTATGATAATATTGTAAAAGAAAAGGATTCATTGTTTTCTGATTTAGACCAAGCAAGAAAAGATATACATAAGAAGATGAATGACATTGCTACGTTGCAAAGAGAACTTTATAAGTTAAGAAGAAAAGATATTCTTGATAACATATTGAAAGTTGGTAATGTTTTCAATGGAAGAAAAGGTTTGGGATATGTTCCAAAGAAAAACCAACCCAAAAAGACCCAAACTATGTTTGTACCCAAGAACACAATGACTAGAAAGAGAAATGAAATTGACTCTATTACTTGTCATTTCTGCTTACGTCTTGGACATTATTGTTTTTCATGCCCCTACAAGACTAAGGAGTCCGACTTAGTTTGGATCCCAAAACCCCAAACTTAGAAGAATGGAATGTAGTTGAGATATGACCAAATGCTTAATTTTGCTATTGATATTGTCTTATCTCAACAAAAGTTGCTATGCTTATTGTTATTATTTTTCTGCATTGCTGAAACAGAAATTCTGTCGGTCGAAGTATTGTCGACCGAGCTCTGGGTCGGTCGAAGTATTGTCGACCGACTGGATGTCTTTAACAAATAAAAATTTTACAGCACCTATTTCGGTCGAAAATTGGTCAACCGAGAAATTTTCTGTGTTTTTGCTTGTGATACAGTAACCTGCTCGATCGACAAATTGTCGACTGAGACAAATATCGGTCGAACAATTGTCGACCGACTGGTTTTCTGTATCAGAACTTTTATATACATAAGCACTTAAAAGGTTTCTAACCATATCGGACCATCACATGGGTACCAAAATCTACATTCTAATGCAGGAATGGGTAGTTGACAGTGGCTGTTCCAAACACATGACCGGGAACAAGGACGCATTTCAAACTTTTGAAGAAAAGAAAAGTGGAACTGTCACCTTTGGAGACAATGGTAAGGGAAAAATCGTTGGAATAGGTAATGTTGGAACAAATCTCGAAATTAAAAATGTTCTACTTGTTGATGGATTGCATCATAATCTAATAAGTGTAAGTCAACTATGTGATAGTGGTTATGATGTGTTATTTAACAAAACCTGCTGCAAACTATTGATAGAAAACACTACAAATGTCGTTTATGAAGGAAATAGAGTTGGAAATATTTATATCCTTAAACCAAACTCTATGAAATCAGTAGTAGGTAAATGCTTGCTTGCAAATGAAAATACCTTACAACTATGGCATAAAAAGCTAGGACATTCTAGTTCACATGCTATTAAAAATTTAGTGAAATATGATCTTGTTCGTGGATTACCTACTTTGTCTTTTGATCAAGTTGAAAACTGTGAACCCTGCACAATGGGAAAACAAACCAAAACATCTTTTAAATCAAAACATGTACTTAGCACCAGTAGATCCTTAGAATTAATTCATATGGACTTATTTGGACCAATGAGGACACAATCTATTGGTGGTAAATGATACTGTTTTGTTATTGTTGATGATTATAGTAGATATACATGGGTACATTTTATTGCAACTAAAGATGATACTATTCATGTCTTTATGCAATTTTGTTCCAAGATTGAAAATCTTTTACAACATAAAATATGTACCATTAGAAGTGATCATGGTGGCGAATTTGAGAATCATACATTTGAGACCTTTTGTACATCTCAAGGGTATACTCATAATTTTTCTGCTCCACGTACCCCACAACAAAATGGTATAGTTGAACGGAAAAATAGATCTCTACAGGAAATGGCTAGGACCATGATGCTTGAACACAACACACCTAAAACCTTTTGGGCTGAAGCTGTAAACACTACTTGTTATGTGCTTAATAGAGTAACTGTTCACTCTCATTTGAAGAAAACTCCATATGAAATATTACACTCTAAGAAACCTAGAGTTGACTATTTTCATACTTTTGGCTCCACATGCTACATTTTCAATACCAAAGATGATAGAGACAAGTTTGATTCTAAATCACACAAAGCATTCTTCTTGGGATATTCCACTTCTAGCAAAGCCTTTAGAGTATATAACACTATCTCTAGAAAAGTTGAGGAATCCATTCATGTTTCTTTTCATGAAGAATCGAAGTCTGAAAATCTAGATATCATTGATCTCACTAATCAATTCAAAAATATAACCATTTCCAATGATAGTGAGAAAATTCCTATATCCGATCCCCAAGTTGAAACACAACCTACACCTAGGCTTATCAAGGATCATCCCCAAGAACTAATTATTGGAGATCCAAATGATAAAGTCAAAACTCGGTCATCCTTCAAAGATGTTGCAAACATGGCTTTTGTTTCTATCATTGAACCTAAGAAGATATCCGAAGCTCTTAAGGATGATTACTGGATAATAGCCATGCAAGAGGAATTAAATCAATTCACTAAAAATGATGTATGGGATTTAGTTCCTAAACCACAAGATAAAACTATCATAGGAATTAAATGGGTATTTAGGAACAAGCTCAATGAGGCAGGAGAAGTCATAAGGAATAAAGCTCGGTTAGTAGCACAAGGATATAATCAACAAGAAGGAATAGATTTTGATGAAACATATGCACCCGTAGCTAGACTTGAAGCTATTAGGATGTTACTAGCTATTGCTGCCCATAAAAACATTAAGCTATATCAAATGGATGTCAAAAGTGCATTTCTAAATGGCATCATACAAGAAGAAGTTTATGTTGCTCAACCACCTGGCTTTGAAATACCAGAAAAAGGTGACCATGTTTATAAACTTAAAAAAGCACTTTATGGTCTAAAACAAGCACCTAGGAATTGGTATGAACGGCTCAAGACATATCTTTTTGATAATGGTTTTTCTATTGGAAATTCAGATTCTACTTTATTTTTCAAAACATATGCATCTGATTTCCTAGTTGTGCAAATTTATGTTGATGACATTATTTTTGGAGCTTCTAATGATTCATTATGCACACAATTTAGTGACATTATGCAAAAAGAATTTGAAATGAGTCTCATGGGTGAACTAACATTCTTTCTTGGTTTTCAAATTAAGCAAACACCTGTAGGAATTTTCATAAGCCAAGAAAAATATACTAAAGAACTTTTAAAACATTTTGGGATGGATCAATGCAAACATGCTACTACTCCTATGGCTACCTCTATCAAAATTGATAAGGATGAAAATGGGGAACCTATTGATGATTCCTTATATAGAGCCATGATTGGTAGTTTGCTATACTTAACTGCTTCTCGACCAGACATTATGTTTTCCGTTGGTCTTTGTGCTCGATTTCAATCCCAACCTATGCAATCTCATTTTCTAGCGGTTAAAAGAATTCTTCGATATCTAGCTGGTACTACTTGTTTTGGTTTATGGTATCCAAAAGGACAATCCCTGGATTTTAAAGCATATACTGATGCGGATTATGCTGGTTGTCGACTTGATCGCAAAAGTACTAGTGGTGGATGTTTCTTATTAGGGAGAGCCTTAGTATCTTGGTTTAGCAAGAAACAAAATACGGTTGCCCTATCTACAACTGAAGCTGAATATATGGCAGCCGGGTCTTGTTGTGCTCAAGTGCTTTATATGCAACAGGTATTAAGCGATTATGGTTTTAATCTTTCATCTACACCTATTTTTTGTGACAACACGAGCGCCATAAACTTAGCACACAATCCTATTTTACACAGCCAGGCAAAACACATTGAAATCCGTCATCACTTCTTAAGGGATCACATCTCAAAGAATCATGTTTCCCTTCATCATGTTGATACGGAAAATCAATTGGCTGACGTTTTTACAAAACCGCTTCCACTAGATCAATTCAACAACATTAGGAAGCATTTGCTTATTACTCCTTTGGAAGATGTTTTCTTTGATATCTGCGGTTCTTAAAACAAATCCGTTTACTTGTTTCATTTTGGCTTTTCAATGGACATCTTTTTCATTAGATTTGACAGAATATCTAATTAAGGGGGAGTTTTTATCAAAACAGTTATCTAATTAAGGGGGAGTTTTTATTAAAACGGTTATCTTTTTGAAATGACAAAGGGGGAGAGATATATAAAACTATAACTTAGTATTTATGAAAAACTCAATCAATGAGTTTCATAAATATACTCTTGGCTTTACATTGAAAGTTGCTACATTCCCAAATGAACTGGATTTCATGTTTCATAATTCATTGGGAATAATAAGCACACATTTTATAAACAAGAGGAAAAGATACATAAGGCAATCTAAAGGTATGAAATTCATATGTTTTATATTTATTTTGGAAATGTTTGTCATCTTCAAAAAGGGGGAGATTGTTGGCTAAATGGACATCTAAAAATCCCTTTGTTTTGATTATGACAAACATTTCATTCTTATTAATCTAACGAGCTACTTGAGTGTGCAGGATGACAAAGTAGCAAGGGAAAATCCAAGAGCTTACTTAGTTATATTTTCATGCAATGTAATCAATGTTGTAAAACTTGTACAAATATATAATGTACAAGTAATTAGAATTGCATGTAAATCAAGCGTTAGATTTTCCCTAGCCAAACACCATAGTTAGACATGTCATCCCATTTTATTAGGATCACCTTTGCACACTCGCACATATAATTAATGCTTAAATTGAAACCTTGAAACAGGATCATTCTCGGTCGACAAACTCCTCGACCGAGACACTCTCGGTCGACAATCTTCTCGACCGAGAAAGATCCAAAGTAGCCGTTAGACACAACAAACAAGTTAGTTGGTAGTTGAAGAAAGACGTTGCAAATCACTTGTTCCAGAGAGCCTGTCGGTCGACAAAAGTTCGACCGAGTAGGTGTCTCGGTCGACCATTTTTCGACCGAGATGGTCTCTGACAGCAACTATAGAATAAATTAATTAGCCGTTGTTAAAGCAACAACTTTGTACCTAACGGCTAGTTAAGCACTTAGAAACCCCTAGAAGTTTTCTAGAACGTCCTTAAGCATACTTAGGCCATTCCTATAAATAGGACAAGCCATAGGACACTAGAATTCACTTGTAACACTTGAGAATACACTTGAGCATACTTGAGCAATCTTTTGCAAGCAATTTGAGCACTGTGATCATTGGCCTACATTCTCCTTAGCTCAATTTCATGTCCTATAGGCTAGATTCTCCTACCCACAGCAATCACAAGTTCACATACTTGGCTAGGAGATCTTACGCTTGATCTAGGCATATCAAGCCTCGGGCTTAAAGGATAAGTTGTAATTTCCTTTTCCTTTCTTGTTCCGGTTTATCTTTTGTACTCTCCTTGCTACTCCTAGGGTTGGAGGCTGCGGATTGGAGAGGGTTGACTTCTCAGGTGGAGAAGGGGACTTCAAGCTACTTCAAGAAGGCTATCGCAAGGGAAGCTACTTCAGAAGGCTGGTGCAACGGGAGTTGGTGCATCTACTTCAAGGGAAGGCTGCTTCAAGGTTGGCGATTACTTCTAGGTGAAGGCTGCTCGAAGGGTTTAGGAAAAGAGATTGTATTTTATGTAAATTCCTTGAAGAGGTAATAAAATAAATTTCTTTTCAAATCCCGGTTGGGTAAGCAACCGGGTAGTGGATTGATGGCTATAGTATTTGCTATAGTTGGAACCACTCTAAACCTTGTGTCTCCTTGTCCAATATTTTCATTGTGGTTGTTTGAGTTCAATAATTATCAAATTGTCTATAAAACTCTATTCACCCCCCTCTAGTAGTTTTCAGTTGGTTTATCCGCCATCCCCTTCTATTTATGTGTTTCCTTTCCGTTGCTAAGGATCCCTTTAGTTCCTTAGTCTTCCTCTCCTTGGTGCACGACCCACTCTCTTCTCTTGCAAGCTTGGTGGCCGATCCTTCTTGGAGTTTCCTTCTTCCTTGGTGATGCTTGGAGCTTGGTTCTAGGAGCTTAGAGCTTGCTTAAGGTGGGTTACATAACTCCTAACCTTAACTACATTACCATCTTCTATGTTTTTATATGTTGCTTATGATCATATTGGCTATACATGTTGTTAGTTTAGTTTCTTGCTTAGTTGTTCTTGTTGGCTGAACCATGTGTTCTAGGATTTCTTGGTGAGCAATACTCCTTTCTCTCCTTGGTCTAGAGGAGTGAGCTTGAGTCCTAGTAGCATGGGAAATACCCCTCTCTCGTTTAAGTTGAGAGGTGAGCTTGTGTTCTAGTTGCTTGAGCAACACCCTTCTCTCACCATGGACTTGAAAGGTGAGCTTTGTGGTAGATGTTGACCTTGGTTGTGGTTGAACCTTGTGTTTCCCGATTGATGTTAAGAGATGTGCAAGACCCCTCTCTCGTTTAAGTTGAGAGGTGAGCCATCTTCTTGACTCTTTAGGGTTTTGGTGCCCTTGAGCTTGAGGTTGGTGGTGACCCTGTCGGGGTGCATATTGCCCGATATGGTGTTGTTGGTGGTGCTGCCCGATGTCCTTTCCTTGGTCTAACCTTGGACGACATGTTGTGTTTGTGATGGGAGATACACCTTGGTCCTTGACCCTTTGTCTGTCGGGCGTCCCTCTAAGCGGAATGCTTTGCCTGATACCCTTACCCCTTGTCATGCCCTGATGTTGTGGAGGCGTTGCTAGTTAGTTCTATGTTGCGGGGCATCACTCCTTGGCTTAAGTGCCTGATACGCCCTTGGATGACACCTGATGGGCGTCACACGTGGTTGGGTATCCTGCCTGACATTCCTAGCTCAGTTGGTTGCTTGGTGTTGTCATCACCTTTGAACGATGAGGCGTTGTAATCTGGGCCTGCATTACCGTGGGTGCTAGCCGATACACTTAGTCCAAGGTAGTAACCTAGTGCACAATGCGTCATTGCTCGATACCTCTCAGGTTGAGCTGCATGTTGCATAGGGATGCCCGTTGCACCTGATGAACGACACACCTATAAGCTTAGTTGCCCGGCAGGCCTTGTGGCTGTTATCCCTGATACACGTCACAGTGTTGCATGGTACACCCTTACTGTTAGGCTTGGCCGATATGCGCTGGTATGAGTTGTGTGTTGGGCGATAGGGGAAGCACCCTGCCTGATACAACCTTTTTGTGAGGATGCCCTGCCCTGCCCGATACCACCTCTGGTGAGGGTAGTGGGTGCTTTTAGTGAGGATCCTGTCCCTTATGGAAAACAATATATTAGATGTTGTTCTTGCTATCATGTTTAGTCCTGATGGTGACCCTTGAGATGCTTGATGTTAATTGTTATGGTAGATCTCATCTATGTAACTTAACATGACCTTAGATAGGTATGTGATCATATTGATATTATGTATAATGCTGAGAAAATGGTAAGCATGTAACATGCTTTGCTTGATAATGTGACCCATGCTTATGATCACAGGTTGAGGCATGAATGATTATATGATCTTTCTGTTAGTGTATGATGATTGTGCACACTAACCATGCAGGTGTTCCATGACAGATGCATAGCCAGGTAAAGGGTATGAGGTATATATGTTGAGTAACTATGCTGTGATGATTACTCTTGATAATGAGATAATATGTATGATATGTTTGACTAAAGTGCTTGGGATTGCTATCCCATGTTGATGATGTAAGCCTTGAAAGGCAGTGGCACTATGTGATAAGGGATTGAGATCCCATGGCAATGTGATGATCCTTGAGATGGATCTGGATGATTGGCAAGAGGACAAGTGATAACATGAAATGTTGGATCCTTGTAATGGATTAGGATGATGTTAATTACAATAAAAGCATAATGAGTTTTATGTCGTTTATTCTTATTATAGTTTGCATGTTATATAACTTGGTTGAATCTTGAAATCCACATAAAAGATATTAATTAATCACAGTGGAATATATCATATAGTTTCCCTGGCCATAGATCCATCATCGTCCAGAGCCGGTGATGGTGAAATAGGTTCTCCTACGGGTTAACTCGGAGCACATATTGTTGAGTATGCGAGGTTTCTCCTAGCCTAAAGTGAGTAGGTAAGAGTGCAACTTCGGTTGTAGACTTCAGGGTGCGGATTCAGGCCCGTAGCCCAAATATGTGAAGAGCATGGTGAACAGGCCCATGGCTCAGGATATGTGATATGGGAGCATGAATGCGTTCATGGCTCAGAGCACGGTAAATAGGCTCATGGCTCAGTTTCACTAGCGCTGATACATGTACCTAGGCGGGCTAGGCAGAGGGTAGCCTAACCCTATGGCTGAGGCTACTTAAGCATGAGACGGTGGTCCTGCTTTGGTTCTCATGCACTGACCACGAGGTGGGAAGTCGTGGAGTCTGACTCTTCCATTGACCTTGTATGGCACCGGCTCCGGGTTTCACAGCCGTCAGTTGTATTTGAACAGTACAGTTCACTTCCTCAGAGCATAATAATACGTAATCCAGCCATATAGTATTTACTGCCTAAGGCAAAACACGGAACATTGGTTGAGGCCTTGCTTTAGTAGTTAATTTTGCCATACTTTGCAGTTACTTATACATTTTCGTGTAACACCTCGCTGTCTATGTGATAGTGGGATGTGTTACCGCATTTTGAATGGTACAATTGAGGAGGAAGTGTATGTTGCACAACCTTTGGGCTTTGATCATGATAGTTTTGTTGGATTTTAGGTGAGGGAGAAGGAAGTAGAACAAAAATTTTCTCTCACCACAAAACCATAACCACAGATCATATCAATGACTATTAAATAGGAAGGATGGTTTTAGTTAGATATACCTAGTCCTAAGGCTTGCCCAACAACAATACCTCGCAGCTAGTATGGTCTTCAACCACCTAGTCTTCGACAACGTCTGTTGAGCTCCTGGTCCTGACTCAGACTGTGGTTGACCATCGTCCTCCTGAGCGACAGAAGTCTCCCACCTCTATAGATAGTCCACATGGACCACCAAGAACTTTAGTCATCCTGTCCTATAGGAAACTAGAAGGAGTCGTCCCCTTCTATCAGTGTATTAGTCACCGACAGACACTCCCACAAATAGTTGTTGTCATGCTGTTGTGTTTCCCTTGATGTGCCTCCTTAGTCGGGTAGCACTTTCTTGGGCTCTCTCGGTTATCACAACTAGAGAGGACAACTTTGTAGAGAACCCGATGCTCTAAGTTTTTCTATCTGAGAAGCCCCTAGTAACCCTCTATATATAGGAGGAGCCCCGGGAAATGCGTGACTAAAGTGGGAGTAGAAGGGTCCAGAATTTCCCTGAACTGATTGAACTGTGGCAGCCAAATCGGTCATTTCACAAATGAACTAGTTGGCTGGGAGTGTGAGCCGGTCGGTTCACTTAGTGAACCAGTCGGTTCTCTTCCCAAACTTGCCTCCAATTAACTTTCGGCTTTAATTTCCAATTATTACAAAGATCAATTCCTATCCCAATCAAATTGGATAAGTGAAACGAAAACTTTTCTCGCAAATCAGGACAACCCAATCTTGATCATTTGGTCAAGTCAAACTGATCAGTTCACCAAGTGAACCGGTCATCTTACTGACCTTGAGCCGATGGGTTCACCCAGTGAACAGGTCAGTTGGTGGTCCAGATTGTACATAACACAATCAATGTAGTTCTCAATCAATCTGACACTCAAATCAATTAGTTCAACACTTGAACTTGATGATTCTGAGTCAAGTCTATTGATTGAATGTTTGATTGAGTACCTAAATACCTTTAGTATTCAATCCAAACATCATTCATAGATAAAATCCTCTTCTAGGTAAATCCTTTACGTGTGACCCTATAGGTTCCATTTCGTGTTGGCAGTGAATGTCCATAACTAGCTTATGACATAACAAGCAAAGAGCCACTACTACAGAAACGGCCTTTGGCATCGGTCGTTTAACCCCATTTGGCGTCGGTTTCCGACCGACGCCTATGTGGGCACCGCTAAAGGTCGAACACTTCGGCGTCGGGTTTTTAACCGAAGCCTATTTATTCTATAGGCGTCGGTCAATTAGTATATAACCGACGCCAAAAGTGTTCACGCCACAGAAAATGGTGTCATCTAGGGCACTTCCTGCATCAGTTATTTACTAAACAACCGACGCCTATATGGAATATAGCGTCGGTCTTTTAGTAGATAACCGACGCATAAAGTGCCCTACATGACGCCATTTTCTGTGGCGCGAACACTTTTGGCATCGGTTATATATCAAAAGACCGACACCTATAGATTAAATAGGCGTCAGTTTGATACGAATATTCGACGCCATTTCCAGGACTGCTTTGGCCACATCAGGCGTCGGTGTCGGTGTTTTGAAAAAACCGACGCTGTAGGTCTTTGCTGACGGTTTTCTATAAATAACCGACGCCTATTTCTATTTTTTTTTTCATATTAGTTTGCAGGCCTGCTGTGGCTGGTCAGCAGGATGAGAACCTGCAGTTTAGTTTTCTGAACTGCAGGTTTACGACATCCATTGATATCAGCCTAGAAACAGGCCGCAAACCTGTAAAAGTCACAAGGAAAATTTCACACAAGTACATACATTCAGACATCAATTCAATTCTCACATTCACACATATAGAAACATTCAAATACATGTATTAACATTCAGAAATATTCATTTACAAAGTATCATTCATTATCTCTATCAACATCCCAATTATATCTTACAGTTGCCACTGCTTGTATGGCTTTTGCCCATTCTTCTGTTACTTCATTTAATGCTTCCATCGTATATGGAGCATGTATATTTTTTAAGCGTTTACCTATAGTGTGGTCAGTTTTAAACACCTGCAAAGAGAATGATGTATATATCTAAGTAATAATATAAAAATAAGATAAGATTGATATATTTCATACTAACTAATGAGACTATATATAATACCTCATGTATGGTATCGATGTCCAATGCGGCATATTTGATAATCATCTACATAAATCGCATCACATAGTATGCGCATGCCCAGCCATTGTCTTGTGTAGCACACTATAAATTGAAACATACAAAATAATACAACTAAGCACAATTCACATCAATAATATATATATTCGAGTCGGGAACTTACTTGTACGTTCTGCCAATTTATTGGCTGGTTCTTTTTCCTTGGGACCATTCCTCCAGCCTTTTTGAATGCATCTAAACCCCTACATGTTAATATAACACAATAAATTGCATAAGTAAATAGTAATGTAATAAAAGATGTTAACGGATATAAAAATGAAATATTTCTCACCAGAATAATGGCATTCTCATTACGTGTCCAATTTTAGTGTTCAATGTACTCCCCGCAGAATCTAGATAATAAATAGTGAATGTCCTGGGGACAATAACTAGTAACTCCCAATGTCTACCGCTAGAGGTAAGAAGTTAACAATTAATAACTCAAAATGAAAAATAAAAATGGAATTTTCTTAAGTCCAAATTATAAATAAAGTAAACTTACTTGACATTGAATGGAGCTATTATTATCGTCTTCTTTTGCTGACCAAAAATTGTAAAAGCATCTATACAGTATTGTGGAACATTATCAGGGTCTTTAGCTACCAAACTAATCAATGATGGAATCAAAAATCCCACATGATCATATGCAAATTGTTTTCAATGATCTTCGACTAAGTACCTGCAAAACATATAGGCGTATGCATTAATATATAAGAAACCAGATCACCGGATCTTACACAAGGTATATGGATGTATAAACAAGATCTCACCTTATCCATGTCTCTATCATTGATGTATTTAGCCAATCATACGTAAACAGCTCAATAATATCTTGTATAAATAAAGAGCTATCGTATGATTGACCTGCATAATCTGCATCTAAAGAATCTATTATAGGGCAATGTATATTATGTGCCCGTAGACAACATGCCATTCCCCTACAAGCAGGACCTAACGGGTATGTTAGGTCAGTTGGAACCCAAGTTGGTAATGCGGGAAGTGGAGGTGGAGGCCTAGGTGCTCCTGGTGTCTTCTTTTTAACCGGTATATATAATTTCAGATCCGTTGACATCATATATACACATTAACAGTCTAAATCAATGTAAATTTATCTTACAATTTCAGTCGTGTAGACGACATCTGCTTTGGGCCACAATATGACCCCGCCTTCTGCCTCACCAAGTGTATCAATATCTGGGTGGGCATATGGCAACGCAACTTCCCTCCAATCAGGTAATACATGTAGCGGGCTCACACGAATGTAGCCCTGCGGCATTGGAGTCCCATGAAATGTTGCCCCAGGAAGGGACTGGTAAGCCTGCGCCTCTGCAACAACATAGTCTTGCATTCTTAAGCGGCATGGCTTCAATGCCTACAAATTTACGTAAAGAATGTTGTACATATATACATATAATCTTGAAAACATATCATCTTGAAAAGACTAGCTACAATGTCATAAACAATACTTACAGCAGACGTGCTAGGCGATGGGTCTCCAGGATTACTCGCAGTCTGTGCATCAGGAGAAGAGTGGGTCGCCATAGGCTGATTGGAAGCCTGAGATGCCTGCCACCGCAGCAATTCTTCCTTGACCTTCTCAGCAACTACATCGTTGACCTTCTTAGCAACTAAATCCTCAACTCTCTTATTCTCCTATACATGGATAAAAGAAACATTAGCTTCTTATTAATGAATTTCCTTTTGTAGTAACATTCTAAAAAAAGAATAGGTTACCTCTTCTTGAGAAAGTCCCGCTCTGGGTTTGCGCTGGGATGGCCCAAAGAATGCTTTGATGACAACACCAGCGCCGGCACCTCTAACACGTCCAGGATGCTCTGGGTTACCCAGAGCAACTGTCAATTCATCCCTTGTGCCCTGAGGGATGAACGTGCCTTGTTTCCTCTGCTCGTGCAGCTCCCGCTAATCACCATAAACAGAAATTGGTAAGTTAACACCACAAATAATCAATATTCAAACGATTTCTCAAAGAGTTGTATTTTACCATTTTTGCAGCCGCCTCAGCAGTTACAAGATTCTTTATTTCACCCTTCTTGTTTTGCCTGCCAGCTATCCAGATATCATGGCGAGGAATGGATGTGGCAGACTCCTGAGTAGGAGCAGACTCTTGAGTAGCAGCAAACTGCTGAGTAGCCGCAGACTCCGCCTGTAGTCTTTGGCGAACGCTTGCATAGCCTTTTGAACCCATAGTGTGGTCATGCACATTCAGTGCACGCCTTGCTTTTTGTGCGTCACTGAGGGCCTAGTTAGTATGCACATTAATGATTTGGTTAGTAGCACTAAATGTTAATCTTGAATAGGTGAATACAATGTATATTAATTAAATTGGGAGTGACGCCTAATACCTTGAATTCTTCAGATTTTCTTAAAGCAACAAAATTGTCCCAATCTTCTTTGTCCAAGAAGTTCCATTGTTCAAGGGCTGACTTCTTCTTCTTATCACCCTCTTTTATGTATTCTCTGTTCAGATTTGTCCTATAATTCCTAAGCATCTTTCCAGCACGTTGCATCACACTTTTACGATGGAACTTCTCATCCAATGCAAACAGATTCTGTAAAATAGAAATGTTATTAACTAGTATCCAAAATAGAATTGCAAAAAATAGAATTTGTAATCTACAAAATAGAATTGCAAATAATAATAACTCACGCATAAATCTTTCCATATCAAGTCTTTTTTCCCTTGAGGAACTTTATGCCAATTATCATACTTAACACCACAATGGCTCCGAGTGGTACACCCAAGATAGTTTACAAAATTATTGCGGTTCACTCCAATTGCATTTCCTCCATTATCAAACTCCACCACCAATTTGGATCCACTACCACTTAGCGCTAATAACTTCTTCAACAGAGTGATGCCCCTTTTCTTGTTAAGTGTTTGGTGCTGCGCATCAAGTTTCTCCAGTGCTTCAGTGGGTACAGGTACATCATCAACCTAAAATTTGACAAAAATAAACACACTAAATTAGCCCAATATAGAAATATAGGATATATGACATAACTAGAAGATAATGAATTTTATAGAAATACAGGATATGTTTTTAGAACTTACATTGGTATCCTCGCCATGCTCATCATGGACAGCATGCTCATCATGGACTTCATGCTCATCATGGTCAGCCATCTGAAAATGTCATTAAAAAGGCAAACATTTAGCATTTGTATTAACTAGAAAAAGGCAAACATTTAGCATTTGTATTAACTAGAAAAAGGCAAACATTTAGCATTTGTATAAACATACATGTCTCTAAAATTGTGATCTTTTATCAATTAACAATCCTTCATTGTGATCTCCGCGCACATATAAGTCATCATTAGCTTCAATATTTTGTGGAGTTGGCAACCCAACTGAGAATGGACTGGAGTCATCATACTTATCATAGTACTCTTCTTCATCTATAGGATCTTCAATGAATTGTCTTTTACCATGAAGAACAACCGACCATTTATCATTCACAGGATCATCGATATAGAATATTTGTTTCGCCTGTGATGCCAATATGAATGGTTCACCCTTCTCGCCAATTTTTTCAAAGTTCACCAAAGTGAAACCCAATTCATCCACTATAACTCCTTTGGTGTTATCAACCCAATTACATTTAAAGAGCGGAATTTTGAAATCTATGTAGTCAAACTCCCAAATGTCCTCAATGACACCGTAATATGACATTTTAGCTTCACGTGGACTCTTATCCTTTGCACTTGCAAAGTACATAGTCGACGCTTGAAGAGTGACCCCACTATTTTGGACGACACACTTATCATCTTGGCGCTTTGTGTAATATGTGAATCCATTAATGTCAAACCCTTCATAAGACATAACATTCGGTTTTGGTTTAAAGGCGAGGCATTTGATAGTTTCTATAATATCATTTGGTGTTTGAGATAGTTGATGTAAGACTTTATCTTCAAACCACTTAGTAAAAGTCTTATTATGCTCTCTAGGAAGCCACATTGAACTTGCTCGAGGATGTTGTCTCTTTATGAAATTGGTATGTTCCTCAATATAAACACTCACTTCGTCCATATTGTGTAAAATATACAAGTGAGCTTGTTCCAACTGCTCACGGCTGATTACTTTCACCCGTGATCCCAAAATTCCTTTGCCCTCCTCAAAATTCTTGTCATTATCAGGAGTGTCATTACCACTGAGAAAGTCATTGCAAAAATCCATAACCTCTCTCGCCACATAACCTTCAATAATACTCCCTTCAGGCCGATAACGGTTTCGAACATCACCTTTAAAAATGCTCATGTATCGTTCAAAGGGATACATCCAATGCAAGAAAACTGGTCCCAACATTTTCACTTCCCTAGTCAAGTAGACAAAAAGATGTACCATGATATCAAAGAACGAAGGAGGGAAATACATCTCAAGCTGACATAGGGTAACAACCACTTCTCTTTGCAAATTATCGAGAGTATCAGGGTCAATAACTTTACTGCATAGACTGTTGAAAAAGAAACAAAGTCTGGTAATTGCAAACCTTACATGCTTCGGCAATATAGATCGAATTTCCACGGGTAATATTTGTTGCATTAGAGTGTGACAATCATGAGATTTAAAACCTATCAACTTCAGATCTTTCATTGATACCAATCTACGGATGTTGGATGAGTAACCATGTGGCACCTTAACATTTACCAAGCATTCACAAAAAGTTTTTTTCTCCTTTCTAGACAACGTGTAACAAGCGGGAGGTAAGTATGTTCTTTTACTACCCATTTCACATAATTCTGTTTATTCTGACCTTATTCCCATTTCACGTAGGTCCAGTCTGGATTTTATCCCATCTTTAGTCTTACCTGGTATATTTAACAGAGTACCAATGATGCTATCACAGACATTTTTCTCAACGTGCATTACATCGATACAATGCCTGACTGTCAAAGAACTCCAATAAGGAAGATCCCAAAATATTGACTTCTTCTTGAATGAAGAATTGTCACTCCGTGTGGCCATACTACATTGTGATTTCTTACCAAATTCATTGACAATGTATTTTACTCTTTCATAAACAACATCCCCTGGTATAGGTTTAGGTGCACTCCGTTCATCATTCCATCCATTGAATGCTTTGCGCTTCCTACGATACAGATGGAATTTTGGAAGAAACCTTCGATGACCAAGATATACAGTCTTGCCGCCATGTTTTAGTCTTATTGAATCAGTGTTTTCTTCACATATAGGACACACTTTAGCTCCTTTGACACTATATCCAGACAAATTCCCATATGCTGGAAAGTCATTAATAGTGCAAAACAACATAGCGTGCAAATGAAATGTCTCTCTTGCTGAAGCATCATAGGTCATCACACCTTCAGCCCAAAGTTTCTTTAAGTCATCAATCAAAGGTTCAAGATAAACATCGATATCATTTCTGGGTTGTTTAGGGCCCGATATCAACAATGACAACATAACGTACTTATTCTTCATACACATCCAGGGAGGAAGATTGTATATAACAAGCATGACTGGCCAAGTGCTATGTTGGCTGCTCAATGTCCCGTACGGATTCATCCCATCTGTACAAAGCCCAAGTCTTAGATTCCTATCTTCTTCACCAAATTTGGGGTACAATAGATCAATCTTCTTCCACTGTGGGGAATCAGACGCATGTCGCAGGATCCCATCATTATTTTTCTTAACATCTGCATGCCACCTCAAATTCTTCGCATCTTTCGGATTTGCAAACAAGCGTTGAAACCGTGATATTATAGGTAGATACCACAACACCTTGGCAGGAGAACTAGTTTTGGACTCCCCCGAAGTCGTCAATTTATACCGTGACGCACCACATTTTGGACAATCTTTCAAATCTACATAGTCCTTTTGAAATAATACACAATCATTTGGGCATGCGTGTATCTTCTTGGCCTCCATTCCCATTGGGCACAACATTTTCTTTACCTGGTATGTTGAGATTGGAAGCTCGTTTCCTTCAGGAAGCATTTCTTTCAACAAAGTCAACAATGAAGTGAAGCTTTTGTCGCTCCATCTATTGTTAGCTTTCAACTTATACAATCTCAACACAGCGCTAAGCTTCGTAAACTTAGCACAGCCTGTGTATAATGGTATCTCAGCATCATGCACAATGTTTGTAAAGATAGGAGGTGGATCGGTGTGCTCTACCCTACAACTATCCAGCATCGCATCAACGATGTCTGCTGGAACTGGTTCGTTCACATTTACGTCATCGGAGGCAATTTCTTCTTCCACCCAAGCACTGCTATCGACATCTACTGGTTTCGATTTTGAAATCTCTCCATGCCATTGCCATTCTGTATAGCCTTGTACAATCCCGTTGCACATGACATGACTTTTGATTTCCTCACCAGTGTTGACTTTCAAGTTGTTACCACAATGGCTACATGGACAGTAGAACCTATCTGTAGATTTTTTCCTATGTTCCTCGGCAAATCTAATAAACTGATCAAGACCAGATATAAACTCTGGGGTGCAACGATTACGAATGGACATCCATGATCTATCCATTCTATGATCAGAGAAAACAAGTATATATTAGGAAACAAGTATATATTAGGAAAAGATTAGGGTATACACTTACAACCTAAGCGTATAATGTGATGTCATTCTTATATATAATAAATGTGTACCACCTATCCCATCCTTGAACACCTAATCTCACTAGTAAGTGTATAATGTGTATTGGGTTTTCAAGAAAATTTCGGTAGCATTTCCCCGCTGTTCTGTAAGTACATATGTACTTAGAGAACAAACGGGGAAATGCTACCAAAATTTTCTCGAAAACCCAATACACATTATACACTTACATCCTAAGTGAGATTAGGTGTTCAAGAACAGTCCCAAACTGGGGACTATCCAAGATTTACTCCTAATGAGTCAATCTTGGACGGGTTTCTAGGCCAACAAACACATTTGATGTCATTCTTATATATAATAAATGTGTACCACCTATCCCATCCTTGAACACCTAATCTCACTAGTAAGTGTATAATGTGTATTTGGTTTTCAAGAAAATTTCAGCAGCATTTCCCCGCTGTTCTCTAAGTACATATGTACTTAGAGAACAAACGGGGAAATGCTACCGAAATTTTCTCGAAAACCCAATACACATTATACACTTACATCCTAAGTGAGATTAGGTGTTCAAGAACAGTCCCAAACCGGGGACTATCCAAGATTTACTCCTAATGAGTAAATCTTGGACGGATTTCTAGGCCAACAAATACATGTGTTGTCATTCTTATATATAATAAATGTCTATACAGTACAGGCAACATGGTTAATCCTAATCAACAGAGCATTATTAAATAATAAATCAAGAAATCAATAGTTTCAAACAAAAGGTCTAGGAATCTTTACTAGACATTATATGTATCCCTAATCATCATATTTAACATACTACATTATTATGAACATCCAGATCAGATTAAGATCATACTATGTTATAACCATTGGTTTAATAACCCTATTTCCGCATGTACATGTTTATCAACTTTAAAACCCTATAATTCATGAAATCATTCTAATTCAATTTAATATGTTGGGATCACATAATTATATAATGACATCAGAATATATAGAAGAATCATAATTAACATGATTAACAACATGCTCATCAAACTAGGGTTTTCTTAAATATCATCTAATATTTGTGTACTAGACATTATATTTATCCCTAATCATCATATTTAACATACCATTATTATGAACATCCAGATTAGATTAACTCTAATCAAATACATTACATGCATTTTTATCACAACAATTTGATCGATGCATAAAAAAGCAGAGCATCTAGCAGCGGGAAGACCAACCTTATCAGAGGGAAGAAGGCAGAGGCTCTGGTGGCTCTGGCTGGAGAAGTAGCTAGCAGCGACGGCGGTGGAGAAGCAGCTAGCAGCTCCGGTGGCTCTGGCGGTGGTTGCGGCGACGCGACGACGATGGAAAAGCACCAGGCGGCGCCTAATCTCAGGCGTGGCAGCGGCGCCGATTCTCAGGCGCTTGGAGCAGCAGGGGCAGGCAGAAGGGGCGGCGGAGAAGGGGGTGCGGAGAAGGAGGAGTGGTGGCGGAGAAGGGGGCGCCGGAGAAGAAATAGCCGGAGAAATGGCGCTGGAGAAGAAATCGCCGGAGAAGAAATCGCCGGAGAGAAATCGCCGGCAGCAGAGAAGGTAATTGCTCGAAAGGGGAAGAGTCGGGCGATCGCGGGTTATAAGTTCCCAAATAGAGTCGGTTGTTTTAAACAACCGACACCTAAACATCTTTAGCGTCGGTTGTTTTAAACAACCGACGTCCAATTGGACGATATTTTCATGAAATTGTTTGGCGGGAACCACCTTCAGCGTCGGTTATAAAAGGATAACCGACGCTGAAAGTGACACTTTTCACGCAAATTTTCATCGCACATAGGCGTCGGTTTATACCTACATAACCGACGCTGAAAATGACACTATTTTTTTTTATCAAAATTTGGATTTCGCGGCCGACTTTCAGCGTCGGTTTGTTATAAACAACCGACGCTGAATACAAAGCGGTACCCGTGTCTGGCTGGTCTTCGAATATAGACGTCGGTTTGCTTAAACAACCGACGCCTAACATATAAGGCGTTGGTTTTCCTTAATAACCGACGCCCAGAAAAGTGACACTGAATGCTATTTCTGTAGTAGTGAGCGGTGCCTAGTCACACATCAATGATACCCAAGTCGAAAGGAAAGTTGGAGAACAAATTTCAATCCTACAGTATGTGATTGGTGTTTTAGTGAATGTATAATTCCTTTGTCTATGATAAGTTGAATGAACTCAAGGCATGAAACTGTCATCCTTTCAATGTTAATTCATCTTCCTTGATCCAAATCAGACTGTCTGAGGTATGTGTGCCATCAATATCACATATTGACTCCTAGATGCATGTGCGTGCCTTTCTTAGTCTCACTTATCAAGTGGCCATCGACATCATACTCCCTTAGGAGGGACAAATCCCATATATATCACTCACAGTCAAAACCCCATGTGTCAAATCACCCAACCATTACCTAATTTGAAAATGCAAGGTACACGATAAAAATATAATCTTGATCATTATATAATAAATCATAGGATTGTCCAAAAGTAGAAAATAATATATGCATTTTAATCAGAAAATGCAAGGCACATGATAAAAATATAATCTTAATCATTATCAGCTTCCAATTCAAAAGATGTTAAAAGTTGATGACTTTAATACTTTAATGGATCTAAAACCCTAATTTGTGAATGCTAATGATTCTAATAGACTTAGTTAAAGTTGTAATCAAAGTTTGATCTTTAATGAATTAAAAGAAAACCTTGGACTCGTATGGATATTAAAATTCAAGTTTGTAGAACTAGGTTTTTTTATGCATAAAGGTGTATTAGAAGATGGAATTAGGGCTTGTCAACCCAATAAACATAAAAGTGTCAAGTATTCATCTTTTCACCTCTCTAACCCTAATTTGACTTAAAAGGGATAAAATTGGGTATTTTGCATAAAATATACCTTTTTGTAGAACAATTGTGTATATGGGACCTAAAGTAGGGTTTGTGGTTTTAGGAAGTGGAATGGAGCAATAATTTGACTATAGTATAGATAAAGACATAAGAAAGTGGACATAAAAACATAACTTGAGAATCAAGTCAGTCCTTTGATAGGATTTAGAATCATGTAATGACACATGGGTGTATGCAATGAATTTCAGGTTGACTAGCTTGATTGTGTGGTTAGTTTTGCTATTCATGCTTTAACTACAAATTCTCCTGAGACAGGTATGTGGTTATGTGTAACGTCCCAAGATTTGAGGCCTCAGATAAAATGGTATTATGAGGAATGATTGGACTACCCACATATCACCAAGGTGCATCTCCTTTTCCGGGAGCCCATCACTAAAGAATTACATAGTTAAGTGTGCTCAGCTTGAAGTAGTACTAGGATGGGTGACCAATCGGGAAGTTGACCCTGGATTGCGCGTGAGTGAGGATAAAGTGCACAGTTAAGGCTAGTGGTGGTCTTTGGGGCCGATCGTCATTCCTGAAACTCTACTAGGGCCTAGGGCAGTGGGCCCAGGTGTTACAAATGGTATCAGAGCCATAACCCCTGTAGTAGGTGGGGCCCATATGTGTATATGGCATGCCAGTCTTGAGCTGCGCGGTCCAAGAAAAGTTGGAAAGGGCTATCCATGGTGATGTAGCCACCCTTGTGTTGGTATTCCATGATCGTGAGCTAGGTGTCCATGATACATTCTTGGTCTGCACTGAAATGGGGTAATATTATGAGGTCATATAGTTGAGCCTTGACGAGGACACCAACTGTCCAAGTGGGGGAGATTGTAATGTCCCAGGATTTGAGGCCTTAGATAAAATGATCTTATAAGGAATTATTGTACTACCCATATCACCAAGGTGCATCTCCTTTTCTGGGAGCCCATCACTAAAGAACTACATAGTTAAGTGTGCTCATCTTGGAGTAGTACTAAGGTGGGTGCTAGTTGGGAAGTTGACCCCAGCTTGCGTGTGAGTGAGGAAAAAGTGTGCAGTTAAGGCTATTGGTGGTCTACGGGGCCATTCATCATTCCTGAAACTCTACTAGAGCCTAGGGCAGTGGGCCCAGATGTTACAATATTCCTAAGATTATCCGTTGTAGTTTCACGTAGTTTCTCTGAGATTTTCCTCGCATGATTGAAATTATATGCTTGCTTGTTTACTTCATTCCTTACAAACTTTAAAGTGACTATGATTAACACATTATACATAAACATGACTAGCCCACATCTAGGTCACCTCTGAATCTATGTAAAGGCCATTCACCTGGATAGGGGAAGGCATGTTTTGGTACCAGCCTGAATAGGGGGTACATGAGAAGTCACCCGCCTAGATAGGGGGAGACATGACAAGTGACCCGCCTGGATAGGGGGACACATGAGAAGTCACCCACCTGGATAGGGGGAGACATGATGAAGTCATCTACTTGGATAGGGGAAGATAATGAGTACTACAGTATGAGACCCTGGGGGGTTATGACTGAGGGTGGAGAAACCTAGATTGGGTAGTCGTGGTGAAAATGTTATGTTTGATTTGTTAAACATTAATTGTTGAATTATGTTGTTATCATTATCTATGAAATTTTTCTTTCCCCCACATACCGGTATGACTTGTCATACTGACCGACATTTTGATTTTCGATGTTTTTATGATATTCTTGTTGGAAATTAGATATTCGAAGAAAGAAGGCATTGAAGCAAAATAAATGAATTAAGACTTGGAGGATATAGATAGATGGTCTATTTCTCAGTAAATCCTAGAACCCATATTTTATAAACTTTATAAAAGAATTTTTTATTATCCTACACCAAGTTTAGTTAGTTTAGAAGAATTTATTAATTATTTTATTATGTGCAAAACCATTTGATCTTGTTTTTGGGATAACGACTCTAGTTTCGTTCCCTTCCTTAATTGGGGGTTGTCGGGGAATGGGGTCATTACAATTTCTATCAGAGCTTGGTTTTTTGCATAATCCTAAATAATTAATAAATTTTGAAAGTCTTTAGAGCCGAAAGGGAGTTATTAGAGGATTTTCCAAAGATGGAGGTTTCTATAAAAGGATCATAATCAGAGGCTGGCAAGATTTTCTTGTGCCCCACTAGTTGGTTTATGGGGACTCCCAGAATTCATGTGACTGCCTGGCTGAAATCTAAGTATTTGACTCAAAATGAGATACCTATAGGACTTCTTTTCCCCTTTCTGATAACAAACTCTACATGCCTAGGGTTTCTCTCTCCCCACCTCCTCTTGAGTATTGGGGCTATGGATGATAATGATTAAGGTATCCTCCAAAAAATAAGAAAATGCATGTAAACAAGATGTCATAGATATAAGATAATCATAAGTTAGGAAACTATGGATAATAGTGTTATCTGTGTTACAACATGGCCCACTTCAAAACAATTGTTGTCCCTAAAAACACCACCAAAAAGTACCCCAGGATGAGTCCCATGCACAGGAAGAGGCCCTCCTCCGGAAAGAGAAAGCACCCAAAAGGAGAATTCTCCAAGAAAAGGAAGAGAGAAGGTGAAGCCTCTGGAGAGAAAGGTCCTAAGCCTAAACCCATCCCCTTCCACATCGATAACCCATAAGAAAGCCCTAGACCTAAGGAAGAACCCATGCATGGAGATGAAGTGAAGGATGTTGCTGATTCTGGATCGACAATTGGATTGATAGTGACGTCAGCTAGTGAGATGCTCTAGCTCGAGCAGTAGAAGAAGTTGACTAAAGATATCAAGGCTCTCACCCTTAGATATGTGCTCACAATAAGATTGAAGAACATTGCCCGTCTGTCCTTGTATCGGTGCCATCATCTTAGATTTTGTGAAGCTAAATATTGAGAAGTTTTGGGGGGAAGATAAGATAGAAGTAGTAGACAAGGCTGACACTTGGATTCTAGCTGTGGAAAATGAATTCCACATTTTGGAGGTACAAACATGTAAGAAGGTTCTCTTCACCGCCCATATACTAGAGGGAGCATCAAAGCTGTGGTGGGAGAAATATATTATGGGCCGAGACCTAAGTGAAGAGCCCATGGCCTGGCCATATTTCCATGTTCTTTTTACTACAAGATTCATACCTCCCACAACCAAGAAGGAAAAGGAAAAGCAGTTCACTTTCCTAGTTCAATGGAACTTTCCTGTGGTTGGATACACTCGCAAGTTTCGTCTCTTGGAGTGTTTTTGCTACATGCTGAATGAAGAAAGAAGGGTGCAACATTTTGTGGACTGACTTCACCCTACCATTAAGTCCCGTGTCATGGCAAGTAAACCCAAAACCCTCTCTGTAGCTCTCAACTTCATAATAGACATGGAAAATATAGTCATGCCCCAACAAAACCAACTCAAGTGATATCTAGGCCTCACTGAAGGAAGTTCCAGTCCAAGGAATGACAACACGAAGAACTAGGGTGGTCATCACGACAATGGAGGGAAGGGAAAGCCTCACAACAAACAACAACAACAAGGGGCGTCATTCAGATGCTGCAAATGTGAGAGATACCACCTTGGGAAGTGCCTCTTCAAAAGGAGGGTGTGTTTCCGATGCCAGCAATAAGGACACTTCCAGGCTAACTGCCCCCTTCCTGATCACAGAGGACAAGCTCTAGTGGCAGTCCAGCCAGTAGAAGAAGCATTGCCAGTGGCACCTCCAACAGTAGCAGCCCTACCTATCCCACCTGTAGGAGATCTTCGATAGACTCGAGTTTTTGCCATAAAAAATGAGGAATCCCAAGCTAATGCTAACCGTATGATGGAGGATAATAACCCTTAGAGTAGTTTTCCATCTTTGATTATACAATGTAATGGAATTTTGACTATCATGAAAATGATTTAGGCACACTTGAAATTATGGGACAAAATGTTAAAGATCTTTATGGTTGTGGATTAGTGAATACTTTTGTTTCAAGAAATCTTGCAACAATGCTCTGTCTGGATTTCAAGGATTTAGGATATGTGTCTGATGTCACTACCCTGAGCGGTCAGATTCTTACGTCTCTTGTGAAAGCCCATGTTTTACCTATTAACTATCTAAGTCATGATTTGTCTACCAATTTTATTTTGTTGGACATGAATGACTTTGATGTGATAATCGACATGAATTGGCTTTATACCTATAGAGCCCATATTGATTGTTGGTAGAAAAAGATTTTGATAAAGAGACATAGTCACCCGCCTTTAACCATCAGAGGGAGGAAGGATGTGACCACTATCCTTTATGTGTCAGCCTTAAAAGAAAAATAAATGATAGCCAAGGGTTTTCAGGCTTTCCTCATAGTTTTCACGGAACCTGAACCTAAGGTTAAACCCTTAGGAGAGATAGAGGTAGTTGGGGACTATTTGGATGTGTTCCTAGATGATTTACCTGGACTGTCTCTAGAGAGAGGTGGATTTTACCATAGAGTTAGCTCTCAGAACGAACCCTATTTCTAGGGCACCTTATAGGATGGCCCCTATTGAGCTATTAGAGTTGAAGAAGCAACTATAGGAATTGCTAGACAAGGGCTTCATTAGGCCTAGTACCTCACCCTGGGGAGCTCCAGTCCTCTTTGTAAAGAAGAAGGATGGATAACTGTGCATGTGGATTGACTATCACATGATAAACCAAGCTACCGTAAAAAATAAGTACCCACTAACCAGAATCGATGACCTATTGGACCAGCTTAAGTCGGCCTGAGTCTTTCCCAAAATTGAGCTAAGGTCTGGATACCATCAGTTGGAAGTTACGAGTGAAGACATACTGAAGAATTCTTCACGTACCCGATATGGCCATTATGAGTTCTTAGTCATGTTGTTTAGATTGTCAAATGCCGCAAGTGTTTTTATGAACCTCATGAACTTGTGTTCCAACCATTCCTTGACTCTTTTGTCATAATGTTCATAGATGACATCTTAGTCTACTCGGATGACCCAGACCAACACCGAGACCACCTGGTTAGAGTCCTTGAAATCTTGAGGGAGCAAAATATTTATGGGAAGTTCTCAAAATGTGAGTTTTGGATTGATCACATCATGTTTCTCAGACACATCATATCCGGAGGGACGATTTCAGTAGATCCTGCCAAGGTGTCCGATGTACGGGATTGGCCAATGTTGAGGAACCCTTCTAAAATTCACAACTTCCTGGGATTGACATGGTATTATTTGTGGTTCATTTAAGATTTCTCAAGGACTACCCTACACCTTACCAAGCTCACTTGAAAGGATGATAAGTTCGTATGGTTTGAGTTGTGCAAAGCCCGTTTCTAAGAGTTGAAGAAGAAATTGACCAAAGAACCTATGTTGATTGTACTGTATGGAAATGAAGTTTTTATGATCTTCATTGTTGCATCCAAAATGGGATTGGGATATGTGTTTGAGCATAATAAGCATGTTGTTGCTTATACATCTCAGCAGCCCAAGACAAATGAAGTAAACTATCTGACGCATGACCTAGAGTTGGTTGCAATCATACATGCCCTGAAGATCTGGAGATACTACTTGTATGGTGCTACCTTTGAAATCCTCACTCATCATAAGAGCTTGATGTATCTCCTGACTCAGAAGCACCTCAACCTCAGATAGAGATGATGGATGGAATATATGAAAGACTATGATTTCACCATTGTGTATCACCTAGGAAAGGCCAATGTGGTGGCATATGCTCTTAGTCAGAAACAACTTAGATGTTCAACTACCTTGCCCACTCAGTGAAGGGAGATGGAGGAGTATGCCATATGGGCCCTGCAACTATTAGAAGACCAGATTTGTTTGGCTAACATTTAGATAAAACCTAACTTGCTGACCGAGTTAGTAGCTTCCCAGCTGGTGAGCCAGAGCTTGAGAAGATGAGAGGTTTGCTGGATAAACCTCAGACACACTTGTCCTTGGGTGTTGATGGAGGTTTCTGATATAAGAACTGTATTTGGGTACACCCTGACACTACTAAGATTTTTAAGGACTTCCAGTGGTATTTGTGGCCTGAAATGATATGGAGATTTGGCCCCACTGAGCTATAACTAAAAATAGAGGAAAATTGAGTCCCCGATACATGGCTCTGTTTGAAGTTCTAGAATAGATTGGTTAAGCAACATACCGTGTAGCCCTACCCCCACAATATAGCATGATGCATGATGTGTTCCATATGTCCAATCAAAAGTGATATGTGAAAGATCCAAGTCATCTGTAGAACATTGAACCTATTGAGATCCAAGGGACCCTGACATATCATGAGTCACATATGAGAGTATGGGATACTAAGTTGAAAGAACTCAGAAACAAAAAGATTGAGATGGTAAAGGTTCTCTGGAAGCACCATGGAGAGGATGAAGCCACATGGGAGCTGATGACAGATATGGAAAGATCATATCCTGAATTGTTTGTATGATTAGCTAAATTTTGAGGACAAAATTTTTATATGTGGGGAAGGATGTTATAACCCCAATTTTGGTTTTATTATTATGCAATTATTTAATAAATAGGGGTTTGCTTGACAATTTGTGTGCATTGTTTTATAACTTGGGTTTCTTTGCAAAATTGTCTTGAATTATGAATTATGCACTTTTCCTTGTTTTCATAAGTCAAGAAAAATATGGAATTCTCTAGAAGGTGGAATAAGTGTCCAGAATAGGATGGTTTTAGTACCATGTGCCTTCCAATATCTAGAAAAGTCGAAATTAAGAGAATGGAAAAGGAAGAAAGAAAAAAATATGAGTTTTAATGCATTATATATGTCTTTTAGTGCATAATTTGCATATGAAGAAAAAGAGTTATTGTTTTAGAATTGTGATCTCAAATTGTGTCCATTGGTAGATTATGTCATCAAGAACTTCCATTAAAATTTGGGATTAAAATGCCTAATGGTTGAGGAGATATGAATTATTCAAAAATCCCAAAAGTGTACAATGGAATACTATTAATGTCACTTTTTATTATTATTAATAGGATTTGTTTTTCTGTCACGCGTGATGTTAGCCGTCAGATCAGAGATCCAACAGTGGCATTTCCATCTCCTAGCTTGAGTCAGATTGGTAAATAGGAATAGTGGGAGCCCAACATCTGGAGGAGATTTCTGGAAATCCCGATCTCCTTGAACCCAACTGGCTTTCCCATTGAATCTGGGTGAGTAAGTTGAGCCGACCTACCCCAGGTTTTACCATGTTTGGTAGCTTATAGGATGTTCTCACAAACCTTTGGACCTTTCCACAATGTATGGGTATATAAAAAGGGTGTACAACCCCTCTGCAGACCTACTGAGCGATCCCAAAGATCCCCCACAGGCTACCCGTTGCTTCCCTACCCTCAGTTGCCCAAGGCAGAGTGATTTTTACCCTAGTCTTAGTTGCCAACTCGCCTCCATCCTAGACCACCTACAGACCAATAGAAGGGTGTGATGGGTTTGTGGTGCCTTGGAAGAGGATCAAACATGATCTCCTGGAGCTGGGAAGGCGGGAAGTGTAGAGTCAACACATGAGTTGACCCCTGGCTCGTGAATAAGGTATAGCCCGAAGTTGAAGAAGGGTTGTGGAAAAACATCTTCATGCCCCTGATTTGCTTCAGTGAAGGTAAGGCTTTTCTGGTCATTTTGCCTTTTCTCCTTATGAGATTAATTAATTTGCCATGCGAGCGGGATGCCTACGTGGCGACCTATGATTGGTTAAAAAGGGTTTTGCTTTGCAAAATTATAATAAATCGTAGGTTTGTCCAAAATTAGCAGATAATACATACATTTTGATCAAAAGAATGCAAGGTACATGATAAAAATATAGTCTTGATCATTGTATGCTTCCAACTCAAAAAATGTTAAAAGTTGATGACTTTAATACTTTAATGGATCCAAAACCCTAATTTGTGAATGTTAATGAGTCTAATAGACTTAGTTAATGTTGTAATCAAACTTTGATCTTTTATGAATGAAAAGAAAACCTTGGACTCGTATAGATATCAAAATCCAAGTTTGTAGAGTTGGGGTTTCTTTATGCGTAAATGTGTATTAAATGATGCAATTAGGGTTTGTCAACCCAATAAACTTAAAAGTTTCAAGTATTTGTCTTTTCACCCCTCTAACCCTAATTTGACTTAAAAAGGATAAAATTGGTACTTTTGCATAGAAGATACCTTTTTGTTGCATAATTGTGTATATGAAACCTAAAGTAGGGTTTGTGGTCTTAGGAAGTGGAAAGGAGCAATAATTGGACTAAAAGATAATATGGACAAAAACAGAAGAAAGTGGAAATAAAAACATAACTTGAGAATCATGCCAATCCTTTGATAGGATTTAGAGCCACGTAGTGTCACATGGGTGTATGCAATGAATTTTAGATTGGCTTGCTTGATTGTGTGGTTAATTCTGCTAGTCTTGTTTGGACTACAAATTCTGTTGAGACATGTATGTGGTTATGCCTAATATTATCCATTATAGTTTCATGTAGTATCTCAAAGATTTTCCTTGCATGGTTGAAATTATATGCTTGCTTGTTTATTTCATTCCATGCAAACTTTAAAGTGACTATGAATGTCACATTATACCTGAACATGATTAGCCCACATCAAGGCCACCTCTGGATCTATGGAAAGGCCATCTGCCTAGATAGGGGAAGGCATGTTTTGGTACCATCCTAAATAGGGGGTACATGAGAAGTCACCCGCCTAGATATGGGGAGACATGAAGAATCACCTGCCTAGATTGGGGGAGACATGAGAAGTCACCCTCCTGGATAGGGGGAAACATGATGAAGTCATCCCCCTGGATAAGGGAAGACAGTGAATACTACAGTATGATGCCATGAGGGGTTATAATAGAGGGTGGAGAAACCTAGATTGGGTAGTCATGGTGAAAATGTTAAGTTTGGTTTGTTAAACATTAATTCTTGAATTATGTTGCTAGCATTATCTGTGAGATTATGCTTTTTCCCACATACTGGTATGATTTGTCATACTGACCAACGTTTTGATTGTCGTTGTTTTTAGGATATTCTTGTTGGAAATCAGATATTCCCAGAAAGATGGCATTGAAGCAAAACAAATAAACTAAGGCCCAGAGGATATAGATAGATGGTCTATTTCTCAGTAAATCCTAGAACACATATTTTGAAAACTTTGGAAAAGAAATTTTTATTATTCTGCACTAAGTTTAGTTATTTTAGTAGAAATTATTAATTATTTTTTATTATGTGCAAAACCATTTGACCTATTTTTGGGATAACGACTCTAGTTTCTTGGCATTACTTAATTGGGGGTTACCGGGGAATGTGGTCATTACAATTTTCTTGTGTGCTCACTTTCAATCAAATCCCAAGAAATCACATCTTATACCTGTTAAAAGGATTTTAAGGTACTTAGCCAGAACCCAAAATTTTGGACTATGGTATCCCAAGTCAAGGGACTTTACTCTTACCTATTATAGTGATGTTGATTATGCATGATGTTTGATTGATACAAAGCACACAAGTGGCACTTACTTCCTCCTAGGACCAAGATTGGTCTCTTGGTTTTCCAAGAAATAGAGCACAATGGCTTTATCAACTACTGAGGCTGAATACATTACAACTGGGGGTTGTTGTGCCCAAGTTCATTGGATGAAGCAAATGTTCCAAGACTTCAACATTTATTTTGATGCTTCTCCTATCTATTGTGATAATACTAGTGCAATCAATTTATCTTACAATCCTATATTCCATAGTACTTCCAAGCATATAGAGGTTCTTTGTCATTTTCTTTGCGATCACATTGCCAAGAAGGATACTTATATCATACATATGGACACAGAAAATCAGTTGGTGGACATTTATACTAAAACTCTAGCTAGAGAGAAATTTAATTTTATTATATCTAAACTGCTCATAACTGCTTTGGATGAATTTGATATGTTTTTGAGTTAGTTGTTATCTATCCTATATGATTTACTCATCTCTTGATCACCCTTGCTTACTAAAGTGATAAAAATTTTCATGTTCTTTTGCCTTGTTTTTAAGTTGTTTTGGATATCTTTGCAAATGCTTACTTTATCACTAAATAGTACCTAATGGTGAGTGATATGTGCCTAAGTATGTATAAAATGCAAAACGGATAAGAAAAATAAATTTAATTAGCACTCAAATGGCTAGAAACTAAGATTTCTAAATTTGGGACAAACTTTCTATCAGTCGAGTTGCCAACTAAACCAATTTCTGGCCGATAGATTTTGTAAAAAGCCTTTCGATCGAGTTTCCATCTCACAAAACTCGACCGATGTCCGTGCTGGAACAAAACTTAAGTAGGGTCCAACTGACTATTTTCCCTCTCAACTAGACAAAAGTCAGTGTATTCCTCCTCCATCTCTCTCAAGCTCTGAACCCTAGCCCCGACCTTCCCTCTCCTAACCCTAGGCAACCCTCATTTGACCTTCCTATCTCCTTTTCCTATCAGTCCTAGGTGGTTAGATGACATTAGGCTCCCATTCTTCTGCATTTCGCCTTAATATCTTCAAATAGAAGAAAGAGGGACACCCCTACTAGAGTTCCTTCATCCTCATCCAACTCTCGCCTCATTCCCTATGACAATACCTTCTTTGTCTCAACCTAAGCCCTAAATTAGTACAAGGAGATCCTTCCTAGGAACCCCTTTCCCTTCCATGCTTTGTTTGACCCTAGACCCGCTAAGAAAAAAGTTATAGATGAGGGAACCGAGTTGCTTTATGATCATCATCTAGCTACCCTGAGTGTCGAATGTCAGTGCTTCCACGATTTCATGACAAGCACTAAGGCGGTTTATGAATTCATCCTAATCTGTCATGGAATTATGACACTCTTGTACACCCTCCTAATACTCAAGTGATTATCACTTCCATGATTGGCGGTAAGAAGTTCACAACCTCAGAAGATACCTTGAATATGTTTTTCAGTGGTCCTGAGGTAACTGACACATGGAGGAAAGACTATCCTAAGTATTTTGACCTCTTTGACCCTAAGACTTTCTACAAGCAATATGACATCACTCTCCCTGATATACATAAGTTCTTGAAGAAGCCTAAGTTTTCCTACAGGAAGAAATCCACCCTACCCTCCTCATCCTTGGACCTTGAAAATCACATTCTTGATTCGGTAGTCAACTGCAATATTCACCCCAAAAGAAATCAAACTAAAATTGTAGAAAATATCGTAGTGATTATATTTTCCTATTGAAAAACATTGGAGTCAAGTGGTCTAAATATGTTCTTTACTACATGACCTATTTTGGCTTCAGGAAGAATACTCATGGAAACACACCCTCCCTACCCAACTTTGATCTGTGGTCTCTTCGCCTTTGTGACTGAGAAGTCTCTTTTTCATGATCTTCATTACAAACCTTCTAGAAAAGGAGTCTGTATCAGTGAGACCACAATCAAGAAATGATTTTTTCCTCCATCTTCTTCCACCACACCTAGAGCGTCTACCTCCACCCAGGCACCTCTACCTCCACCACCACACTGGCCTGCCCACCCCTCATTTCATGTATCCAATGAAGCCCTCATGGGTTACATGGTGCATCAGTAGGTGTACAACCTATAGGTTCAGGAGAATCTACATCATGATCTATATTCTATCATGTCTTCTATGATATGTTCTTGTGCCCATCCTTATCCTGCCTACTAGCCCTACCCAGGTTGATTTTGCATCCTTTACATATAATCACTTCTACCCAACCCCTTGATGAATCCAAATTCATCATGATTTTTAGTCACCATTTTGGGCCCAATTCGACTCAATACATTCGATATCATCTCCTTAAATCTTACAATGGTAAATTTTTCTTAATTGATCATATTATCAAGTTATTAACTAGTTTTATATGTATTTCATGCAGATTATGCTGGTCACGATGAGGGTGAACCTTCAGCTGGGGCCCCACTTTCACTCAACCCTATATTTACCTCTACTCAAGATCCTCTCAGCCTTGGTCTTGATCAATAAATTTCTATCCAAACGGTTTCATTCATTTGGTTTTGACCTATCGGTCTTAGAAATTCATCCACATGATCTTAATCCAACGATCCACCCTCCTTGCAGTTTGCCTCCAACCAGTTTTGCCCTTCCATATGGTCTCAAGACCGTGTGAAGCCTCACGGTCTAAAGACCGTATGGGAAACCATCCACTTGAGACCGCAAGGAGCTTCGAAGACTATATCCCTACCACCACCAATGCCTCCTACACTAGCGACGCTATCCTCTTCCTTTCTCTCCATCGACTTGCAACCCTCAACATCCCGTCGACCTGCATCTCGTCGAACTACTTCCCGACACACCTGCTTCTTTTTTTCTCCCCTTCTTCATTCCCGACACAGACCACCACTTGCAAAACCTAACCCTCGACCCCCTACACCGCCCCCACCTCTCTCACGGTCCTAGTCTCTACCCTCCACACAGTTTCGAGACTATGTGGCAGCAAATGATCTTCGAGAAGAGAAAGAGACCTGAAGGAACTGTTCATGAGGCTCCCAACCCTGACCCAATATCCTTCAACAACCTTGAACAAGAGGAGGGACCAGGATATGAGGAGAAATATGAGTACAAGGAAGTCGCCATATGGAGGAGGACCAGTGTGGTGGTCCGGAACCAACCATGGTAGTTCACACTATGAAATGGATGGAGCAGCATAAATGGCTGACTGAGGCTATCCATGCCTTAGCCCTCAGGGACATAGCTAGAGATGAGAATGGTGAGCCACTGCCTGTTCATCCTCGACTGGGAGCTACCATCTTGGACTTCGTCAAGATGAACATCGAGAAGTTCTGGGGAGAAGATAAGTTTGAAGTGGTCAACAAGGCGGAAGCTTGGCTGCTTGTAGTCGAGAATGGATTCTGTATGCTTGAAGTGTATCCAAACAAGAAGGTTCTATTTTCTATTCACCTTTTGGAAGGTGCAACCAAGATATGGTGGGAGAACCATATCATGGGAAGAGACCTAAGCGAAGAACCGATGGCGTGGACTGATTTCAAGACCATCTTCACTGCCAGATTCATCCCCGTCTCAGCCAAGAAGGAGAAGGAAAGAGAGTTCACTAACATGACACAAGGAAGCTCGTCAGTTGTAGAATTTAGTCGCAAGTTCTGCAACCTGGAATGTTTCAGTCACATGATGGATGAAGAAAGAAGGGTGGATCACTTCATAGAGCGTCTGCACCCTGTCATCAATCCACACATGATGGCTAGTAAGCCAAAGACCTTCTTGGAAGCATACAACATTGCCTTGGACATGGAAAGGACGGTGATGCCTGCACGGAATCCCTCCAAAGGATACCTGGGTTTCACTGAAGGAGCTCAAGGGATGAGGAATGAACATAAGAAGGGACAAGGATGCAACCACAATAAAAGCAAGCATGGTCACAAAGGCAAGCCCCGTGGTCACCTCCAGCAGTGTCACACCTATGAACAAACACATCCTGGGAAGTGTCGTTTTGAGAAGAAGGTGTGTTTCAGATGTCAGCAAGAGGGACACTTCATCGCCAATTGCCCTCAACCTGACCCAAGATTACCTTTGGGGTCACATCCTGTGGCAGCACAACCCGTAGCTGCAACACCTCCAGTCAGAGTACCTCCAGCTGGAGAGAGGAGACAAGCTAGAATATTCGCCATCAACAATGAAGAAGCTCAGGCGAATGCTAATAGCCTGATCTAGGGTAGTAACCCTTAGATATTTTTCTTTTCAGCATATCATGTAATAGCTTTTTGATGTGGTATAAACTATGTAGGCCCGTTGGAAGTCATGGGACAAAATGTAAAAGCAGTCTTTGATTCTGGTTCTACTAATACTTTTATTTCGAGAAATCTGGCAACTATGCTAGGTTTGGATATGAAGGATTTGGGTTATGTTCTGGATGTCACAAACCCGAGTGGTCATATTTATACCTCTCTTTTGAAAACCCTTATCTTGCCAGTTAAGTATTTGAACCATGAGCTTCCCACTGACTTCATCCTTCTCGATATGAATGATTTTGATGTAATCATTGGAATGGATTGGCTTTCCACCTACAGAGCCCAGATTGACTATAGAGAGAAGAAGATTCTTATTTAGAAAACTAGCCATCCATACTTCACCATTCGAGGAAGGAGGGATGTGACAACCAACCTTTATGTGTCCACTTTGAAAGAAGAACGGATGCTATCCAAGGGTTGTTGAGCCTACCTATCCATAGTTACCGTACCTGAAGTTAAGGGACGACCCTTAGAGGAGATAGAGGTGGTATGGGAGTATGCATATGTGTTTGCAGATGATCTACCAGGAATTCCCCCTGAGAGGGAGGTAGATTTCTCCATCAAGTTAGCTCCTGGGACTAACCCTATATCTAAGGCACCCTATAGAATGGAACCTACAGAGTTGCTTGAGTTAAAAACCCAGTTGCAAGAGTTGTTGGATAAAGGCTTCATATGGCCCAGTACATCACCTTGGGGAGCACCAATCCTCTTTGTGAAAAATAAGGATGGGTCTCTTCAGATGTGTATTGACTATCATTTGATCAACCAGACAAAAACTAAGAACAAGTATCCTTTGCCTAGAATAGATGACTTGTTTGACCAACTCAAATCATCTCAAGTATTCTCCAAGATTGATTTGAGGTCAGGATACTAGCAGGTGAGAGTAAGGAGTGATGATATACCTAAAATGGCTTTTCGAACCTTCTATGGACACTATGAGTTTGTGGTCATGCTATTTGGATTATCCAATGCACCTAGTGTCTTCATGAACCTCATGAACAATGTGTTCCATCCTTTCCTTGACTCTTTTGTGATAGTGTTCATAGATGACATTTTGGTGTACTCGGATAACCTAGCCCAACACCGTGAACACCTTGGCAGAGTCCTTGATATCATGAGAAAGCATAAGTTTTTTGGAATGTTCTCAAAATGTGAGTTATGGTTAGACCAAGTCATGTTTCTTGGACACATCATCTTAGTAGGAACAATCACCGTAAATCCAGCCAAAGTATTGGTGGTTCAAGATTGGCCGGCACCAAAGAACCCCTCTGAGATTCACAACTTCTTATGGTTGGCCAGATACTACCTTTGCTTCATCAAGGATTTCTCAAAGACTGCTTTGCCACTGACCATGTTAACCCAGAAGGATGTGAAGTTTGTGTGGTCTGACATATGTGAAGCTCATTCCAGGAGTTGAAGGAGAAGCTGACCACCGCCCCTATGTTGACTCTACCTTCTGGCAATGAGGGTTTAATGATATTCACTGATGCTTCCAAGATGGGACTTGGCTGTGTGCTAGAATAGAATCGACATGTGGTTGCATATGCTTCCTGACAGCTCAATCCCAATGCCGTGAATTATCGGACACATGATCTAGAGCTAGCTGCTATTATCCATGCCTTGAAAATATGGTGGCATTATCTGTATGGTTCTACCTTCGAGATCTTCACCGACCATAAGAGCTTAAAATACCTACTACCGTAGAGAGACATGAACCTACGACAACGACGATGGATGGAGTATATGAAGGATGATGACTTCACTATCACCTATCATCCTGGTAAGGCGAATATCAGAGTAGAAGCTTTGAGTCGGAAACAACTTAAGTGTGTAGATGTTTTGTCCAGTCAGTGGAAGAGTTTGGAGGAGCTGGTGGAGTGGACTCCACAACCGCTAGAAGACCGAGTTCGTTTGGCTAATATCCAGATTCAATCTGAGTTGTTAAATGAGATCATAGCAACATAGTTGACTAGTGAAGAGCTTGACAAGATGAAAGGTTTAATGATGAAGCCACACACTCATCTATCCATGGGAGTAGATGGAGGAATCATGTTTGGGAATTGAATATGGGTTCCAGCAGATTCATCGATAAAGGAATGTATCTTACAAGAGGCTCATGGATCAAAATACACAGTATACCCAGGAACTACTAAGATGTTCAAGGACTTGCAGAGGTTTTTCTGGTGGCTAGAAATGAAGAAAGACATTGCGGCATGTGTGGCCAGCTGTCTTACGTGCCAAATGGTGAAGGCTGAACACCAACAACCTGACGGACTTTTACAATCGATAGAGATTCCAGAGTGGAAATGGGAACATATCACCATGTATTTTGTGGTGGGTCTACCACGAACAAGGAAAGGTCATGATGCGATATGGGTCGTGGTAGATCGTCTTACCAAGTCATCACACTTCCTTTCCTTAAAGACCACTGCTAAGGTGTCAGAACTAGCTGAGTTGTATATCAGAGAGATAGTGCATTTGCATGGTTTACCTGGATCGATCATCTCTGATAGAGATCCAAAGTTTACTTCCAAGTTGTGGAAGCAAGTTCAAGAGGAACTTGGTACCAGGTTGAAGTTTATTACCACTTATCACTACTAGACGGATGGTCAGTCAGAAAGGACAATTCAGACGTTAGAAGATCTATTGAGAGCTTGTGTGCTCGATTGGGGTGGCTCATGGGAACAATACTTACCTTTAGCTAAGTTTTCCTATAACAACAACTACCAAGTCAGTATCAGTATGCCTTCGTATGAAGCTTTGTACGTGAGACCGTGTTAGTCCCCACTTCACTCTAATGATGTGGGTGAGAGGACCCTGTTGAGGTCAGATGAGCTCTAAGTCTATGTTGATGAAGTTTCTTTGATCAAGCAAAGGATGAAGAGAGCCCAGTATCAACAGAACTCATATGCTGATGCAAAGCAGACTGATGTGCATTTCACTGTGGGAGAACAAGTGTTTTTGAAAATCTGACCGCTCCAAGCTATAGGTAAGAACAGAAAAAAGCTGAGTCCCCAATACATGAGTCTGTTTGAGTTGTTAGAATGGATTGGTTAAGCTGCATATCATTTGGCATTACCCCCCAGTATAGCATGATGTATGATGTGTTTCACGTGTCCAACCTGAAGCAATATGTGCAAGATCTGAGCCATGTGCTGAACATTGAACCTATTGAGCTTCAAGGGAAGCTGACTTATCCTGAGACACCTTTGCGGATTCTAGATACCAAGGTGAAAGAGCTTAGATGCAAGAAAATAGAGATAGTAAAGGTTCTTTGGAGGCACCATGGAGAGGATGAGGCCACATGGGAGCTGAAGGCGGACATGGAGAAAGCATACCCTGAATTGTTTGTTTGATTGCTTGAATTTTGAGGGCAACATTCCTATAAGGAGGGCAGGATGTTATAACCTCAATTTCCTAAGTATATAATGAAAAGTGTAATTCTCTTTTAAAGAATAAATGAAATCTATTTCTTTGATTTGTGATGGATTTCATGTGAAATGGCCTTGATTGATTAATGATGGGCTTTTTTGGCCATTGAGCCCAATTGAAAAGAAAAGAGAAATAAAAAGGAAAAGGATTTAATTAAATAAAAGGAGAATATGTGAAATAGAAATAGATAAGAGAATAAAGGAAAGTAAATATTCTCCAATATGGGTATTCATGCCTTTAGGTTTTCTTGAGGTCCAATGGACCCAAAATAACAAGATAACAGCAAAGGGAAAAGAAATACCAATTAATTTTGGATTAATTAAGGGATAACTTGGGAGGGAAGGAAGCCTTCTCATCCATTGGAATTTGTTTCCCAAATTTTGTAAATAATTAGATAATACCAAGAAAAACTTTCCCTTAAAATTTGAGGTAAAAAGGAGCTATAACTTAGGAGATATGAATTTCTCAAGATATAGCATTAATTTTACAAATAGGAATATATTTTTCCTTTTGGTTGATCGTGAGCAATGGGAACAGTTGGATCTTGATATAACGTTGGATGCTCATCGTCTAAGTCCCACTAGGACTGGAACTCTACGAGTTATAAAGGGTCTTTCCTCTCAAGTTTTCTCGTGATCCAGGGAGTGTGCACGCCTGATAATGATTGCTTTGGACTCAGAGGAGGAAAACGATCAAAATCAACCCTACTTTGTAGGGGATTGGCCGTGTATTGGGGGAATTCCCAATCTGACAGGAACATGCACTGACCCTATATATAGGGGAGGATGAATGAGAGAACTAGCATCTCCTTTTGCTACCCTAATATCTGCGGAAGAGCGTGTAGAGTGTTTTAGTTCCTTCAATTGATCTTTTCATGCTGACCTTCACCCTCGTCACCATAGCAAACCTCATCGGAGTCTGACGACTAGGAGAGGGTCACAATGTGATCGTAGCCTGCAATTGGAGCCCTAGCCAAATTCAATGGAGGAAGGAAAAGCCTCCTGGCCCATTGGTGTGCTCGCAAGTCGACAGGATCACGAAGTCAACTATGGAGTTGACCCTGACAACAGTTGTTGTGTCGCGAGGTTGAAGAAGGTGTCGACCCGCAAATTTACCAAACTACCCCGCACTGTCTTAGTACAGGTAAGGGCAGACTTATCTTTTGGATTACTTTTGATCGCAAGAAGAGGTGTGTGCATCCCTGGCCATTGGATCCTGAGTGGACCAGCGGACCACGAATCTAATGATCCTTGTTTTTCTGAAAATAGCAAATAAATGAGTAAAAATGATTTTTCTTGATAAAATCATATCTTTTGATAGAAAACTCCGATGATTAAAGTTAATACATGAAAAATGATCATAATAATACGAGGGATACACTAAAAATAGTTTGCGAACCTAAATTAGTATATTTTAGCAAAATCATCTAATTTGGATGGGAAAAGTATTAATTTGTGGTTAGAAACCCTAATTGTTAATCAAGGATAGATTTAATATTGAAAATAGATTAATTCGAGCATGGTTAACTTAATTAATGATAAAGATGGATTTTAACCTATTTTATGATGGAATTACAAGGTTTAGGGTTTTAAACCTAATATGATGATTAATATGCTTAGAAACCCTAAATAAAAGAAAACGAAAAGAAAAATGCTTATAATATGAAATTAGGATTTCATGTTGCTAAAAGATAACCGTAGAATCTTTTGTGAAAGAAAGGTGAAATAATTAGGGTTTTTAAGTGATTTTATAATATTAGGGTTTAAAGTAATAAAAATGAAGTGGAACCCTTATTATGCTCAAAACCCTAAAAAGGACTAATAACCCTAGGAAACAACTAGGATTAATAGATCATGATAATATGATTAATGATAGAAAATTGGATGCCTTTTTAAGGATCAACTTGTGCATAGTTGCTTCATTTCTTGATTGGTTGAGTTATTTCTGCATTCAAAACAACTTGGTAGGTATGTGGTTAATTATGGTTAATCGCTTTAGTTTCCCGAAGGTTTTCCACATGAATTGATCGCATTGATTGCAATTAACTAGTTTGGATGTTCATAATTGCAAATTATTAAGTCAGTACAATTATCACAACTATAAATAAAGTGTGTATTCTCACACCTACATGCCACCCAGATGGATGATGCAAAAAGGTCAAGCCCAGGAGGGAAGACCAATGGGCAACATGAGAGGTGACCCCAGACACCAAGCCCGGGAATGAGAAGGTGGTCTATGCTGCATGACTAAAGGGCACCATGAGAGGTGACCCTAGGCACCAAGCTCGGGATTGAGAAGGTGGCCTTAAGTCAAACCCTAAAGAGGGTATTCTAGGGTTATGGAAAAAACAATGGAGATTGACACATTGAAAATGTAAATCTGCTTGTTAATTAACTTGATTGTGATAATTAGTTAGTTAGCCATATTTGTGAAATTTTAGTTGTCCCCACATACTGGCATATTCTTATATGCTGATTGTTGTTTTGTTGGTCGGCGTTTTAGGTACAACCCTGAAATGAACAAATAGTAAAGTGACATCTCATGAAAATAAGAAATAAAGTGCAAGGAGGATTAGTTAGAATAAGTCAAGCCGTGGATAGATAGATTCCCAAAGTTTTAAGAGGTATGCAAAATTTTATTTTATACCAGATTTTAGTTAGTTGGTAGAATGTCTTAATTATTATTGATTAATTGCCGAACCTTTGATCTGATTTATTGGGATAATGGCTCTGACCTCTTGGTCTCCCTTAATTGGGGTTTACCGGGAGGCGGGGTCATTACAGTAAGTGTATGATCTGTGAGGGTACCAGCCGCCTAGCCTATGATGACACTTCTATGGACTAAGCATCGCTCAAGGAGGGTCACACCTACAGTTGGATATATGTATCGTCATCGTTTATCGTCGATGTTTGCTTGTAGATTAATCACCTGCTTGCTTGTCGATTAGCACTGTTGACTCCCTGACTAGAAATAGAAAGGGATTCCTTGAGGTCGTAAGTGTATGATCCATGAGGGGACGAGCCATCTAGCCCATGGTGATGCTTCTATGTGCCTAAACATCCCTCAAGGAGGGCCACATATTCAGTAGGAAATTTGTATCTTCAAAACCATAAATGCACGATCTAGATGGCGAGGAGATATCTGATGCCTAAGGTGATGCTTACATGAACCTAAACTTCCCTTAGGGAGGGTTCATAGTAGTTCTATTTGGATAGTTATATCTTGCCTGGATGTTTGATGTTTGGATGTGTTTGCATGTGTCGTGGTGGTGAAACCCGATACCATCCCAATGATCTCATATCATTAATCTAGATCAACTTTAATTATGCTCTTTATTTTCCTACACTTAGTTTAATTAACCTCAAATCAACCTTGTTCTAAATATTAGCCTTAGTTGAACCATACTAAACTAGAAATGATTCTTAAAATTGTTGTCGCTTGGGATTCAAACCTTAACTATACTACGATAAGACTCATCTTTTTGCGGGTGGTATTATTGCACAAGATTTTGGTTGAAAGCTCTGGGATTTCAACCCTGAGTGAATTTGTTAGTGAAATAATAAACCATGTCAAATTCTACCACCGTTGTCGGGGACAACGGAATTAGTTAGTCGAACCTAGTACTTTTGAGGCTAATTTAGGATTTTTCTTTTCCTTTTGATACAATTGATCATTCACTTGAATTTGGTTCTACTCCATCAATCTCAATTTTGAAAAATCTTTCCATCCCATGTACTAACAAAGACTAGCGCATGTACCGTTCAAATAGTCTCGGTCTCACTACTAACTTTGATCATGAGATAGACAAAACTTTTCATCATCTGAATAGAGAGAACCAAGCAAGGATGGCTCAAGAGGAGGAAATAGCCCGAAGGGTTTCTCAAGCCCTTACTGCACAGAGAGATAGGCTTATGCAAGAAGCCAGAGCTATAGTTGAAATAGAGATCCGAGAAACTCAAGCAGCAACACAAGTAGCATAACTGCAAAAAGACCTTAGGGAGTTCTCAATCCCTAAAGTTGCTGATGTTCATCACCCAGTACAAACTCCTCCTATCAATGCTCCAAATTTTGAGATAAGGGCACATTGGATTACCTTGCTTCAAAACATCCCATTCTATGGTAAGCAAGGAGAATTTAGTCAGGAACATCTTCTGAGTTTTATTGATCTATGTGCTATGACAAAGAAAAATGGAGTCACAGATGATGCCATCTGACTCAGTCTCTTCAAATATTCTCTTGATGATAGAGCCATAAGTTGGTACAATTCCTTGCAATGCGAACCCATCACCACTTGGGAACAACTTCAAAATATTTTTCTAGAAAAGTTATATCCTCCTTCTCTCACCTATGAAATTAGAGGTTGAATAGAAATGTTCACTCAGGTCCGTGGATAATCCCTTACTGAAGGATGGGAAAGATACAAGGAGCTTCTACGTAAGTGTCCACACCATGACATTCCTTAGAATCAACTCATTGAGATCTTCTATAGGGGTGTGGATGATGACATCATGGGGTTCTTTGACTCCTCATCTGGAGGAAACTTCATGCGTCAGAGTAACGACAGCGCATTCAAGGTTGTCACCCTGGGAGCTGAAAATCAAGCTAATTGGGGGAGATATGTAGGCAAAGGAGTATTAAAGGTGGCTATGGCTGAAGCCACTCCTAAATACAAGTCTATCACTGAAACCCTCAAACTCTTAGTTGCCAAGCAAGACCATATTGAAGCATCCCTTGCTGCCTATGAAAGAAGACACTCGCTCCCACAACAAAAAGAACAGATCAAGTCAGCTACACTGTTCTGTGAAGCATGTAATGGCACCGATCATTCTACGTTGGCCTACAATGTTCTCTATGATGTTGTTCTAAGCAACATTTATGGCCAAGGAGATAATGGTCAAATGGAAAATCTTAATGTTGTCAACACCATCCCTGGTCAAAGATATTACAATACGAATCAGAAAAGGAACCGTCCTGGTTTTCAATATGGAAATCCTTCAGGAGCGGAAAACTTGTGACAACTTGGTTCAAATAATCAACAACGAGGCCCACCAGGATTCCAGTATAACCAGAAACAAAGTTTTAGGAATCAAGGAAACTTTAGGGGTAACTTTCAGAACATGAACTACAATAATTATCAGAACAATTCTCAGTTCCAGAATCCCAACCAAGTCCCCTACCAACAACAACAAGGGCAACAAGCCAACCCCATCTCTCATATGACAACCTATGAGCAATTGAGAAGATGTTGCATTAACAAAAAACAATGATAGCTAACCAGCAAGCCCATCAGAAGGCTATTGAATCCCAACTAGTTTAACTTGCAACTAGCATGAAGCCACCTGCTGGAGCCTTTGCTGGACAACTGGAGAACAACTCTAAGCACCCAGAGCAATTGAAGGCTGTCACCACTAGGTCCGGAAAATATTATTCTGATCCTCCTATCGAGACACATGTGGTTATTACTGACAAGGATGACTCTGTGGTAGTACAAAACTCTGCAACTCCTAAGTCTCAACAAAAAGGGGCAGTTACTACTGATAAGACAAACAAGGAAAGTTCTGAGAAACCAACTGATGTAGAACTAGAAACACCTGAGCCAGATGTACCAACATATAAGCCTCATATATCATTCCCAGCTCGTTTGAGGTAGACCAAGCTTGACACTGGATTCGACAAGTTCAAAGAAGCTATGAAGAAACCTCATGTTGATATACCCTTTCTTGATGCGCTAGATGAAATACCAGCATGGACAAAGTACTTAAAGTCCCTCCTTACAAGGAAGTATATAATCGAAGAATATGAGATAGTTAAGTTAGCAACCACCACGTCTGATATCATCAAAAGAAAAATGCCCAAGAAGCAGAAAGACCCATGGTATTTTGGGATCTCTTGTCATATTAGTGATTCTTCATGTGAGAAAAGATTGGACGATCTTGGTGCTAGTATCTCTATCATGCCACTTAGTCTTTGTAAAAGACTAGGGTTTGCTGAACTGCTCCTGACTGGCATGACCATACAACTTGTAGATAACACTGTGACTCTCCCCTTGTGTATCATCAAAGATGTTCTTGTCAAAGTAGGCAAAGATTCCTATGCTCCATGTGACTTTGTCATCATGGATATAAAAGAAGATGCTAGATGCCCTCTCATTTTCGGTTGTCCGTTCCTTGCCACTGCAAGAGCTCTCATTAATGTTGAAGCGGGAACCTTGCTGATCAGACTAGGCAAAGAAACTCTAGAGTTCAAAGTTTTTGAAAGTATGTGAAGACCAAGCATGCAAGAAGAAGTCTACTTGATTGAGTGCATAGAGTAGATTTCACTCCTCACGCAAGAGGAATATGAACAAGAAGATCCTTTAGAAGTGGCTCTGACTAATCCAAATGCAGAAAGTTCAGTTGATGAACAAATGGAAAATTGTGTTCACCACCGCAACACTGCAGAAGAAGATGTTGAAACTATTTTTGAGGAACTCAAGCCTATAGAAACAATTGAAGACATTTGTGAAAAAGAGGAGACACCTCTCAACCCTGTCATGGCACATACCAAACCATTTTCTGGTGTCCATGAGCCTCCTCATCCAGAAACAACTATCCTCTGGAATACACCGGTATCCCAACAGATAGAGATTATTGATTTCATCTTCCCTCTGCAATAAGATTTGGATTGTGTTTTCTACAACAAACACCCCTCAGATCCATATCTAAATAGATGTTAATGACCAACATTGCTGTAATGAAGGGATAGTGCATCAACAAATGAATTTTTCTTCCGAGCCTCAACAACACTACATTATCAATGATACCATTCAAATTCCTTACAACTATTCTCCACCTCGAACTGAGCAACAGAGAACAATTCAACACAGCTCAAGTTGTCTCCCTATGTGCTCTGACATTGCTCATTCTTTATGGGGAAGACTACAAGAGGATAAAATCAAAGAGAAGATTAATGAATGGTTGAAAAAGAAACCACCAAAATAATATATCAATTCACCTCAAGCTCCACCTAGAGCCCCACCATGGTGATAGTATCCAAGTCGAGCCATCGACGTAAAACAAAGGCTCTTGTCGGGAGGCAACCCGATCAATAACTTCATTTTAACTTTTATTTTTGAATTAGAAAATTTCCTTAATTTTGTTTTTACTTTTTAGAAATTTTTGCACTAAATAAAAAATCACATCGCAAGACGCTATCTTAAGTTTTGACTAGTCTTCATTTTTGAGATTTTTAGATGGAGGACGCTAAATACAACGGAACCACATCTGGTGGTCCAACCAGTATGAATTATCCCTTCCATCTCGGATTTAGAGTTTGCTCGGGATGAGCAAATTTCTAAGTTCAGGGTGGTGGGTGGGTGGTACATACTTCACTTCCCACCTACATCCATCTTTTTCATACTTAAGATTTAACTATCACATTTTTTATCAAAATTTTCAAAAACTTTAAAGTTTTCAAGGAAATAGAACAAATACTGGATGAAGTTTTGACGCTTTTCGTTTATTTTTCTATGCATTTTGAATCATTACACCCTCCTTATTCAAAGAAAATCCTCAAGAGGACCACTTTTTGAAACTAGCCTTTAACTGAAATCATCGTGTGAAGCTTATTATTTCTAACATCACGATCCTTCTACAAAAATGGTTAGTGTTTGTCAAACTGATAGAGATCAAACACGTTGTGCTTCCTAACTGATAAGTGGAACAATAACATGGAATATCCACCGGATCCTCATAAAGTCATTATTTGAGTAGAGTATGATAAAGAGAACCACCCGGTGCTGAGTTGTAAATCAAAGTACATTCTGATCTGAACTCTTTTCTACACTTCTTCTATCATCTTCGTACCCCTCTATCCATCAAAAAGAAACAAAAATAGCCAAAATAGTGTCAAACCCTAATTTCGGGGTGGCACACCACCTCCCTCTATATTCTCTTCTTCCATACCCCTTGCTAATAAAAAGGGGTGTATGATGAATGCATATTCATCATGGAATTCAATTACCATATTGGGTCAAATTAAATTCAATACATCCAATTTCACTTACTAAATAACGAGATGTGCAAAATTACTTAATTGGTCCATTTATCATGATTTTAATGGAATTTATGTTGACTTGATGCCAGTCTTGATAAAAGTTGAACAGTTAGCTGGAACCCACCTTCACTCATCCTTGGTTCTAACCAATCGACCTGACCATTCAGATTCAACCAATCGGTCTCATCAAACGGTCTCACCAAACGGTCTCACCATTCGGTTTCGACCAAATAGTCTTACCATTCGGTTTCATCCTTCGGTCTCGCCATTCGGTTTCGACCAAATGATCTCACCATTTGATTTCTTTCACACGGTCTCAAGAGAGAATGGACACGCTCACCTTAAGACCGTTTGAGGAGTTCCGGTTTGTTAAACCATTTGAATTTCCAAAACCGAATGGAGTTGGGAGAATACAAGACCGAATGAGCACATGCACGTAGACCGTTTGCCTCATACGTGAAAACTGAATGGACCCAGCAGATCATGAAGAGCAGCAGTCCGTTTGCTGAACGAAACCATATGGGCTGCGATGAAAGACCGTTTGCTATTTGTGAAGACCGTTTGCTTGATCACACACAAGACCGTATGGCATAATGAGCCAAGACTGTTTGGTCTCTTGAGCAGCTTGCATGACCGAATAGAGCAAACCGTATTATCATTTGGAACAACAGCGAGCAAGCAATCCGATTAGAGAAGCAACGTGCATGGGAAAGCATGTATGCATGCATAAGACCGAAGGGGTATGCAATTATGAAACCGTTTGAGATCTTAGCTGCAGACCGTATGGCCACGCCTACTAATCAAAACTAAATGAAGCAACCTAAATGAGCAATGCACGCATAAGACCGAATGGGCATGCAATACAGAGACTGTTTGGCAAAGTGCAGCAATGATCGTTTGCACTATGCATGCATGAAACCGTTTGCTGTTAGCTTGCATGCAAACCAGATGACAATGGAGAATTGTGATACTGAGACTCTCTACCAAACTAATTGACAAATCACGTGCATAATTATAGCATGCATGATAGACCGTTCAAGTTGGTTGCGTGAAGACCGAAGGCAGCAGTACATATCGTTTTGATGAAAGTTTGACCTTAACTGTTTGATAAGCAAATGGTTTACAAACCGTTTGCTGTACAACCAAACCGTGTGAGCTAGCAGATCATTTAATAAAGCAAATACACAAGGACTGTTTGGCCGAAGTGAAGACTATTTGATAATTAAATAGTTTCCAAACGGTTTGCTGCAGCCCAAAGTAAAGTAAAATGCAAACTGTTTGTTAAAGTAGCAATATCCATATGAAACTGTTTAAGCATGCAAACCGTTTGGATAAGATATTTTCAGACTGAAATCACACTAAGAAGTGAGGGCCAGTCCAGTGCCTATAAATAGGACTAACAGGGTCCTCATTTTGTGGACATCAGTTCCAGGACGCCGACAGGCTGCCTGTACACAGGTCCGATCCAGATCCAGTGACGTCCACGCCAGTTTCATTCCACCTACTGTCTGTGTTGCAACCAAGGAGACTGAGAAGAGAAGGAAGACAGAGTGAGGGAGACTGTCCGGTCTGTCTTGGCATCTCCCGTTCATGTCCAGATCTACTCCGACACGACGTAGAAGGCCACATCATCTTCACCGAGCTGCGATTACGTTTTGCACCGAGTTCATGGCAGATTTCTCTCTCTTTCTCATTCTTCTTATTTCTCGCACCATGAGCGAGTGGTACCTTTATGCTGGGGTGCGGGGACTAGCCCCGCTGCCCATGCAAGTATGTTCCTTTGTTAAACATTCCATGACAATGTATATAACTTTTCTTTTCATTGTTAATTGGTATGTTCGTAGTTGATTATCTACTTGCTTTCATCTTGTTCTTTCCTATATTACAAAATCTTCTTTATGTGGTATGGAATGGCGGTTTACAAAGTTCGACTCCTTGACAAGAATTTCCGATAGTATTCCTTGAGGTCGTAAGTATATGATCCGTGAGGGTACGACACATCTAGCCTACGATGACGCTTCTGTGATCTAAACATCCCTCAGGGAGGACCACAACCTTAGTTGTATTTTGTATCATCCTTGTTTATCGTCGATGTTAGTTTGTAGATATATCACTTGCTTGCTTATCGATTAATGTGGTTGACTCCCAAACAAGAAATAGAATGAGATTTCTTCAAGGTCGTAAGTGTATGATTCACGAGGGGACGAGCCATGTAGCCTTTGGTGACACTTCTATGTGCCTAACGCCTGTATAGGGGGCACACAATCTTCGTTGGATTTCTATATCTTCAGAGTCGTAAGTAAGTGATCCGGTTGGTGACGAGACAACTAATGTCTTAGGTGATGCTTATGTGAACCTAAAGCCCGTATGGGGGGTTCTGTAGCAGCTCTATTTGGATTGTTATATCTTGCCTGGATTGTTTGCAATTAATTGTATTTGCATGTGTAGTGATGGTGAAACCGGGTACCATCCCAGTGATTCCATATCATTGATATAAATCCTACTTATATTCTGCTCTTTTACTTTCTTGCATTTAGTTTGATAAACCTCAACCAAATGAATCATTTTAAATATTAGTCTTATTAAGAGCTAGATTCAACTGATAAGGATTCTTAAAAAGATTGTCCTTTGGGTTCGATCCTTAAGTATACTGTGATAAGACCCATCCCCTTGTGGGTGGTATTATTGCACTTTGGTTTTGGTAAAAGATCAAGGATTTTAACTCCGAGTGAGTTTGTTAGTGCGATAAAATCCTACATCAAATTCTGGCGCCGTTGTCGGGGAAAACAAAATTAGTTTGGCCGAATCTAGTTCGTTTGAGGCTAATTTAGGTTTTTGCTTTTTCTTTTGAAAAAAATCGATCATCCACTTGAACCTCACTCCACTCCATCAATGTTATTTCAGATCTTTCTCATTTCATGTACAATCAAGGACTAGTGTACGCACCGCTTGAACAGTCCTGGTCTCTCCGCTAGCTTTGATCTTGAAATAGATCAGACATTTCATCATCAGATCAAAGAAAACCAAGCCAAAATGTCTCAAGAGGAGGAGATAGCTCGAAGGATAGCTCAAGCCCTTAATGCATAGAGAGAAAGGCTCATGTAGGAAGCCAGAGCTACAGTTCAGGAAGAAATCCTAGCAGTACAAGCGGCAACACAAGCATCAGAACTACAAAAGGATCTTAGAGAGTTCTCGATTCCTAAAGTTGCTGATGTTCATCACCCAGTACAACCTCCCCCAATCAGTGCTATCAACTTCCAGATACAAGCACATTGGATCACCTTGCTTCAAAACAATCCATTCTATGGAAAATAAGGTGAAGATAGTCAAGAACATCTTCTAAGGTTTGTCGATCTATGTGCTATGACAAAGAAAAATGGAGTATCCGATGATGCCATTAGACTCCGTCTCTTCAAGTATTCGCTTGTTGATAGAGCTATAAGTTGGTACAATTCCTTGAAATGTGAACCCATCACTACTTGGGAACAACTTTAAAATATCTTCTTAGAAAAGTTTTACCCACCTTATCTCACATATGAAATTAGGGGCAGAATAATAAATTTCACTCAAGTCCCTGGAGAAACCCTTGTTGAAGCATGGGAAAGGTACAAAGAGCGTCTGTGAAAGTGTCCACACCATGGAATTCCTAAAAATCAACTCATTGAAATTTTCTATAGGGGTGTGGATGATGATATTAAGAGGTATCTAGATTCCTCATCTGGAGGAAACTTCATGCGTCAAAGTTATGACAACGCGTGGAGAGTCGTCACCCTTGGATCAAAAAATCAAGCTAATTGGGGCAGATCTGTAGGCAAAGGAGTGTTGAAAGTAGCTATGGCTGAAGCTACTCTTGAGTACAAGTCTATTGCTGAAACCTTAAAACTCTTAGTTACCAAGCAAGATCACATTGAATCATTCCTTGCTGCAATTGGAAGAGGACATTCACCTCTCAACAACAAGAACAAATCAAGTCAACTTCACTGTTCTGTGAAGCATGTAAAGGAACTGATCATTCCACCTTGGCATGTAATGTTCTCTATGATGGGGTTTTAAGCAACGTCTGTAGTCAAGGTGATAATTGTCAAATGGAAAATCTTAATGCAGTTAACACCATTCCTGGCCAAGGATATTACAACCCGAATCAGAATAGGAACCATCCATGATTCCAATATGGAAACCCATACGGAGTAGTAAACTGGCAACAACTTGGTTTGAATAATCAACAAAGAGATCTACCAAGATTCCAATATAACCAACAAAATTTTGGAAATCAATGAACTTTCAAGGGAAACTTTCAGAATAGGAACTTCAACAACTACCAGAATAACTCTCAATACTAGAATCTCAACCAAGTTCCTTATCAACAACAAGGACATCAAGAAGGACCCATCTCTCCCGATGACAAACTATCATCTATTGAAAAGATGTTGCAGACTCAGAAAACTATGCTAGCTAACCAACAAACTCAGCAGAAGGTTATTGAATCTCAACTAGCTCAACTTGTAGCTAGCATTAAGCCACCAACTGGGGTTTTTGCTGGCCAACCCAAAGCACCAGAACAACTGAAGGCAGTAACCACCAGGTCAAGAAAAGACTATTCCGATCCTCCTATCAAGACACCTGTGGTTGTTACTAATGAGAATGAGTATGTGATCATTCAAGACTCAACAACACTGGAGTCTCAACCAGAAGGACCAATAATTGCTGATAAGACAGATAAGGAAAGTCTTAAGAAAGCTATTGATGAAGAAACTGAAACACCAAAACCTGATATTCCTGTATACAAGCCTCGTATATCGTTCCCTGCTCATTTAAGGCAAACAAAGCTGGATACTCAGTTCAATAAGTTTAAAGAAGCTATGAAGAAACTTCATGTTGATATACCCTTTTTGGATGCGTTGGCTGAGATACCAGCTTGGACAAAGTACTTAAAGTCACTCCTCACCAGGAAATATATAACTGAAGAATATGAGACAATCAAGTCAGCTAAAACCACTTTAGATATCATCCATAGTAAGATGCCAAAGAAATAGAAAGATCCAGGATCTTTTGGGATTTCCTGCCATATCAGTGATTCTTCATGCAAGAAAGGACTAGCAGATCTTGGTGCTAGCATCTCCATCATGCCACTCAGACTTTGAAAAACACTAGGGTTTGCTGAACTTCTTCCAACTGGCATGACCATATAACTCACAGACAATTCGATAAAATGCCTGTTAGGAATTATTGAGGATGTTCCTGTCAAGGTAGGGAAAGATTCTTATGTTCCGTGTGACTTTATCATCATGGACATAAAAGAGGACACCAAATATCCTCTCATCTTTGGATGTCCATTCCTCTCCACTGTAAGAGTTCTAATTGATGTTGAAGCAGGAACTTTGCTTCTCAGACTTGGCAAAGAAACTCTCGAATTCAAGGTTTTTGAAAGCATGAGAAGACCAAGTATGCAAGAAGAAGTTTATCTGATTGACTGCATCGAACAAATATCACTCCTCACATAGGAGGGATATGAACAAGACAAACCTTTAGAAGTGACTCTAACAAACCCCTCTATTGATAATTCCATCAGTGAACAAGTTCAAGAGTGTGTTCTTGACCTTGACACTACCGAAGAAGATCCCGAAGCTACGTTTGAAGGACTCAAGGTTGTGGAAGCTACTGAAGAAACATGCAAAAAACCATAGGCCCCTGAAATGAAGCCCCTACCTGAGTGACTGAAGTATGTGTTTTTGGATGATCTCAAGGTTTGTCATGTAATGATAAATTCCCATCTTACAACTAAACAAGAAGATAAACTCCTGAATGAATTGAAGGATAAGAAGAAAGCGATTGGCTACAAAATGAATGACCTAATTGGGGTTAGTCAGGATATGTGTATGCATAAGATCCCTATAATGGAAGATCACATGACAACTATTGAGCATCAATGAAAATTAAATCCAAATATGAAGGAAGTAGTCCATTGTGAAGTCGTTAAATTGCTCACAGCTGGAATAATCTATCCGATATCAGACTCACCATGGGTGAGCCCAGTACATGTAGTCCCGAAGAAAGGTGGAATGACTGTTATATGAAATGAAAACAATGAACTCATCCCCACTCGTACAGTCATAGGGTGGAGGATGTGCATAGATTATAGAAAATTGAGCAAGGCAACTCGAAAAGATCATTTTCCAATGCCTTTCCTTGATCAAGTCTTAGAAAGGTTGGCTCACCAAGAATATTTCTGTTATCTTGACGATTACTCTAGATTCTATCAAATACCCATACATCTAGATGACCAATAGAAAATTACTTTTACCTGCCCATTCAGAACATACACATTGAAAACAATGTCGTTTGGCCTCTACAATGCACCTACAACTTTCCAACGTTACATGGATGCCATATTTTCCGGTCTCACCGAAACCATTATGGAAGTTTTCATGGAAACTTTTTCTGTATACGGAGATTCATTTGATTCATGTCTAAAGCACCTCTCCCTGGTCCTCAAATGATGTGAAGAAGCACATCTTGTGGTGAATTGGGAGAAGTGTCATTTTATGGTAAACGAAGGCATTGTCCTCGGCCATAGGGTCAGTAATAGAGGAATTAAAGTAGATAAAACCAAGATTGAAGTGATTTCTAAACTGGCCATTCCAACAAATGTCAAATAAGTCTGTGCTTTCCTAGGTCATGTAGGATTTTACAGAAGATTCATAGAGGCCTTTTCAAAGATAACCAAGCCAATGACGAATTTGTTACTAAAAGATACTGAATTCAATTTTGATGAAGAATGTGTCAAAAGCTTCAACACACTAAACTAGGTTCTCACAACAACACCCATCATTAAAGCTCCCGACTGGGACCACCCTTTTTAAATTATGTGCGATGCCAGTGACTATGATGTGGGTGATGTTTTAGGGAAATGTATAGAGAAGAAACATTATATGATCTATTATGCATCAAAAACTCTCGATGAAGCCCAGAGGAATTATGAAACTACCGAGAAAGAACTTCTAGAAGTCGTGTATGCCTTTGACAAGTTCAGATCCTACCTAATCGGTTCGAAGGTCATTGTCTACACAGACTACACTGCCATTCGTTACCTTCTGGCAAAGAAAGATGCAAAACCCATGTTAATTAGATGGATTCTCCTATTGTAAGAATTTAATTTAGAGATAAGAGATAAAAAGGGTACAAAGAATGTTGTAGCAGACCACCTCAGTCGCATCCACACCCTAGATACTAAAAATATTCCGATCAATGATTCCCTACTGGATGATCAAATAATGAAAGTCTTAGAAGTTATACTGTGGTACTCAGATTTTGTGAACTACCTTGCTGCTGGGGTCATCCATCCTCAATGCACCAGAAATGCACTGAAGAAATTTATGCATGATGTGAAACAATATCACTGGGATGAGCCATATCTTTTTAAGCTATGTGCTGATGGTCTTTCCAGACGATGTATCGCTGAGGAAGAAACCAAACTCATTCTAGAGCATTGTCACTCTGGCCCAGTTGGAGGCCACATGAGTTCTAAGAAAACTGTGATAAAGGTTTTGCAATGTGGATTCTTTTAGCCAACCATATCCAAGAATTCCTATAACTTTGTTCAATCATGTGACAAATGTCAAAGAACATGTAACATTACGAAGAGAGATGAGATGTCGCATAAGTTGTGGCAAGAAATTGAGATTTTTGATGTTTGGGGTGTGGACTACATGGGGCCATTCCCATCTTCTTACAGATTTTCTTACATCCTAGTAGCGGTTGATTACATATCAAAATGGGTTGAAGCTATACCAACTGTAAATAGTGATTCCAAACCCATCATCAAATTAGTCAAAGATATTATTTCCCACCGTTTTGGAGTGCCACGAAACATGATATCTGACAGAGGGTCTCACTTCCATGAAAGAAGCTTTGAAGCTTTATTGAGAAAATACAGTGTAACACATAAGGTAGCCTCACCCCACCATCCACAAACAAGTGGATAGGTAGAGGTCTCTAACCGTCAACTAAAAGCTATTTTGGAATAAATTGTAGGCCGCAATCGAAAGGAATGGTCAGTGAAAATCAACGACGCTTTATGGGCCTATCGAACTACTTATAAAGCTCCCATCAGGACTACACCTTTCTGATTAATATATGGAAAGGCTTGCCACCTGCTAGGCGAATTGGAACACAAGGCATGGTGGGAAATTAAACAACTAAATTTTGATATGAGGAAAGCAGACCAAGCGAGGGTTCTGCAACTCCAAGAGCTGGATGAACTCATGATGACAGCTTATGAGAGTACTCGAATCTACAAAGAACACACCAAACTTTGGCATGATGGTCATTTGAAAAGAAAAGACATACAAGTAGGAGACCAAGTTCTTCTGTTCAAATCAAGGTTGACGTTATTCCCGGGGAAACTCCGCTCCCGTTGGTCTGGACCGTGCATAGTAAAAAACATCTCCCCATGTGGTGCTTTTTCTTTATGGAGTGAAAAGTCAGGTGAATTTGTGGCGAACGACCAATGCTTAAAAAGATATTTCACCACAGCAAACATGAGCACCGAAGCAATAATATATCTCTCTAATCCAAAGGAACCAATGTGAAATTTAAGACATCAATTCGAGCCATCGACATAAAACAAATGTGCTTGTCGGGAGGCAACCCGTAAATAAATTCGTATTCAGTTTTTAATTTTGAATTAGAAATTTTTCCTTCACTTTTTTTTCACCTTTTAGATAATTTTGCACCAAATAAAATTCACATCACGAGATAATATCTTGAGTTTTGATTGACCTTTATTTTGATTTTCAGATAAGAGGATGTGTGCTGACTGGAACGCTACCACATCTGGTGGTCAATCTGGCATGAATTTTCCCCTCCATCTTGGATTTAGGGTTTACTCGAGATGAGAAAATTTCTATGTTTAGGGTGGAGGGTGGGTGGTATGTATTTTACTTTCCACCTTCACCCATCTAATTCAGACTTAAGATTGCATCGTCACATTTTCGATAAAAATTTTCAAAATTTTCAAAATTTTTAAAGTTTTTCAAAGAAATTTAACTAATACTTGATGAAATTTTTTACACTTCTTGTTTCATTAAAAGTCACTAAATGACCTGCTATGCATTTTGAATCATTATATCCTCCTTATTCGAAGTAAATCCTCAAAATGACCACTTTTTGAAACAAGCCTTTTGATTGAAATCATCTTGTGAAGCTCATGATTCCTAACATCATGATACTTATGCAAAATTGGCAAGTGTCTTCCGAGCTGATAGGGATCAAACATGTTGTGCTTCCTAACTGGTTTGTGGAAAAATAACATGGAATCCCTACCAGATCTGCATCAAGTCATTATTTGAGCAAAGTTTGATAAAGAGAACAACCCGGTGCACTGAATTGTAAATCAAGTTGCATATTGATCTGAACTCTCTTCTACACTTTTTCTATCATCTTCACACCCCTCTATCTATAAAAAAGAATAAAAAATAGTCAAAATTTTTACAAACCCTAAGTTCGGGGTGGCACGCCATTTTCCTCTATATCCGCTTCTTCTATACCCCTCACAAATCAATAGGGGCGTACCACCAAGAAAAGATGCCAAAGCGCACACAAAAAGAAATACAATGTTGAGTCTAATAGAGGAGAGATTCACACAAAAAATGCAATAAATGAAATTACAAAATAAATAAAAATAAAATCTCGAGTCGAATATAGGAGACATTTATTTCTTCCTTCCATATCACCTTTCACTCCCTTTTCTACCTAATGGCACTATGAATGCCTACCCTATCCTGAAAAACACCAGTGTCAGATCAAATGCACACTTGTTGTTCTGCGGGTGTCTCTGGACTCTTACAAAACTCTTTGACATGCTTGTTGTTGGAAAAAGTGAGAAGGAAGTGATTTTGGAAAACGAACTTAGGAACGAAGACACGGTAAGATGTGTTTAGTGGTCTCAGGAGGTTGAGATACTGAGTGATATTGAGAAGAAAGAAAATGTTCATGATGTGAAGATGAAGCAATCACACAAATTGAAAGTATTCATTTGGCAACTATTTCATATTTTATGTTACTCGAGGACGAGCACCATTTAAGTTCGCGGTATTTTGATGAATGCATATTCATCATGGAATTCAATTACCATACTGGGTCAAATTAAATTCAATACATCCAATTTCACTTACTAAATAACGAGATGTGCAAAATTACTTAATTGGTCCAATTATCATGATTTTAATGGAATTTATGTTGATTTGGTGCAGGTCTTGAGAAAGGATGAACAGTCAGTTGGAACCCACCTTCACTCACCCTTGCATCTGACCAATCAATCTAACCATTCAGATTCAACCAATCGGTCTCATCAAACAGTCTCACAAAATGATCACACCATTCGGTTTCGACCAAATGGTCTTACCATTCAGTTTCATCCTTTCAGTCTCACCATTCGGTTTTGACCAAACGACCTCACCATTCGGTTTCATTTATACAGTCTCAAGACCAAATGGGCATGCTCACCTCAAGACCGTTTGAGGAGTTCTGGTCTGCTGAACTGTTTGAATTTCCAAAACTGAATGGAGTTGGGAGAATACAAGACCGAATGAGCACATGCACATAGACCGTTTGCCTAATACGTGAAAACCGAATGGACCCAGCAGATCGTGAAGAGCAGCAGTCCGTTTGCTGAACAAAACTGTATGGGCTGCGATGGAAGACCGTTTGTTGTTTGTGAAAATTGTTTGCTCGATCACACGCAAGACTGTAGGGCATCATGAGCCAAGACCGTTTGGTCTCTTGAGCAGCTTGCATGACCGAATAGAGCAAACCGTATGATCATTTGGAACAGCAGCAAGGAAGCAATCCGATTAGAGAAGCAACGTGCATGGGAAAGCATGTATGCATGCATAAGACCGAAGGGGCATGTAATTATGAAACCGTTTGAGATCTTAGCTGCAGACCGTATGGCCGCACCTACTAATCAAAACCGAATGAAGCAACCCGAATGAGAAATGCACAGATAAGACCGAATGGGCACGCAATACGGAGACCGTTTGGCAAAGTGCAGCAATGATCGTTTGTACTATGCATGCATGAAACCGTTTGCTGTTAGCTTGCATGCAAACCAGATGACAATGGAGAGCTGCGAGATCGACACTCTCTATCAAACTAATTGAAAAATCATGTGGATGATTATAGCATGCATGATAGACCATTCACGTTGGCTGCGTGAAGACCGAAGGCAGCAGTACATGTCATTTGGATGAAAGTTTGACCAAAACTATTTGATAAGAAAACGGTTAATAAACCATTTGCTGTACAACCAAACCGTGTGAGCTAGCAAATCGTTTAATAAAGCAAATACGTGAGGATCGTTTGGCCGAAGTGAAGACCGTTTGATAATTAAACGGTTTCCAAACTGTTTGCTGCAGCCCACGAGAAGAACGAATGAAGTAAAGTAAAATGCAAACTGTTTGCTAAAGTAGAAATGTCCACATGAAACTGTTTAAGCATGCAAACCATTTGGATAAGATATTTTCAGACTGGAATCACACCAAAAAGTGAGGGCCAGTCCAGTGCCTATAAATAGGACCAGTAGGGTCCTCATTTTGAGGACGTTGGTTCTGGGACACAGACAGGCTGCCTGTACACAGGTCTGATCCATATCCAGTGCCGTCCACGCCAGTCTCATTCCACCTACTACCCGTGTTGCAACTAAGGAGACTGAGAAGAGAAGGAAAACAGAGCGAGGGAGACTGTCTGGTCTGTCTTGGCATCTCCTGTTCGTGTCCAGATCTGCACCGACACGACGTAGAAGGCCGCATCATCTTCACCAAACTGCGACTACCTTCTGCACTGAGTTTATGGTAGATTTCTCTCTCTTTCTCATTCTTCTTGTTTCTCGCACCATGAGCAAGTAATATCTTTTCGCTGGGGTGGGGGGACTAGTGCCCCTGCCCATGCAAGCATGTTCCTTTGTTAAGCATTCCATGGCAATGTATATAACTTTCCTTTTTTGTTGTTAATTGGTATGTTCGTAGTTGATGATCTACTTGCTTTCATCTTGTTCTTTCCTATATTGTGAAATCTTCTTTACGTGGGATGGAATGGCGATTTACAAAGTTCGACTCCTTGACAAGAACTTCTGATAGGATTCCTTGAGGTCGTAAGTGTATGATCTGTGAGGGGATAATACATCTAGCCTACAATGACACTTCTGTGATCTAAACATCCGTCAGGGACGACCACAACCTTAGTTGGATTTTGTATCGTCTTTGTTTATCGTCGATGTTAGTTTGTAGATCTATCACCTGCTTGCTTATTGATTAATGCGGTTGACTCCCAAACTAGAAATAGAATGGGATTTCTTCGAGGACGTAAGTGTTTGATCTGTGAGGGGATGAGCCATCTAGCCTTCGGTGACACTTCTATGAGCCTAATGCCTGTATAGGGGACCCACGACCTTCATTGGATTTCTATATCTTCGGAGCCGTAAGTAAGTGATCCGGTTGGTGACAAGACATTTGATGCCTAAGGTGATGCTTACGCGAACCTAACGCCTGTATGGGGGGTTCTGCAGCAGCTCTATTTGGATTGTTATATCTTGACTGGATTGTTTGTGATTTATTGTGTTTGCATGTGTAGTGGTGGTGAAATACGATACCATCCCAACGATTCCATATCATTGATCTAAATCCTACTTAAATTCTGCTCTTTTACTTTCTTGCATTTAGTTTGATCAACCTCAACCAAATCAATCGTTTTAAATATTAGTCTTACTAAGAGCTAGATTCGGCTGACAAGGATTCTTAAAAAGGTTGTCCTTTGGGTTCGATCATTTACTGTACTGCGATAAGACCCATCCGTTTGCCGGTGGTATTATTGCACTTTGATTTTGGTAAAAGCTCGGGGATTTTAACCCCGAGTGAGTTTGTTAGTGCGATAAAATCCCACATCAGCGTACCACCAAGAAAAGATGCCAATGTGCACACAAATAGAAAATGCAATCTCGAGTCGAATAGAGGAGAGATTCACATAAAAAATGCAATCAATGAAATTGCAATCATAAAATAAAAATCTCGAGTCGAATAGAGGAGAGATTTATTTCTTCCTTTCGTACCACCATTCACTCCCTTTTCTACCTAAAGGCATAATGAATGCCTCCACTATCCTAAAATACACCAATGTCAAATCAGGTGTACACTTGTTGTTCTGTGGGTATCTCTGGACTCTTACAAAACTCTTAGAAATGCTTGTTGATTGGAAAAAGTGAGGAGGAAGTGAGGTTGGAAAACAAGCTCAGAAACGAATATATGGTAAGATGTGATCAGTGACCTCACAAGTTGCTTAGTTGAGATGCTTAGTTATACTGAGAAGAAAGGAAATAATCACGATGTGAAGAGGAGGCAACCACACGAGTTGAAAGTATTCATTTGGTGTCTATTTCAGGTTTTGTGTTACTTGAGGACGAGCAACATTTAATTTTGGGGTTCTGATGAATCCAAATTCATCATGATTTTCAGTCACCATTTTGAGCCCAATTCGACTCAATACATTCGATTTCATCTCCTTAAATCTTACAATGTGCAATTTTACTTGGTTGATCAGATTTTCAAGTTATTAACTAGTTTTATATGTATTTGATGCAGATTATGATGGTCACGATGAGGGTGAACCTTCAGCTGGGGGCCCAATTTCACTCAACCCTAGATATACCTCTACTCAAGATCCTCTCAGCCATGGTCTTGATCAATCAGTTTTGATCCTAACGGTTTCATTCATTCAGTTTTGACCTCTCGGTCTTAACCATTCATCCACACAATCTTGATCCAACGATCCACCCTCCTTGGGGTTTGCCTCCAACTGGTTTTTCCCTTCCATATGGTCTCAAGACAGTGTGAAGCCTCATGGTCTCAAGACTGTATGGGCAACCATCTAATTGATACCACAAGGAGCTTCAATGACTATATCCCTGCCACCACCAACGCCTCAAGCCCTAGCGATGTCGTCCTCTTCCTTCCTCTCCATCGACTTGCAACCCTCAACATCCCGTCAACCTGCATCCCATCGACCTGCTTCCCTATGTACATGCTTCTTTCTTCCTCCCCTTCTTCATTCCTGCCACAGACCACCACCTACAAAACCTAACCCTTGACACCCTGCACCGCCCCCACCTCTCTCACGATCCTAGTCTCTACCCTCCACACAGTTTTGAGACCGTGTGACATCAAACAATCTTCGAGACTGTACAACCTTCATCCACCAACAAGTCCATTTGGAAACAATCACGCGAGACCGTTTGGAAGTGAAGAACCGTTGGGATAGCAAACTGTGATGAACCAGTGATCAATCCCCAAGACCATTTCAAACCCATCGGTATTCAAGACTGTTTGCATCTCCAAACCGTTAAGACTCGAGGACCGTTGGAGATGAAGTTCATTTATGTAACATCCCTGACCTGGGTTATGAAGTAACCCTAGATGTTTTGCATAATGAGAGTAATTATATGCATGATTTTGTCTTTGAAAAGTAATTAGGGCTCAAAAGGAATTTATATTACAATTTAGTCCTTTTTGAATATTGTTGAAATCAATATTTTGTTTATTTTGGACTAAACTACAAATTACACAAGTTGAGGGGTCTATTTGCTAATTGTGCATGATAATATGTTCCTCATATGTTAAGGCATCATGCGAATGAATATGATGCAGAGATATGGCTTGTGATAGCCTGAATTCCAAGAAAGAGCCGACAAAGCAATGTTTGTGTATGAAAACCTAGTTTTGGTGTAATGTGCAATTTACCCGAAACCTAGGGTGCAATATGTAAATTACCACTTCAATAAGGTCCCTAATGTTTCTTGGCATCATGTGAAGCAACGAAAATGAGGTGGGCACCTCATTTGATTTAAGTTGAAGGAGAGAGAATCTTGAAATTAAAATAATCAAAATTTAAGCATAATGGATATATTAATGCGAAAATAAATATAATAATTCTAGGGACTTCAAAAAAAATTAATTTGGTGGAATTCAGATGCATGAGTGACCGTCATTGAGCTTGCAAGGATCGAAAATATCTTAAGGAGGTGAAATTCCACTCACCTTATTATAAGGAAAAGAATTCCCACTCAAAAAGATATATTAGTATTATGATGGATTAAGGTGCTTATTTTCTTTTCCCTTAATCCATGGATAATGGAAGGGAGTTCGGTGTCTTTGAGTTGCCTTTGCATGCAAGCAAAACAAGGAGGAAGAGGTGGTACCATTTTTGGAATTAGTTGAATTTTAATTAAACATTTTCTCTTTCATCAAATTCTTATAAAAGAGCCTTTTTCAACCCACCTAAGGGTCTTTTTCGGTTCCTTTTCTTCCCCTTGCTTGCAAAACTGACCAAGAAGGCTAAGGATGGCAGGGAGCACGTCCCCAACCTGTTGGTAAGCCTTTGATCTTCGTTCTTCATGATTTCATGGTGAAAATCATAAAACAATATATGATTTCTTCATTTCTTCACTCCATCTTCAACCCTAGCCGATCCTTTTACTCCAAAAGCTTGAGAAACAACCTTGGGAGGTTGCTAGAGCTTCAACCACCATTGAAGCCATGAATCTTGGAGCTTGGGATCAGATTTGAAGGCATGTTGTATAACTTTAACCCTTAATCTTCGTTATTGAATTCGATTTCTACTTGCAATTGAATTAGTTGTTATTATTGCAACAAACTTGCTTGATTGGTTGAGTTGCCATTGAAATGGTAGTAGCTTTCATGAGTCTAAAGGTTGAAGATGATAACTTGTTCATAAGCTCACACCTTAACCAAATAACAACAACAAACAGTCTTGGACTTTTGGTCCAAACGGTTTGCAAACCGTTTGGTAAAGTTAGGTCCCAAACCATTTGGTTTGGTTGACCGTTTGGTCTAGTTGACTGTTTGGACACCAAACCACATGGCATGGTTGACCGTTTGGTATAGTTGACTATTTGAGGTCTGAACTTAATCAAAGGTTAGATGATGATCCAATGGACTCAATTGAATGATCCAAGGTGTGCACGATCCATCAATTTGTAACCCTAATCAAGTTGATTGATGAAACCCTTGATTGGTCCAATTGATTTGAAGACTTTTGGGGGCAAATAGTCTTGAGACCATTTGATCCCTAATGGTCTTGAAACCATTTGGGACCAAATGGTTTCAAAACTGTTTGGTGGATTGAAGGTTGATGCTTGACCCATGGATGGTCATCTAATGGTTTGGATTGATGGACCTTCCAATTGAATAATCTATGGCCATTCAATGGTGCCATTGGCAATCGATTTGATTGAGATTTGACATAGTTATCCCTTGCGGTTTTGGGACTGATTTGGCACAAACAGTCTTGAGACCGTTTGATACCAAACGGTCTTGAAACCGTTTGGGGCCAAATGGTGGCAAGACCGTTTGGGGCCAAATGGTCTCAAGACCGTTTGGTGGCAAACGGTTTCAAAACCGTTTGGTGGCAAACGGTTTCAAAACTGTTTGGTGAAGTAACTTAAAGACCACATGAAGGTTGTTAGTGGTTCAATCATTAGGATATTAAAGGCAATGATAGTCCTAATTATCTAATGATGATTAGTAATGTTAAACAATAAGGTACAAGAGTTGAAACCCTAAAAGTACCTATGTGATTAGTGTTAATCAAGAAAGAAACCCTAATTGCTAATAAGAGCAATGACTTATTACACTATGTCATTCATAGTTGTATGAGCTTAATTAAGGGTTGATATGACCTAATAAAGTTGAGAGGTATGATAACATAGAGTTGATACATGAGTATGACTCATATGGTGATTAAGGGTATGATTCTTAAGTAATAAGATCATGAAACCCTAATCATGAACCTAAACCCTAATTGACAAGGTTGTTGATCCTTAACCCTAATCCAAGGTATGGATGTAACCCTAATTTGGGGTGATGATGTGAATAAACTTAATTAAGAGTAATGTGATCCAAAACCCTAATTGGGATGAATAGAAACCCTAATTATGGGAATGGATCATGAAACCCTAATTGGGATGAATAGTAAACCCTAATTATGGGAATGGATCATGAAACCCTAATTGGGATGAATAGTAAACCCTAATTATTAAACATTGAATGTAAATCCTTTTATATGGTGAATTTGATGTAAAACCCTAACCGAGGATGGCTTCATGAGGAACCCTGATGTTTGATGTTTTGTGAAGCCCAAACTCAGGGTAATGCTATGTATTGCTCAATGAACCCTAATCTTGAGCAATATGGTGATAAACTATATCTTTGATGTGATAAGGGGATGATTATCCTTAAATGACATGAAATGGGAAACCCTAACCCTAATAAGGGAATAGTGGTATTACCCATGAATAGTGAATTCATATTTGTTGAACATGGTTCTGATATGCAATTGATATCGCTGTATTGTCTGCGCTAACAATGTAGGTATCTTGAAATGATGATCATGGCCAGGTATAAGATATGATGTTTAATTCACTGTTGTGATTGTATCTTGAGTGCCATAATATACCTTGCTACCTTATAAGAGGTATCAAGAGAGTTAATGGGAATCAAGTACCATGTGTGATGCTTACAATAGCAAAGTATCATTTTTTCCTTGGTCAACTGACCTAAAGGTGATGGTTACCTGGAAAAGTGGTAACAATTATTATTAATGAATCAAGGGTTTAATTACCCAGGGCCATATGATTATGGTGATGAAATTGAAATGGGATTGGGTTCCCAATATCGTTTAAGATTGTTAAACAATTGATGAAATTAGTACATGTTTCCTTATAGCATTGTCATAACGAGTTTGTTCTGAGAACTTGCTTGATGCTAAAAGAATATGAAAATGTACTTAATTAATCAAGTGAAATATTTTCATGTAGTGCTCTGAACATAGATCCATCATCGTCAGCAATTGGTGATGGTAAAACATGTATTCTATAGAATTCCTCGAATTCACATATTTGAATATGTGGGGGTAAATGGGCAAAAATATCCTTACGTCCGGGTGAAGAGATTGAGAGAGAGTAAACATTAAACCCCTCAATCCTTCATGTCTCAGGATAGATGTACCATAAATCTCCTGATGGTTGGGATCGATATATCATTAATATCCCAATGTTATTTCATGGCGGTTCGATGGGGATAAATATTAATGCTCTCGATTACCGATGAGAGTGCAGTTGACACTGTAACTCTATAGAAAAGTTCCAGTATACCCTAGAAAGCTATTTGAGCAGTCGACATAGTCCTACTTGTAGTCCTGTGCTGACCAGGATGTGGGAGGTCATGGGAATCTGGCTCTTCCATTGACCTATTTATGGTACCGATTTCGATTCTAGGAATGGTCAGTTGGAGTATGAGGGGTATACCTCATCTCCTCAGAGCTTAAATCTATTTGTAAAATATAATCAACCGTGTAGCATACTTAGATAAGTTTGAAATGCGAGAATAACTGGTTGATGTCATATTGCTTAGCATGTCCCTGATACATAGATATACTTATATTCCTTTAATTCATTTTGAATATGAGACATGCTGCTTAATCAGTTTACAACTGTAATATTGCATAAGAATGTTTCTCTAGTCTGCATAGATGTTGATCCACCTGCTATTGGTTCATATTATCCCACTATTCAGTTTATCTCTATCAAAATTGCAATGACAATGTTTTGGCGGAGAGTTATATCTCCCACTGGGGCAATTTTTATAATTGTCTCACTCCTGTGGGAGTCAATGTTTTTAGGTAGACGCATACATCAAGGCAGAAACTCTTCTACAAGATAAGAACAATAGCAACAGACAAAAGGACAATAGTGATCCAATAGGTGGAGACATTGGCTGTCTGGTCTTTATGTAAATAGTCCTAAAGTTGTATATGTACACTCAGGTCCTAGGAGTTAGTGTTTTGATACTTCGATCTGAGATTTTGGTGCATGTATGCGTCGAGATGCAATGATGCATGTAATGTACATATGAACCAAGATGTAATATTTTACTTTGATTCTATATGAAAGAGTTTTCCTATAAATGGATCTCTTGATAAATGGTTTTAATTTTTAGTGATTTTCAGTAATTTCGCTGCTAACGATCACTTCTGTATTAGTTAATGTGGTTTTATGAGTTGTATGCCACAAGTAAAGTGGTATCAGAGCTCTAGGTTTGTTGAGTCTATAGAGACATATGGTTAAGGTAGTTGAGTCTGTTCTAGTGTCTTCCAGTTTATCTGATAGTGTCTTCTTCTCTTATAGGAGAAGAAGAACTAAGGATGTCTGGATCACACGAAGAACACGCTGCTGAGAACAGTGTTGTTGCACTGGGAAATGGTGCGAGAGGTCAGGACAGGGAGGAACATGTACCTGAACAACCCCAGTTCAACCCAGCTGACATGGGGAGCCCAGCCTTCCAGGTGATGTTTGGGCAGTTCATGGCAGCTATGACCCACATGACAGATAGAATGCCAGTACCTGCACCCAGGGCACCACCCCATGATGAAAGACATGGTGCCGGCAAGACTTTTAAAAGGCTTAAGAGGGTAGGAGCCTAAGAGTATGCTGGTACAGTCGATCCGGAAGATGCTGATCTATGGTTGACTGCGTTGGAGAAAGCCTTCAGAATCCTCATGATTCCTAATGATGAGAGGGTCAGACATGCTGTATATCTCCTCAAAGGAAGTGCTGGCCACTGGTGGACCATTGAGGAGGGTAAAAGACCTGGAGTTGTGATTGGATGGAATGAATTCACCCATGAATTCGTCACTAGATACTTTCACAAGATGTATCTAGATGAGAAGATATCCCAGTTTGAGAAAATCAAACAAGGACCCATGAACATTAGCGACTATGAGGCTAGGTTTATGGAGTCGTTGCGGTTTTTTCCGCACATGGCATCCAATGATGAGGAGAGAATTTGGCGGTTCGAGAAGGGATTGAACGCTGAATTAACCACTCCAGTGTCTGCTCTGGAGAATCGGGAGAGGCTTGCAACTTTTGTGGAGTCTGTAAGACATATAGAGAGGTCTGTAATTGAGAAGCGACAGACCAAGGGCAAGAAGGAATATCCACAGTTTCAAGGGTAGAGTGTTGAGAGTTTCAAGAGACTGAGGTATTCTGTGCCTACACCACCAACAAAGTTTAATACCCAGACGCAGTGGACGTCAAATAAGGGTAGAAACTATAGTTTACCACCAAAGGGAGCTCAAAGCTCAGCCTCTATGTTAGTAACAGGACCACCTAGACCACCAAGGGGGATTATAACCTGTTATAGATGTGGAAAAGAAGGCCATGTGGTGAGGAACTATCCTGAGAAAGTTAGGAGTGTGACCCAGCAACCGAGGCAGAGTCAGCAGGGCTCTCAGAGGCAACAGCTTGGCAGTGGTGCTAGAGGACGTGGACCAGCGTCGCAAGCCAGTTCTTGGACATCTAACAACCTGGTATAGGGTCAAAAGCAAGCAACAACTAGGTTCTATTCTATGAACCAACCTGAAGCAGTAGTTAACCCTCAGGTTGTGACAAGTCAGATGAAACTGCTTTATTCTGATATGTCTTTATCCTGCTTCGTATCCGTGTTAATAGATCTGGGTGCTACACACTCTTTTATCACTCGAGAAGTGATTGATGACTGCAATATGATTGTTAGTCATAGAATAGATAGCTTGTTGTTAGAGACACCTTTGATGGGATCTGCAGTGTTGCGGGAAGTGTGTTCTCCCTGTAATCTTTTCTTTTCTGGTCACTGTATTCAAGTGGATCTTATACCACTTGAGATGCAGGGTTTTGATATAATCCTTGGAATGGACACCTTAGAGAAGTATAAGATCATCTTGGATTGTAGTTCCAAGCAAGCCGTGTTCACAAATGGTGGTGACACATTGATCTTTCAGGGAGATAGAAAGATTCTTCCAACATGTCTTGTGTCTGCTATGGTAGCTGAGAGGCTGATGAGGCAAGGATGCTCTGCATTCTTAGCCCATGTGGTTGATACCAGAATGGAAAGCCCTCATCCTTCTGAAGTTCCTGTAGTCATGGAATTTGAAGATGTATTTCCTAAAGAATTTCCAGGTGTTCCGCCACCCTGAGAGATTGATTTTGAAATAAATCTAATCCCGGATACACAAACAATAGCACAAACACCGTATAGGATGGCACCTGCTAAAATGGCAGAGCTCAAGAAACAACTACAAGAGTTTCTTGAGAAGGGTTTTATCCAACCGAGCACTTCACCCTGGGGTGCTCCAGTCCTTTTGGTTAAGAAAAACGATGGATCAATGCGGTTATGCATTGACTATAGATAGTTAAACAAAGTCACCATACAGAACAAGTATCCTCTACCAAGGATTGATGACTTGTTTGACTAGTTGCGTGGTGCGACTGTCTTTTCTAAGATAGATCTGAGGTCGGGATACCATCAGTTACGTATCAAAGAGGGTGACATACCTAATTCTGCCTTAAGGACAAGGTATGGTCACTATGAGTTCACAGTTATGTCATTTGGACTAACTAATGCACCAACTGCATTTATGGAACTCATGAATAGAATCTTTCGACCTTTTCTAGATCAGTATGTTGTCATCTTTATATATGACATCCTGATATATAGTAGAGATGCTCAACAACATGAGCAACATCTTTGCCAAGCTTTGACTTTGCTAAGGGAGCATAAGTTATATGCTAAGTTTAGCAAATGTGAGTTCTGGTTGCCAGAAGTTTCTTTTCTTGGACACATAATATCTTCCTTAGGTATTGGTGTTGATCTTAAGAAGGTAGAATCTGTCCTGTAATGGGAACAGCCGAAAACACCTACAGTGATAAGAAGTTTCCAAGGACTGGCTGGCTATTACAGAAGGTTCATTAAGAACTTCAGTTCAATAGCCTTACCCCTGACCAAATTGACCAGGAAGGAGATTCCTTTTATTTGGAATGACAAGTGTCAATAGTCTTTCCAAATGCTGAAGGAAAGGTTAACATGTGCTCCTGTGTTGGTACTACCTGAGCAAGGAAAGGGGTATATAGTTTTGTGTGATGCATCTAAGAATGGCTTAGGATGTGTGCTAATGCAGGATAAACAAGTGATTTCTTTTGCTTCTCGACAGCTTAAGAAACACGAGGAGAATTATCCGACACATGATATGGAATTAGCTGCTGTGGTCCATGCCTTGAAGATCTGGAGACATTATCTCTATGGAGAAACATTCCAGATTTTCACAGACCATAAAAACATAAAGTACATCTTTTCTCAGCATGAGTTAAACATGAGGCAACACCACTGGATGGAATTAATCAAGACTATGACTGTACAATTGATTATCATCCAGGGAAGGCCAATGTAGTTGTTGATGCACTAAGTAGAAAATCAGAAACACCAACCCTAGATAAAGCACAACTCAACTCCTTAGTGTTCTCTAAGAGAGATATGTTTATCTCCTTAAGGCAAGACAATGTACAACTCAAAGTGTCATTGTTAGTCAGGATGATGGCTGAGATGCACATAAAACCAACTCTGAGACACCAGATCAAAGAAGCACAATAGACTGATTTTATGATTCAGCAGATTAGGTCAGAATATGGTAGTGAGAAGCGGGATGGCTTCCATGATTCTGATGATCAGTTAGTCTGTTACCATGATAGGATGGTAGTACCTGATGTTGATAATTTAAGAAAGTTAGTCCTGGAGGAAGCTCATTCTTCAATGTATGCTATGCATCCAGGGAGCACCAAGATGTATCATAACTTAAAAGATATGTATTGGTGGCCTGGTTTGAAGAAGGATGTTGCTGAGTTTGTTATACGGTGTCTGGTGTGTCAGCAAGTTAAAGCTGAACATCAAAAGCCCACAGGAACAATGCAACCCCTGCCTATACCATAGTGGAAGTGGGATCATGTAACTATGGACTTTGTGGTTGGTTTGCCTAGAATAGCCAAAAGTCATGATTCCATTTGGGTGATAGTTGATAGGTTAACAAAGACATCACATTTCTTACCTGTAAAAACAACCTATACAGCTGAGAAGCTTGCACAAATCTACATAGATGAGATAGTGTGGTTGCATGGGGTACCGGTTACAATAGTTTCTGATAGAGGTCCTCAGTTTATGAGTCATTTTTGGGAATGACTTCATAAAGCTTTGGGCACTCAGCTGAGGTTTAGTACATCTTTACATCCTCATATAGATGGATAGTCTAAGAGGACAATACAAACCTTGGTGGACTTTCTTAGATCATGTGTCCTACAGTTTGTGGGGAGTTGGGATCTACATCTGAGCTTGATAGAGTTTGCTTATAATAACAACTATCAACATAGTATTAAGATGGAACCATATGAGGGTCTGTATGGTAGACGTTGTAGATCTCCCCTATGTTGGTATGAAATTGGTGAGTACCAACTTTTCGGTCCTGAGCTGGTCCAACAAACAACTGAGAAGATAAAGGTCATACAACAATAGTTGAAAATAGCTCATGATATACAGAAATCCTATGCGGACAAGCATCGTAGACCCTTAGAATTCCAAGTCGGAGACAAGGTGTACCTTAAGGTTTCACCATGGAAAGGTATCCTGAGATTTGGAAAGAGAGGGAAGTTAGCTCCGAGATTTATGGGGCCTTATCCAATCATTGAAAAGATAGGAAAGGTGGCCTATAAGCTGGAGTTACCACCTGAGTTGCATAGATTGCACCCAGTGCTTCATATCTCTATGTTGAGGAAGTGTCATCTTGACACTGAGTTAGTTCTACAACCTGTGGAGGTAGAACTAAATGATGACATATCTTATGTTGAAGGACCAATGTTGATTCTTGATAGAAGAATCAAGAAGTTGAAAAAGAAAGATATTAGTCTTGTAAAAGTCCTCTGGAATCACCGTGGCATTGAAGAAGCTACGTGGGACCTAGAGGATGAGATGAGAAGGAAATATGCTACTCTTTTCTCTTAATGTTTTGTTGATGATTTCGGGGGCGAAATCATTGGAAGGGGTGGATAAACTTGTAACATCCCTGACCTAGGTTATGAAGTAACCCTAGATGTTTTTCATAATGAGAGTAATTATATGCATGTTTTTTTCTTTGAAAAGTAATTAGGGCTCAAAAGGAATTTATATTACAATTTAGTCCTTTTTGAATATTGTTGAAATCAATATTTTGTTTATTTTGGACTAAAGTGCAAATTACCCAAGTTGAGGGGTCTATTTGCAAATTGTGCATGATAATATGTTCCTCATATGTTTAGGCATCATGGGAATGAAGATGATGTAGAGATATGGCTTGTGATAGCCTGAATCCCAAGAATGAGCTGACAAAGCAATGTTTGTGCATGAAAACCTAGTTTTGGTGTAATGTGCAATTTACCCAAAACCTAGGGTGAAATATGTAAATTACCACTTCAATAAGGTCCCTAATGTTTCTTGGCATCATGTGAAGAAAGAAAATGAGGGGGGGCACCTCATTTGATTTAAGTTGAAGGAGAGAGAATCTTGATTTTAAAATAGTCAAAATTTAAGCATAATGGATATATTAATGCAAAAATAAATAAAATAATTCTAGGGCCTTCAACCAAAATTAATTTGGTGGAATTCAGATGCATGAGTGACTGTCCTTGAGCTTGCAAGGATCGAAAGTATCTTAAAGAGGTGAAATTCCACTCACCTTATTATAAGGAAAAGAATTCCCACTCAAAAAGATATATTAGTATTATAATGGATTAAGGTGCTTATTTTCTTTTCCCTTAATCCATGGATAATGTAAGGGAGTTCGGTGGCTTTGATTTGCCTTTGCATGCAAGAAAAACAAGGAGGAAGAGGTGGTACCATTTTTGGAATTAGTTGAATTTTAATTAAACATTTTCTTTTTCATCAATTTCTTATCAAAGAGCCTTTTTCAACCCACCTAAGGGTCTATTTCGATTCCTTTTCTTCCCCTTGCTTGCAAAACCGACCAAGAAGGCTAAGGACAGCAGGGAGCACGTCCCCAACCTGTTGGTAAGCCTTTGATCTTCGTTCTTCATGATTCCATGGTGAAAATCATAAAACACTGTATGATTTCTTCATTTCTTCACTCCATCTTCAACCCTAGCCGATCCTTTTACTCCAAAAGCTTGAGAAAGGACCTTGGGAGGTTGCTAGAGCTTCAACCACCACTGGAGCCGTGAATCTTGGAGTTTGCAATCAGATTTAAGGCAGGTTATATAACTTTAACCCTTAATCTTTGTCATTGAATTCGATTTCTACTTGCAATTGAATTAGTTGTTATTATTGCAACAAACTTGCTTGATTGGTGGAGTTTCCATGGAAATGGCAGTAGCTTTCGTGAGTTTAAAGGTTGAAGATGATAACCTGTTCATAAGCACACACCTTAATCAAAGAACAACAACAAACAGTCTTGGACTTTTGGTCCAAATGGTATGCAAACCGTTTGGTAAAGTTAGGTCCCAAACCGTTTGGTTTGGTTGACCGTTTGGTTTGGACACCAAACCGCATGGCATGGTTGACCGTTTGGTATAGATGACCGTTTGAGGTCTGAACTTAATAAAAGGTTAGATGATCATCCAATGGACTCAATTGAATGATCCAAGGTGTGCACGATCCATCAAGTTGTAACCCTAATCAAGTTGATTGATGAAACCCTTGATTGGTCCAATTGATTTCAAGACTTTTTGGGGCAAACGGTCTTGAGACCTTTTGATCCCAAACGGTATTGAAACCATTTGGGACCAAAAAGTTTCAAAACCATTTGGTCGATTGAAGGTTGATCCTTGACCCAGGGATGGTGATCTAATGGTTTGGATTGAGGGACCTTCCAATTGAATAATCTATGGCCATTCAATGGTGCAATTGGAAATCGATTTGATTGGGATTTGACCTAGTTAGCCCTTGCGGTTTTGGGACTAATTTGGCCCAAATGATCTTGAGACCGTTTGAGACCAAACGGTCTTGAAACTGTTTGGGGCCAAATGGTATCAAGACCGTTTGGGGACAAACCGTCTCAAGATTGTTTGGGGCTAAACAGTTTCAAAACCATTTCGTGATGTAACTTCAAGACTGAATGGAGGTTGTCAGTGGTTCAATCATTAGGATATTAAAGGCAATGATAGTCCTAATTATCTAATGATGATTAGTAATGTTAAACAATAAGGTACAAGGGTTGAAACCCTAAAAGTACCTATGTGATTAGTGTTAATCAAGAAAGAAACCCTAATTGCTAATAAATACAATGACTTGATACACTATGTCATTCATAGTTGTATGAGCTTAATTAAGGGTTGATATGACCTAATCAAGTTGAGAGGTATGATAACATAGATTTGATACATGAGTATGACTCATATGGTGATTAAGGGTATGATTCTTAAGTAATAAGATCATGAAACCCTAATCATGAACCTAAACCCTAATTGACAAGGTTGTTGATCCTTAACCCTAATCCAAGGTATGGTTGTAACCCTAATTTGGGGTGATGATGTGAATAAAATTAATTAAGAGTAATGTGATCCAAAACCCTAATTGGGATGAATAGTAAACCCTAATTATGGGAATGGATCATGAAACCCTAATTGGGATGAATAGTAAACCCTAATTATGGAACATTGAATGTAAATCCTTTTATAGGGTGAATTTGATGTAAAACCCTAAATTAGGATGGTTTCATGAGGAACCCTGATGTTTGATGTTTTGTGAAGCCCAAACTCAGGGTAATGCTATGTATTGCTCAATGAACCCTAATCTTGAGCAATATGATGATAAACTATATCTTTGATGTGATAAGGGGATGATTATCCTTAAATGACATGAAATGGGATACCCTAATCCTAGTAAGGGAATAGTGGTATTACCCTTGAATAGTGAATTCATATTTGTTGAACATGGTTTTGATATGCAATTGATATCGTTGTATTATCTGTGCTAACAATGCAGGTATCTTGAAATGATGATCATGTCCAGGTATAAGCTATGATGTTTAATTCATTGTTGTGATTGTATCTTGAGTGCCATAATATACCTTGCTACCTGATAAGAGGTATCAAGAGAGTTAATGGGCATCAAGTACCATGTGTGATGCTTAGAATAGCAAAGTATCATGTTTGCCTTGGTCAACTGACCTAAAGGTGATGGTTACCTGGAAAAGTGGTAACAATGCTTAATAATGAATCAATGGTTTAATTACCCAGGGCCATATGATTATGGTGATGAAATTGAGAAGGGATTGAGTTCCCAATATCTTTTAAGATTGTTAAGTAATTGATGAAGTTAGTACATGTTTCCTTATAGCATTGTCATAATGAGTTTGTTCTGAGAACGTGCATGATGCTAAAAGAATATGAAAATGTACTTAATTAATCAAGTGAAATATGTTCATGTAGTGCTCTGACCATAGATCCATCATCGTCAACAATTGGTGATGGTGAAATAGGTATTCTATAGAATTCCTGGAATTTGCATATTTTGAATATGTGGGGGTAAATGGGCGAAAATATCCTTATGTCCACGTGAAGAGATTGAGAGAGAGTAAACATTAAACCCCATAATCCTTCATGTGTCAAGATAGATGTACCATAAATCTCCTGATGGTTGGGATGGATATATCATTAATCTCCCAATGTTATTTCATGTCGGGTCAATGGAGATAAATATTAATGCTCTCGATTACCGATGAGAGTGCAGTTGATGCTGTAACTCTATAGAGAAGTTCCAGTATACCCTGGAAAGCTATTTGAGCAGTCGACATAGTCCTGCTTGTAGTCCTGTGCTGACCAAGATGTGGGAGGTCATGGGAATCCGACTCTTCCATTGACCTATTTGTGGTACCAATTTCGATTCTAGGAATGGTCGGTTGGACTATGAGCGGTATACCTCATCTCCTCAGAGCTTAAATCTGTTTGTAAAATATAATCAGCTGTGTAGTGTACTTTCATATGATTGAAATGCGAGAATAACTGGTTGATGTCATATTGCTTAGCATGTCCCTGATACATAGATATACTTATATTCCTTTAATTCATATTGAATATGAGACATGATGCTTAATCAGTTTACAACTGTAATATTGCACAAGAATGTTGCTCTAGTCTGCATAGATGTTGATCCACCTGCCATTGGTTCATATTATCCCACTGTTCAGTTTATCTCTATTATACTGCAATAATAATGTTTTGGTGGAGAGTTATATCTCCAGCTGGGGTAATTTTTATAATTGTCTCACTCGCGTGGGATTCAATGTTTTTAGGTAGACGCAGACATCAAGGCAGAAACTCTTGTGCAGGAGAAGAACAACAACAGCAGACACAGGGACAATAGTGATCCAATAGGTGGATACATTGACTGTCTGGTCTTTATGTAAATAGTCCTAAAGTTGTCTATGTACTCGCAGGTCCTAGGAGTTAGTGTTTTGATACTTCGATCTGAGATTTTGGTGCATGTATGCCTCTAGATGCAATGATGCAAGTAATGTACATATGAACCAAGATGTAATGTTTTACTTTGATTCTGTATGAAAGAGTTTCCTATAAATGGATCTCTTGATAAATGGTTTTAATTTTTAGTGATTTTCAGTAATTCCGCTGCTAACGATCGCTTCCGCATTAGTTAATCTTGTTTTATGAGTTGTATGCCACAGTTTGGACGATGAAGACCGTTTGGATGGAGGAATGCCAAAGACCATTTGGGGCGCAAACCGTTAGGTCCTCAATACAGTGAGAGGCACAAACCATTAAGTAGTGATCCTCCTCCAAACCATTTGGAGACCATCAATCCTCAAGAAAGTTTGGTAGAAATCGATCTCAAGACCGTTAGGAGCCTCTCGATGCCCAAACTGTTCAAGCAGACTGTTTGCTCCAAATCGTGTGAAGAGCACTCACGCCAAAAATGTGAGGACCTGACCAGTGCCTATAAATAGAGCCACAAGGGTCCTCATTTATGCATCAGACCCAGGACGTCGGTAGGTTGCCTGAACGTAGGTTCAATCCTGATCATCCACGTACATCTACACCATTGACACTTCACTTGCTGCTCCTACTGCGGGCAAGAAGGTCAAGATGAGAGAAGAAGATATGCCCAGTATTCCTTGGTGGTTCTTCCTCCTCGTCCATATCTGCTCTAACACGACATAGAAGACCGCATCATCTTCACCGAGCTATGACTACATTATGCATCATGCTCATGGTGGAACCTTCCCTCTCTCTTGTTCTTCTTGTTTCTCACATCATGAGAGAGAAGATCCTTTTCTCTGGGGTGCGGGGACTAGCCCCGCTACTTGTACAAGCATGTTCTCTTGTTAAACATTCCATGGAAATGTATATAACTTTTTATTTCATTGTTAATTGTTAATGTTTATAGATTGATTACCTGCTTGCTTTCATATTGTTCTTCCCTAAGTTGTGAGAACTTCTATATGTTGGGTACAATGTAGATTAAAGAGGTTGACTCCCAAACTAGAAATAGAATGAGATTACGTGAGGTCGTAAGTGTATGATCTGTGAGGGGATGAGCCATCTAGCCTACAATGATGCTTATGTGGCCTAAACATCCCTCAGGGAGGGATGCAACTTCAATTGGATATCTATATCGTCGTCGTTAATCGTCAATGTTTTCTTGTAGATTAATCATCTTCTTGCTTGTCGATTAGCATGGTTGACTCCCTGATTAGAAATAGAAAGGGATTTCTTGAGATCATAACTGTATAATCCGTGAGGGTACGAGCCATCTAGCCCACGATGACGCTTCTGTGTGCCTAAACATCCCTCATGGAGGGCCACAACTTCAGTTGGAAATTTGTATCTTCAGAATCGTAAGTGCATGATTTGGATAGCGTTGTGATATCCGATGCCTAAGGTTATGCTTACGTGAACCTAAACATCCCTCAGGGAGGGTTTGCAATAGTTCTATTTGGATAGTTATATCTTGCTTGGATGTTTGATGTTTGGATGTGTTTGCATGTGTACTGGTGGTGAAACCCGATACCATCCCAATGATCCCATATCATTAAACTAGATCAATTTTGATTCTGCTCTATACTTTCCTGCAATTAGTTTAATTAACCTCAAATCAACCTTGTTTTAAATATTAGCCTTACTTGAACCAGACTAGACTAGAAATGATTCTTAAAAACATTGTCCCTTGGGATTCGATCCTTAACTATACTTTGATAGACCCGTCCACTTGCGGGTGGTATTATGGCACAAGGTTTTAGTTAAAAGCTCTGGGATTTCAACCCCGAGTGAATTTCTTAGTGCGATAATGAACCACATCACACCTCTACCACTACTTCCATTGTTGTACCCTCTAATCCTAGTCGATCTGCCTCTACACCTACCCCTGGTGTGCTACCTCTCCCTACTAGCCGCATAGCTACCCTACTTGCAGGACTTGGCACATCTGCTCCCACTTTCCCTGAAGCCCAAGAGCTACATGAGCTTGGTATATCTTGGGCTGATCATAATGACATGTGGCCCGGTCACAGTTTTGGTCCTTCTATCGTTGAGGAGATGCCTGAACAAGTTGATGAGGAAGCTATTATTGTTGATGAAGCATCTGAGGATGATGGTGAGGATGGTTTTGATGGTGATGGCTTTGATGGTGCCTTTAGTGATGAAGGTGAAGATGCTTCCTCTACTACACCTTCAGATGGCAATGTGGACTATGAGTCTGAACCTTCTAATGATGATGCTAATGTTGATGACCCTCTGGACTTATATGGCTCACTACAAAAAAAAGATATTAGCTACAATTATTATAACTACATATATTCTATTTATAGCTAAAAGTACATTTCTTTACAAATTATAACAATACAAGTAAAACAATTATAGCTAGTTCTAATAACTACACATTTTGACTACATACCTTGTTCAACTACAATTTTTGTATTTACTTCAACCCCGTCTACCCTCCTCCCCATTCTTCCCCTCTTCCAAAATAACAAAGACGATCAAAAATTTTAGTTTTCGCGCGCGCTGGGTATACTTGTTCCCGATTGGCACGGCCAACATCCCCTCTTCTCCTCTGGTCAAATGCAAAAACATTACACACCTTCCCCCTATCCTCCGCCCTCCCTAAATCATGCTCTCTCCCTCATCTTATCTGTTACCTTCACCCTCTCTAGTACCTAATTCAATCATGCTCTCTTCCTATTACTCTCTTCGTCGATCACACTCTCTTGCTCTCACCCTCTACTTTCCCCACACGCCGGTCCCTTACCCCCATGCCCATATGTCCTCCCGTTCACCCCAATCACAAATTTCCCTTCTTCTGGACATCTTCCCGACCTTCTACCACCATCTCCTCAATATTCTCAGATTATACCAATAGGAAGCTCCTTTTAGAGTCATGACACTTCTGCTCACCACGATACTTGGCTAAAGAGGTGGATTCAGAGCCCCGACTCTTTTTTCTGAAGAGGTGGATTCAGATCCCTAACTCCTATGGCCATGTAGGAAGAATAATATGGGGATGCTTTCCCTGTAGGAGGATTGTTCGAATCTCTAGCCCGGAAGTTGAAAAACAAGATTCTGGTAAGCCAAATGGACACCGTGACAACCATTGTGATGATGGTGGACAAATATAGTCAATATGTCATTCTGGAGGCATAGGGTCTAGGTAGCTCACTTGTAAATGGAGTGGGTGGTGAACTTTAGCTTTCTACTCATTCTGTCTATGGATTTAGCAACCATGCCTCATGTCCTAAGCTTAGAATTCTTTTAATCCTGATAATGTTTCATACAGCTGAATGGTACCTCCACTTTGATTTGTTTCATTTTTTGTGAACGTGTGATTTAGTCTACTTGCACTTCAATTTTTTTGCTACTTTCTTCTTGTGATTTCCTTCCCCTTCAATCTACTCTTATATTTTCCCCTAAATAACGTGATCAATTATAAAAACTTGTTTTGTTCCAGATATTCACATGTTAACTTCTACATCAAATGGATTTGACTGCCTGAAAATGAAGCAGATGTTGGGATCCATATCTATCTATGGGTCCCCTTAGCAGTAGAACTACCACATGCTCCAAATGATGCACATATTGGGACTCCATCAGTCATAATGCTGGCTTTGAATGTCCCTAGAAGCATCACAATCTTCGTGTTGGCTTTCGATGTCTTTGCAGCATGAAGAGGTTCTCATTATTTACATCTGGGAAGATGGATGACATTATTATATGGAATGCATGAAAGAGATTAGGGAATGTATCTCTCCATACACTATTGGTAAGAGTCCCTAATTGAAGTGGCATTTCAATTTATCCATGCCTTTAGATAATACTTGACTACCATTATACAATATACTTCTTTCATGCATTGCAATTATGTTAAGAAACCCATCATTTTAATGCTTAATTGGTGTTTCCTTGGTGAACATTCTTATACAAACCACACCATTAGGCCTGTCTGTATGAGAGTTGGACGGAACTTGAATGTAAACCATGCATACCGTGCTTCTTGATATGGTCAAGAAAGTGTACAACTACCTTGAAAGCTTAACTTAGGATGTAGTACGTTACAGTGTATCATTCATAAATAACATTATAGCCAAATTCTTTAGAAAATCAATTTAGTGGTGGCTAAGGCAAGTGGTTTTATATCAATGTGCTAGATAACACATCTTTAAGTATGCCATTCACAACTAGAAAGTTGTAAGAGGATACACATCCATCATATATGAAGAGAAGTAATAAATACAAATATCTTCACTGTTTGGTTTTTGCCTTAAGCCTTTCTCCTTTCTATGTATTAGATTTTTTTCTTGGCAACATACCATAAATAAGGTGCCTTTATTTATGTAAAAGTATTTAGTGTACTCAAGTCAGGACAGAACAACCTGATTGGTAATTTATTTTTCTTTCTTGTTGTATATTCTTTAGTGTTTCTACTTTCTTTATAACAATAGGTTTCATAGGTGATTTAGTGATCATATTTTGGACCTAAAATGTGTTAGGGTTGATGTAACAGTTTGTCTAAAGATGTTGATGATGCCACTGGGAGGGTGTCCCTTATATCTGCACTTTTGGTACTATTGTGGAGTAATTATCCATTTGGTTTCCTCATGGTGGCCAAACTTAGCTCCTACATACATGTCATGGTGTATTAAAATCGTGTGGTTGAAATGTAGTGAGCTACTATGTATTATCTAGATACATTTTTCGGAACTCTGTAATAGTTTTACTATGCACCAACTAGCCCTGCCATTATTATAGTATATATTAAGGTGAATGCAGTAGTACTCAATAATATTTCTAGAGGCTAATGAATGTCATTTATTTCGCTTCAGCAAAAAACAAGCGAAAAGTGTTAGGAAAATGGGTAGAGAAAAGTTGGAGTCTCTCTGGGGTTGTCAAATCAAGATTTCTTATGCAAATTCTTTTGCTACCGAGCTTAAGAATTTTCTAGATGCTTAGGAGTATGATGTTGTAAGGAAAACAAACATAAAGTATATATATTATAATTCATAAGGTGTCAAGGGGCTTAAAATCAGAAGGGGCCCATCCCAAGCTCAAACTGAGGAAGAAATAGAAGAACATGAAGCCAATGTTGTATCAGTTGGTAGAAGTTGATGGTATTGCATTAGTTTGTAATTTAATTTCTATGTTTTTCTATATCCTCAATATATATAGATAATGTTATTATTCATTTAAGAATTTGTTTATCAGAGCATATAATCAAAGTTAATAACCATAACTAGTAACCCTTTTAGCTTTAGATCCAGATCTGGAATCTAGTTTAAAATTATGCATGACTATGTTGACCAGCTGAGTAATCATGAATCTTGGGTGGTTGATCATATCAATTGAGGTTATCTTGAGACTGGTAGTGTGCTTTTACCCCCACTTCAGCTGCAATGCACAATGGAATGAAGAGTCTTTTGATATATAATCTATTTGATTGCGTTTTGAAGTTCCAGATATAAACATCTAGATGAGTACTTGGTAATATAATATGATGAGTATGGTTTAGTGTGTATTTGCATATTTGTCTTGAAACATTAGATATAAACACATGATAGTGTTTGCAAAGCTAGTTGCTTTTACTCTGATATTTTGAGCCGAGCAAAAGATTCTAAACAACAATCTATAACTCGTGTTAGTAGTAGTAACCATGCTAAAGGGACTACAGAATAGTAAAAACCATTCTGATCCTGTGATTTTTCTTAGAAGAAGTAATCAATATCTTATCTCAAGTGAAATGTGTCTTCTAGTAATGAAGGTACACCCTCTTGTGACATGTTATTTAGTTTGTGTCAATAGTGGATGTAGAATCCCCGTCGGTTACACGTAATTTGATCTTAATGTTTCTAGAGTTGGACTTATGCATTCTGGTTTTATTCTATAAAATTATTTATAACATGCAAAAATTCAAGAAGTCCATAGAAATTTGCCATGTTATATTCTATTTCATATCTGACATTTGGCTGACCGAAATGTCATAGAAAATTATGAATTCTGGTTTTATTTTCTGAAACTAGTTACTATGTTGCAAGGTGATTTCTACCTAATTTGTGTTGTTTCTACTATGCTAGCACTCACTTTGCATGTCTCTAGTATTGAGATTACATGAGGTTGTGTGGTGCTTGGAGTTCACATATTCATTGTGCATCTATCAAGAAAGATAGTAAGACTCTCATATGGAATGAAACTTTCTCCTATTCTCTATCTTGTTCCCAGTAGCTGTGATGATCTAGACAACCTTAATGATAAGAATATTCATATGATTTCTTTATGTATTTTTCTCTATATGTAGAAGGAAATAAATGCTAGGAAAATCACCAGATCTAGGCTTTCAAAAATTATTCTTAATGATTTCAAAAGTTTGATCTAACTATTCTTGGTGGTTCTTTTTGTCTAGGTTCATGGGTAGTGTTGGTTAAATTTTCCATTGTCTCGTGTCCCATATTAATTTCCCTATTGACTCTATGTTAGGTTGTGAGCCTTCAGATTCTGATCTGAAACTACAGGTGTATTTCAACTCCTTACCACTGTTAGAGAGTTGGGATCTGAGGTACTTGATGGTATCGAAATATTACATATTCTAAACCATAGTTGATCTTCAGTTGTGGAAACTATGATGGACATAACTCTAGATCACTGATAAATGGTTGAACATTAAGGACCTTGCCTTGTTTTATACACGTAATGAATCTAATGTTATGATATTGGGATGGAATTGTGCTAATCTAGTCATGTCTTGATATGCCATGGCTAGGGATGGCAATTCTATCCGTTGCATCCACAAACCATGGACATCCACCTCTGTTTACTCATTTCTAACGGTTGCTCGTGGCATGATCAGATGGTGGGCCATATGTCCATTTCTTATGCATGGATGAGGACCAATAGTGGGTGCAACCCGTCTCCGCAACACAACGAATGGATCAACACACTTCATGCCAACTTCTATGCATTTTTTGAGTCAGTGGGTTCCATTCTTGTATCGAAAACACATTAAGAAAACATCAAGTTAGTTTCCAACTGCAACTTCGTCTTTTTAGTGCCATCCATCCCCTTTCATCACTCTTCATACTCCCACCCTATCCTTTCTTAAATTCACATCCACGATCCATCAAGCTCAAGAACAATGGATAAGTTTGAGGTGGCCGACCACTAGCCACTTCACCAACGGATGTTGACCACTGGTGGCAGAAAGCTGAAGCAACAACAATCGCCTGTGGTGCACCTACAATGACCACTACCCGTCATGGACCTTCATCAACGACGACCACTGATGGCAGAGAAACACAATAAAAATAGCCAACCCCGACGTCTGTGTCGGCAGAGAGCACTGCCATGGACCTTTAACCACTTCACAAAAGATGACCACCAGTGGCAGAGAGCTGCAACATCAATAGTCACCCCCAATGGGTGTGTCGTTGACCTCCATCATCATGGACCTTCAACCACTTCACCGACAATGATCACCACTGGCTTATGGAATCATGATGATGCTCCTCTAGCTCCAGCGGGATGGAATGCAACACCATCATTGTCACGCCATTTGGAAGAGTTGTGTACAAGTGGTGAAGAACACATAGAATTTTGCAAGTTCGGGCCTTCTGCATGTTGCCTACTGTAGCACAAGGTTAATTGTGGTGCCCAAAGTCAATTTTGGATCTATCAATGTCTATCGTGTAGTGAACGTGTTGTAGGAGACATACCCTTCACCATCACTCCCTATATCTATGAAATGGACATGTAGTTGTAGTTCCCTGTGACTTCATGCTCCCATTATCTCATTGTTCCTCTGGGGTTGCGGCAGAATAGGTCCGGATTGAACTTGCAATTTTTTGTGCCTTAAAGCATTTGAGAGGAGGCAAAAATGATGGATTCACATGCAGTGAAAGTACATATTCCCAAGTAGAAGCCAATACAACTTTCAATAGAAGCAAACTTTTGGTGTTGTAGAGTCACGCCATTAAATCCATCAATACATATTCACACAACACCAACACTTGCATCATGCCTCTAGAATCGAGAAACTAACTTGCTAGTTAAATTATTGAATTCTTAACATTACGTTGTAATATTACAATATAAATGGGAATATCATTTTGCTAGAATCTTTGAAGTGAATATGGATGCCAAGATGGTATAGGACGACACATTATAGTGAATATAGTTTTTTAGCAGGGTAGTGCTCAATAGGGCAATGAGTTATGGTGACACGGAAGAGAGATGGATGGTGAGGAGAGTCATTACAGGGACAAGGTCAAGGAGGGTTTAAGAATAAGAAATGAAAAGACTAAACAAGTCATGTCAGGGTAAAGTTGGATGTTAGAGATGTATTATATGCATTAGAATGATGCTAGTGGATAGGTAGCTTGCAAGTTTTATGGCAGCCCAAAAAGGAATGCACGGGTTGGACTGTTGGAGTGAGGTTTTGCTATTCGTTATCCTTATTAAATGGCCTTGTAATGGAGGTGATAGAGTTGGATGTTGCAACACTAGTAAAGCTATCATCTGGTTGAGGGAAGGAACTTGGAATTGATTATTAATTTTTGTTGAGTATTGCATGTCAAACTCAACTGTGTTTGAGGAAATTAGTGTACTTATGTTGGGTTTAGGCTCTATATGTTTTAAACTTGACTTTTATGCATGTATATTATTTTCATGCGACTGGGAAACTTCAAAATACACATATAGTTTAAGAAAATAATCTTTTATGAGAAGACACATTCCATTGTCATTTGTAATGGTACATGTGAGGTCATATATCTGTCCATTTTTAGTTTAAGGTTCCATTGCCTTAAAGTTATGTTTCATAAAAGTTATACATGGTGATACCAAAGCATTACTGATGGTCTTTGTGATTAAGTTCAGTGTTATGGTTTTATGTTCCTACCTATTGTGTGAATGAGTTAGACCTTGAGCTGAAGCTTATTATTCATTTTATGGTGTTCAGTAGAGATAGTTGTTTTCAAAATCAGAGTCATATATATAAGGTTTTGAGATCTCGTATCATGTTACAGACCTAGTAGGACCTATAGATGGTTTTAAATAAGTGCTATGTTTTACTATTTTCTTATTGATGATGGTGATTGTTGGGTCTAGACTTGTCTCCTTGATCTATTACAGCTACTTCTATGATTCTTTTTTATGATGAATAACAGTTCTATGTGTTGTCATGGGGAAATATGTAACTTAATCCATTTTCTGTCAAAATTTGTTGTTGTTCTGATTCACCTTTGATTGTTTGGGCTTGTTGGTCTAGTTGATGAAGCAATATGTTAGATAAAGCGTGTGAAGGAACTTTATTTGCATTTTGTTCATACACAGGCTTATCATAATCATCATTGTGTTACACTTGGGGTGCATTTCCTTAATATGTATGGTTTACCATGATGCAGAAAATGGTGTTGAAGCAATAAGACGAGGTTGGGCTAAGTATCTACATCACCTGGTTCTTCCTTCAAGTATCACATATGTGATGATGTATTTCAATTAACTCTCGCTCTAGGAGCAATGATGACCACATACCTAACACAAAAGGGTATTACAATGAGTTTAACTTTCCACCTTCATGTTTCTCCATATCATAGAGTAGCAATGTTCAATATATGTAAGTTTTAATTCTGAAGAAATGGAAATAGTAGAAATTTATCAAGGTTTTAAAATATGAACCTGATCTCAAAATTTACTGCAAAAAACTCAAATAGAACCCTTGTTATACATACAAAAAGGTTTGGACCTATCAAGATTTTTACAATGAAAATTCACTTGTAACCATCTCTAGCATTGTAGCATACGAACTTACTTAGTAGAAATTTGTTTCCAATGACCTAATGATTGGTAAAGGGGATGCCATATCTCACAACATCTAGACAATCTCACAACATCTAGACAATCATGCAATTAGCACCTATATCCAGACAATTTTTTAAGCCACAAACATGGTGAGACTGCATGGAAACCTAGATGGTGGAATTCTTATGGCAAAATGCTTAGAAACTCTAGGGTTTCTAAATGATGGGATCACTAATCCCCTGAATCCAAAGGTAATGGTATTCGAGCCACATATCCATATGGTGTATAGGCATCTCACTTTATGTTATTTTGTCTAGTGTCTGCTGTGATACACACCCCACTAGGGTAAGTTGCCTAAATTTGAAGATATCAGAATAAACAACAGTATCACCATCATAGGTTTTAATATGTCAATATTCATCAATGAAGGACTTTACTCCAGTAACTTGGATAAAGACATGGTGTAGAATTCCTTATTCGGTGATATATAACATTTAACCAAGGCAATGTGAGGTAAATGAACATACGATACATGTTTTAGGGAAACCATGTTTTCAATTGTTGGTTCTGTGAGTAACATTTGTTGGTTCTTTGTAGAAACCATGTTTCTGATCGGGGTACATAGGTAAGGTTTTGTTTTACTTTTTAATATATCCTTACTTTATTGACTATACTCTTAATTGGGTTTTCATTACTGTATGGAATGTGTATGCCATCTATCTCTTAATAGAACACTGAGTATATCATTCCTTTACTGATTGTGGGTCATGTTTGTTTGGTTGAAATTATGCAGCCTTTCACATGTTGGTAGCAGTGTTAAATGATTGCAGCATCAGTTGAACTGTTGTTTCTCCACATTTTAACCATCTTTAAAGTAATGGGCATGTAATCTTGAAAGTGATGTAGGGGAGCATATCATGTCACATCTCTTTGCAGCTAGCCGAGTATTCTATATAAGTAGCTAATGAATTTGATGAGCATGCAGTGCCAAGTCTAGTTCATTGTCCGTAAAAGTTAATTGATATAAATCTCATTGTAGTTGAGAGTTTAAGTCAAATATCATGATTTTAAATGTTCTATTCTGAACTGAACAATAATTTTATGATTTCAGCTTGATTCTAAGAGTCTAATTGAAGAACTGTCAAAGACCTTCTCCCCCGATGATGGACTTTAGTTGGATTCATATAATGTTCTTGATTGGGTTTATAGCCTGGATGTGGAACGTTATGACAAATCATTCTTTTTTGTATGAGGTACATTCTCTTCCATGTGATTGTTCCTATATTTGTTTCATTTTCATGAATAAATGCTGCTAGAAAATATTTAGCACACTCCACCACTCTTCTTCCTTACATTATAGCTGCACCTACCACTTATATTCTCCATCTTCCCCATTTGTCTCCACTGACCTGTTGTAGCCCTCTCCCCCCTAGTGGGCTCATACTCTCCATCACTTCTTTTCTAGATATTCCCTTGCGTCCCCTACCACCTCCTCTTCTCGTTCTTTTACCAGCCCACCACCCTCCTCTTCCTCCGTTCTTTTCCCCTAATTACAGATATTGTCCCGATCTTTCCTCCTACTCCCTTATTCCACCAGTTCCTCACCCAATCTTTCTTCTCTTAGGTCACATCCCCATAATCCCCTCTCCCCACCCCCTCTTTTCCTTCTTGCTTACGGATTCAGTAGACAAACCCACCCATTTTTTCCCTATCCAGTCACTATTGTCCTCCATAACCTTTTCCCCCTCTTATCCTCTACCTCCGATACTTTTTGTCATATAATGTGAGACATTTTCACATAGTATTGGTCAATTAGCTGATGTTTTGTGGTTTTTTTATTAGAATAGGAAATGTCATCCGATGGTCCTCTTAACTAGCTCATATTCATAGCAAGTGAAATAAATATCTTTGAACAATATTCTTCTGGGTTATGGACTTGATAGATGTTGGGGTAAACCGTTCTCTTCTTAGTTTGTATTCCTTCTGCTAACTAGGTGGATATGATTGGTATGATATGCTCCAAGACCTCACCTTTGATATACCTTTGTGACAACATGTCCAACACCTTCCATTGATGGAATCTAGGTTGATCACACAATATCTATTTTTCTAATTGCATAACATTGATCAAATTCATAAAGTATGATTTATGCATATATGGACATTTGTTTTCCATATTCTTATTTGCTACTTTAATCTGCTGGAAACCTCCCTTAACCAACTACTAAATGTAGTTAAAGAAATGAAATTTAGATCAACCAATTCCTTTCCTCCCTCCCTTGTTGTGCAGACCCTTATTTTCTACTTGAATCTTCTGGAAACCTTGTTTATAGTCATCCTATACTTTGTCCTCCTTTATAGTCATGTAATACTTTGTTCTTTCTGAATATACTGGAAACCCCAACCTCTACCCTAGTGACATGGCAGGGGGTGGGGAATTCACAATTGTTTCAAGGAGATTATCCTAGTGTAGAAAGAGGGGGGGGGTCTAGGAGTTGGATGCTTAAGAAAGTTCATAGTGTTGGTGTTGGGATAAAAGTAGCATTTGGCTTGCTGTTCTCCCAAATTAAAAATCTCCATTACATGGAATTATATAGTCCATATAAAACATGTATCTCCTCCCAAACCAAAACTCACAAGTTTGTGAGTCCACCACTTATTCTCCCTATGTATGTAAGAATCTAACCTCTTCAAACTTCATCTTAGCTTGTCAATGTCACTGAAGATCTGCATGAGCGAACCATCCTCATGTTCAAAATTCTAAAATCTCTTAATTACTTATTGTGCATTAGATTCCACTTAAATCTTAAAATACCTTAGGGAGGTAGGCGATCCAAAATAGAACATGATGTCATAGCTCTCAGCCACAAAAGCTAACCGACTAGCTTCCCAAAAAAGACTTTGCAGCCATGCTAACATCATTTCTTTCATATCTCTGAAAACCACCCCCGTATTGACTCGTGTGCTAAATAGGTTTGCTGCATTGGTATTTTTATTTATGAACCTAGCCATTGCAACATGCCATATTTTTTAGGTTTCTACCTTAGGGACCAATAACAACTACCTCATTATTTTTTCCATAGCTTAAGCTACAATAACCTCCTTATAAATTTGTGCCCACCACTGCAAACGAGCAAACATAGCAGCTGAGTTAGGACTCTGCTCAGCAAAAATAACATCTTTCCAATAAATCTCAATAGATACCAAATTCATTTTGATAACCCTCTCTTCCCTTAAAGTAACCACCTTATCAGTCACTGTGCTTGTTTCATATGAAATCTAGTTGGAGGCCCAATTTCTAGGAGTACTTGCGGTAGAGATAAATAGCTTCACAAGAAAAAGTAAAACATATTAGAATGGCATATTTGTAACTGAATTCAATTTGTAATACGAGCTTTGATATAAGAACCATTGAAAATATTCACCTACTTTCTCTAACGGATCAAAAGAGCATATTCTCTCGGCACTTCTTGATGGTGGTCATGTTCATGTATTGGTCATTTGATATAGAAACAATCGCTTGTCTCCATCTTTTACATTGCTTTGTGTAACCAAGGTATGGTCAGGATCTTATCCCTATCTATGTTTGTCTTGTCCCTTTAGGCTCTATTGTTATTTTAATATGTTTGTCTTGTCCCAAAATTCGTTGTTATTTATAAGTTTTTCTATCTTATTCTATTACTTTGGTAATATCCTTTCATTGAGGTTAAGTCAGACCACAATTTTCATTTTTATTTCTCTTGGATTCCCAGAATTGAGCCCTATGTTTGGTTTGCTTGAATCCTACAAGTTGTAATGTTGGCTGTTAGCATGTGGTCACACATTGTGATACAATGTCTTTAGGTGTTCAAGGATGCCATTATCGGATGATGTGATGTCACACAGTTTCATTTTTAGAGGTGGTAAGAGACATGTGATACAAAGCTTGTACTAGTGTTCACAAGATGGGCATATTATATTGTGATATTTAAACTCATATTCATTTTCATTAAATAGACATTTGTGTTCATTCATAACTGATGGTTACTTCATTATAATTAAAAAGTCACATTTCATGAGATATTTATAATTTGCCTCTCGAGGCATCTATTTTCTTGGGTAATGTTTTAGGCTATATTGTGGTAATACAGACACGTTGAAGCTAAAGACTATACTACATGAACATTCATTGGGCATCACCAATATTTGCTTCAGCCCAAGCATGTGGCTACCTTTTAGTTTGACTAAACAATTTCAGATTAGTTTTGTAGCATGTGTGAAGCTCTATCATTTTTTCCATTCATGCATACAACAATTACACCAAAATCCTAATTGCATTTTTATGTATGCTCATGGTATGCAACATGGATATTTGCTTAGGACATTTACATGGCAGTTCACTTCTGTCATGTCAGTAGATTTTCACCCGTATAAGAAGGATCTTCATGTGAAGGGGTTGGTGAAATTCGATTTTGAAGCATTAAAATGGTATTGTGCTGGGGTGATCAAGGTAAGCCAAGTTGCAGACACTAATTTCATTTACCTGCCTAGACATGCTTCCATCTACTATTTTGGTTTCTGTTGAGATGCATCACAAAATATGCATCTGGTGCGTTCACTTGTTTTACAGAGTTCATGCATATGTTGTTAGGGGAATGGAGCCAATAGCTTGAGAATCTCTGTTTTGTCAATGCTCTTTCCCTGATTGTCGTGGACTGGTTTTTGATATGTCAAAGAAGTTTGTGTTTTGTCCTTGAGGTTTTACTTAAGGTTCTTGTAGTTGTGTATTGTTATGAAGTATGATTTGCCCTCAGTTCTTACTTGGGAGTTGTTGCTTTTTTTTGCTTGTTGCTATGGTCGTGTTGCTACTTGCCCCCACATTCCTGCACAAATCCCAGTGTCCCACCTCCATCCCATTCTGCTCCCTCTCAATCGCTCAGCGCTGCCCACGTCCCTGTACTCCATATAGGAGCCAAAATCCATAGCTCGTGGATTTGAAGCGTGATTCTCGTCAGGTAAATCCTCACTACTCATCCTAGTCGCCGACAATATCCGTGTTCGGTGTCTATTTCCTATCTACCTCCCCTGGTGTTGCTTCGTTCCTCAGCTGGCAGGTTGATCTGCTGGTCACCACCAGCGTTCTATTGGCGGTGTTCATCGTATACTGCCGCGGCGATTCTACAGGTAGTCCGAAAAATGTTTGGCAAATTCCCCATTCTCCGTCTATCAATATCCTCAGATGAGGATCCGTATCAGCCAGCGGAAGTCACTAGTTAGTGTTATCGGGATGAAACGTGACCCGTTCCTTACTGTTTTTTTACATTGCCGCATTGGCTTAGTAGGGGAATTGTGCTTCTGGATCCGTGTTTACTTACGACCAGATCCGATCCATAAGAGAGCAGCTTCACCCAATTCACCACCTGTATACTTTGATTGCTGTCCACAAGTCGTGTGCTGTTTGTCGCAGTATTAAGCAATGGCTGCTAGGATTCCCAGTGTGATTGCTCTGTTCGATGTCGACGGAACACTCACAGCTCCTAGAAAGGTAGTTCTCATTTTTTCACCTTTATTAGTAATTACCTGTGGCCTAATCTTATCCATGCTTGACTTCTAATACATCAAACTTCGGCATCCTAGACGCTAGATTGTTCATGTAACTTCTTACATTGCACATGCCATTTTTTTTTGTAATAAACACGCCTTGTCCAAAATTCCAGGTGGTCACCTCAGCCATGTTTGACTTCATGTGTAAACTTCGAGAGGTAAAGGTTCTACTAATTACATACTCATGTGATGTAGTTTCAAAATTATCTAAGAAAAAGTGAACTTAATGTCTACTTTAAAATGAGACCCAAATCTCTCTCAGGTAGAAATCGTCGGTGTTGTGGGAGGATCAGATCTTATGAAGATCTCTGAACATCTTGGGAAATCAGGTTTTGTTTCCTATGATGATTTATATTGGATGCGGTCAGAACTAGCAATAAGGACAAATCCGAGATACGACCTGAGATTCACATATTTTGGATATTGTTCAATGCGCAGGAGGCCAGAGTAGATTATTCCTCTGTTGAGTTTGAAGATTGCTCTAGGTTCATAATTATTGTTTGAATAAATTTCCAAAATGGATGTATTGAGTTCGATCTAGGAGTTTCTTGTGTAGAATAATATGTTATGAAGATGATTTTCGTCATTCGATTTTTTTGAGGATGCTCATAATAGGGCTTAGACCACACACTGTTGAAGATAGCCAATTGTGTTTCTCATGCTTGTCTTTATTTTTGTTATGATCCAATAATAGTCAACCAAAGCCTAATTGAAATTTTCCTTTCAATCTACAGGGTGCAGCCACTCAAATTTATTGTAGGAAAATCAAGATGGACATTAATATTGATTTGTCATTTATATTCTTCTACTTCCTGTGGTGTGTTCCCAGTTGTATTGGCGGATTCCTCTCCATCCAGCCATAAGTGAGCAAGCAGCTCTTGGGGTTCTTGTCTTTTTATCAATTGTTTTCTTTCTTCTTCACACTTTCGTATGCTTTCAATGCATTAGACCTGATGGAAGAACATGATATCATATTTAGCCTTGGCTTTTGCAAGAAGATTGAACCTATGTGAACTTGGACAAAAGTGAACTTGGGATGAGAGCTTCATTTCTCCTTCTTTGCATCTGAACTTGGTTAGTAATGCAAGCTCGTGGCTTTTCTTTATATTTTATTTACTTGCCTAACACTATGTTTGTTTAAAGTGATCATATGGCTTGAATGGAGGAAAGAGTTCAGTGCTCAGACCATTTTAGAGGTATAAATGAATATCATGATTAATTTGTTCAATTGTTTTACTACAGTTTAAGTTATAGCTGGCTGCCATATCTCTTGTACAAGGACAACTACCACAACAAAAGGAAGAGAGGACAAAGGAATTATCCAATATATAGTCTCAAATTCGCAAAATATGTGCTGAGATATATGGAAACCTCAAACTTGGGGACCAGATGGAACTACCAATTGTTGATGAGAATGATTTGTCTTTCAATAATCTCCATGAATATCCATATCAACTACATGAGCTTCCTATGGCCAATCAGAAGCAAAGCACAGAAAAGTTCTCTATTTTCAATCAAGAAGAGTAATACCTTAGAAGTCTTTCTCTTCTTATGAGTTTATCAATGTTATCATATTCATTGACGATACAAGTGGCAGAATTAGTAGAAAAGAAAAATCAAGATAGAAGAAGATGCACATGATCATGTGGCATATAGAGTATGCATTGGATAGATGTAGTCAGAAGAAGATATTTTGTATACATGTCTTTTTTCCATGCATATTGTAAAATAGGGGCCATGTTAATGTCCTCCCCATGTGTACTCATTGTTCAAATATAAATTAAAGTACCATTGTTGACATTGTAAGCACAACTCAATCTTGCTTAACATTCATCTTTTTTCTTTTTGAAAACCCCTCTATATTGGCAAGCGACTGACTGGATACATAATGTCTCTCACTACATATGTATGTGTAGTACATGGTGTATTTCACTATACACTAGCTATAATTACATGTGTAGCAAATGCTAATTTTTACTATACATGAACTACAAATACAAATTGTAACCAATGTCATCTCTCCCTACATATCATAGGTACAAATTGAATTGTAGTCATACATTTGGCTACAATTGAAACTACATGTTTATGTGTAAGGACATTTTTACCTACAATCAGGGTTACATATGAATTTTTAGCGAGAGGAATAACTAACTACAACTTTAAAAAATGTAGCCTAAACAATTAGCTACACGGGTATTAGCTATATATTATAAATGTAAGGATAAATGTAGCCAAAGCTTTTAGCTACAATTTTTGGGGTTTTCACTACAATTTTTTTTGTAGTTAAAGACCATATTTTTCGTAGTGGTTTAGAATCTTATTTATTTTAGTTTTTCGTCTTTAGATGTTACCAATATATATCTTTCTAGACTATTTGTACATATACCATCCGGGCACATTATCTGAGGTGTATTATTTCATATCATCATGTTTTTTTCATCGTTTTGGCTTGTAGTTACTTTGAGAACATGCTCATGTGTTGTAATCTTAATCTTCTGTATCATAACTCTATATATGTTCTATCATGTGAGTTATTGATTTGCTTTCCATATTTTGATTATGACACAACTTGCTTGTTTCTCTCTCGTCTCTATTTGATGTGTTGTGTGGTTGCATGTTTTTATATTAAGGTTGGTTGTTTTAGTTGTGCTTGGAGAAGACCTATTCTTATGCTCTTCTACCCCCTTACTTTTTGATAATGCCAAAAAGGGGAGAAAAAAGTTTCATGTTTGGAAGCTCAAACATATCATTTTTACTGTCTATGTGATCATTTTCTTGTATAGTATATGCTTTATCATGTGACATGCTAAAGGACCATGTAGTATATGGGTTATATAACTTTGTGTAGAAAGACAAACTATACGTGTAAAGAGAGAACATAGATTGATGGGAGCAATTCATATTGTTCAAATTATGAATCCCCTTGCTATCCACAAGGATAAGGTATAACTTTACATATCCTTTTCAATATGTTAAGGAATGTTTTGCCTTTTTCAAAAAGGGGGACAATGTTGACTTGAGAGTTATACATTGTCCATATTTTGATAATGACTTAACCATTTCATTCATATGTATCTAATATGTTTGTTTAAGATTGATTTCAGGCATTGGGTACATGAAAAGGATAAAATTACACAAGCCCTAGCTTGTCCAAGTACAAGTCAAAAGCAATGCAAATGCACTTTTATGGAAAACACTCCAAATCACCATAGAATAATTTTGTAATCACTTGTATTGATGATATGAATTGTATCTAAGATGAGAAAAATTGGGGACACTTCATTCCATCATTCGATCACTTTAAAATCATTTTGGAAAATTTGTCACAACACTTTAATCAGTCAAGTTTGAATCTTGACCGATCAGTGATGGATTTTTGGAAATGGTTGCATCGGTCGAGTTGTACACTCATAGAACTCGACCAACCAACTTACTGACCAAAGTTCATTTTAGGTGATCGATCGAGTTACCCTAGGGAAAACTCGACCGATAGTTTGAAAATTGGATTTATTGGTTAGTGGATCGATCGAGTTACCTTTATTGGAACTCGACCAAATGTATTGTATGAAAAATGCATAAAAAGTGATTTCAACCATTGGATAGTTTTTAGAAATGAAAATAGATCTGTTGCATGTTGTAAAATGGCTATTTTTTATTCTTAAGTGACCCTACACTCAGAGGAAAACCCCCATCTATAAATAGGACCTCTTGGAGTTCATTCTAAGGTTTCTCATTCATGCTATCCTTGGTCCTTGCTATAGTTGATTGTGATACAACCCTTTAAGCCCCTTTATCTCTCTCATTTACAAAGCATTTTGTGTTTATGAGTGAGTTAAGCATGTTGTAAGAGAGCTACCTCAATGTTACCTTGTTAAGCTCTCCGCCTTTCCATCTTCCCAATCCCCTTTCTCGAAGCGCATAGGTTGAAGTGATCTACTCCAAGTGAAGGAGAAGTTTACGTTCTTCTTCAAGGATGAAGAAGATGTGAAGATCTTCTTCAAATGAAGGAGAAAGACAAGGCAAAAGATCCATGAAGAGTGAGTAATCCCTACGAGGACAAAGACTTAATGCTAGTGTACGTAAGTCCTTGTTGGAGGTTGAAGACATATTGATCAAGTGGGTAAGTTCTTGTGTAGGTGAAAGACTCTTGTCTTGGATAGGTAAGCCCTTGGATGTAAGGTAGTCTTTGTGTATCTCTTATAATGGATTATAAGTATACACAGGATACAAAGTCCTAGAGGTTGACCTCTCAAGGTAGTGGATTGATGATCTCCTAGTTTGGAGACTAGAACCACTCTGAACACCTTGTCCAAGTGTTTATTTTAATCTTTGTCATCCTTGCTATGCTTGTTTAGATAGGATTTCAAAATTTAGTTTTAGGTTCTGGTTTTAATTGATATATCTTGAAGGTCTAACTATTCTTTTGAGAATTTTGAAGCTCTATTCACCCCCTCTAAAGCCCTAGATCCAATAATAAAAATGTGTCTATGTGTTACAATAGATTATAAGAGATTTCTTATTTTGTGGATAATACCAAATATTATGAAAATAGTTCAGTTGGTAATCAATGTTAATGATGTATAACTGGTTTAGGTAACGATAGACATCTTGATCAACTACGTTAATGATCTTCATGTTATTACACATAATAGCATACTAGTACTAGTAGTTGATAAGTTTGTAATTCATCATTTAAAAAAATAATCTATGACACATATAGTATACATAAAATTAAATAAGTAAGAGTACATGCTATGTGTAATTTTTAGCTTGATAATAATCCCACTTCTTGATACCTCACATTAGAGTTGTTGTATATGAACTTAAAATCCTAGATTCATGTGTCTATTTGATAACACTGGGAAGTATTTTATCTATACTTCCCCTTGTATTAATCAAAGGGTATCAAGGAGAAAGAACGAATACTATTCTTTAATGAAATAACTATACATGCATTGTTTTATAATTTGGCAAAATTGACATAAAAGACAGGTGAGTTTGGGACATAAATGTAAATACATTATCTCATATATATATGTATGTATGTATGTATATATATATATATATATATATATGTATATATATGACTAATATATTGAAATTTATTTTATATGAAACCCATAATCCTTGTACGGATATGTTGATAAATTATATATAATCCCATCCCTTTTCCTATATATGAGTACTTCAAAAATCTAAAAACCCTATATATATATATCAATAACCAAGTATAAGTACATGACTAATATATTGAAATTTATGTCATATTAAACCCCTAATCCTATTACGGATATGTTGATAAATTATATATAATCCCATCCCTTGTCCTATATACAAGTAACTCCAAAATCTAAAAACCCTAACACCACATTAGGTAACTAATGGTGGGTTCTAATGTACTTTCAATTATGTTTTAGCAATTGTGGATTTATGGGTGTATAAAACACTTACAGGTCGAGAAGGATGAACTATGAAATTGACCCATAGAGACATGGTTAATTAGGAAGATCAGGTATGTGCAAATATGTATTTATGATTGGGCATTTAATTTGACTATAATTCCTATTTTTCTTACATTGAGGCATAGTGTGGAACACTGCTTGTTTTATTTCTAAATTGAAGTTCTACCTTCCTAAATTGATATCATATAAAGTATTATGAATATTCACCTATCCTTTTTGTTATGGGTAATTTGTCCCCTCTTTCTATCCTTTAAATATATGATGTAGATTATAACTACAATGTTGGTCTTGTCTCTCTATTTATGAATGCTAAATGTTATACTAGAATATCTATAATAGTGGTACTTATATACAACCATACTTAAAAATGGCGCACGTATTCTACCCGGTGAGTGGGATTTAACCCTTACTATTTAGGCCATGATCCTATGGTTTTATGGCCCTATTTAGATATATTTTGTCTTCATTGTTTGTGCATTCTTTATATGGAAATTATAAATGTTTGTTATGGCAAGATGTCTCTTTTATCTCAAATATTACTCTCTCTCTAAGTAGTATGCCTCAATCTCTTGATTTGATTTTTTTTGAACTTATCTACTTTTATGGTTCTTCTTTGTGGGAACATCTTTATTATATGTGTAACCCAATATAATGCCTAAATGTTGTTTATATGCACATACTCAATGTTTATTGATACATGTCGTTATTTGCTATTTTAAGGGTGATGTTCCCCATGACACAGGTGTAGGTGCATTAGATGAAGATGATTCAAAAAGATCAATGATAGGACACAAACTTAAGGATAGCTTGGAATGGTTAGGTTTCCCTCTATAATGGGCCTTGGATGTTATTAGATTTATTAAATGTGTACCCTTTTACTGATTTATATCACCTTTCATGGTGGGGAACAATTGTAGATGAACCATCTTGTATTTTTGTAATAGTTTTGTTTTTGTTGCTTTTTTATTACATGGCTCTTTGTATTATATCATTTGAGTGGATCCCCTCTCAGATCTCACTCTTTATAATATGGTATCAGAGCCTAAGTAGTCAGTGACTTGACAATTTCAAGTTATACTAAATTCTTCCTTAAATTATGTAGTTATGCAACCCTATATAGGTTGATCATAAGCTTATCTTTGAGTGGTTGAGTACCAATGAGGATTTCAATCCCTGATTAAGTTGGTGACTTCCACTCCCTAAACTACCAATGTATTTGATACTTAGTCTTGAGTAATACCAATCATCCCTAGACTTTTATGGAAGTAATTAATGCACGACATAGAGTTGACTCCAATAACATTTGATTCCTATCTCTTGTGTTCTCAGAATTAAAATTGAGCATTATTGTAACATACTCAATTTTGGTACTAATTTCAATATTGAGCTATTATACAATTTTTTTGAGAAAGGGCACCCGCCATTTTATTAAGTAATCAAATCATTTGCAGCAAGTACAAGGATCCGATTCTCAAAACCCCCACCAACACAGTGAGGGTTAACAAAATGACAGGAAGAAATGGGTAAGGCATGTGCTAATCTATTGCCTTCCCTTCTAATGAAACAAAAATAAAAGGAAAGGAAACGATGGGAAAGATCGAAGATGTCCCGGGTGATGATGTCTTCATAGCCACGTCCGCCATAGCCTCTCTTCACAGCTTCCACCAGTATCAAATAGTGCATCTCCACCACTATATCCAAGTATCCTTCCCTAAGAGCCATACACATGTCGTGTAGGACAGCCATACCCTCCACACTAAGCACTGAGTACGGCCACTCTAACCGACATTGGAAGGTCCACAAAAGCTGGTCGTGCGCATCCCGTATTGCTGCCCCGCGGTTGTTCTCCTCTTAAGTGGTGAGAGACACGTCGGTGTGGATCTTCATGTTGCTCATAGGTGGGCGACGCCATGTAACAGTCACTGGCATCATAGTGGAAGAGATTGGGCATCCAATAGCTGCATGGTATCTCACATGGTCACCCGCCATATTTATGAAACTTGCCGCAAGACCAGGTAGAGAAGGAGGGCAATCATCAAAAAATATTTTGTTCCTAGCTGTCCATGCCACACACAAAAGAGACACTCCCTCATCTTTGCATCGGTTGTCCCTCTTGTCAAGCAAGCTCGTCACTAAGCTCCCCACATCATGAACCTCAAGATGCTCTGTCCAATCAACCTCACCTGCTACCCATACCTGCCTAGCAATATCACAATGTAGTAAAGCATGGGTGGTGTCCTCCCACTGTCCGTAGTGATTGCAGCCATCGTCTTGTGTCACTTGCTTCCTAAGAAGCTCCACCTTGGTTGGTAAAATGTTCCCCAGAGCTCTCTAAATGAAATGTTTCAATTTTGGTGGCCATCCCTACTTCCACACTTTCTTCCACACCTCTACATCCCCTCTGTCCACCAAGTCCTCCCCTGCTCGGATAAGTGAATACACGCTCCTGACAGAGAACATCCCATTACTCTCCTTTTCCCAAAAAAGGGTGTCCTCCAAATGACACTGTGACAAAGGTATGTTGAGGATCCTCCTCGCAATATGCATGGGAAAACATTTCTCCACCACTTCCCTATTCCACCTCTTCGACTCTCCAGAAATCAAATCACTCACAAATCTGTATTCCACCGACCCATTGACTAAATACCTTCTCACCACACCCCCCATGTGTTGGATCCATCTCTCCTAATATATATGAATGTTCCTCCCATCCCCCACCCTCCATATGAAATTGCTTTTCACCATCTGCATAGCTCCCCAAATACTCCTCCAGGTGTAGCTAGGACTACCCCCAACTCCACATGAGGAATATATGAGGACATATAATATTTTTCCTTAAGAATCTGGATAGCCAAAGACTCTCCATTCACCGCCAATCTCCACCCCTATTTAGCTAGAAGAGCCTGGTTAAAAGCTTTCAAATCTCTAAACCCCATACCTCCACTCTCCTTGGGCTTGCACAATCTCTCCCAACTCATCTAGTGAATTTTTCTTTCCCCCTCCTTAGACCCCCACCAAAACTGAGCCATCATAGCCTGGATCTCATCATTAAGTCCAGCCAGGATTTTAAAGATACTCATGAGGTAAGTAGAAATAGCTTGGATGACCACCTTAATTAGAACCTCTTTGCCTGGTCTGGATAGGAGTTGTTCTTTCCACCCCTGGAGCTTCTTCCATATTTTGTTCTTAATAGCAGGAGAAACCAGTTTCTTGGACCTCCCAACCACTGTGGGGAGGCCAAGGTACTTCTCATGTCTATTAACCTCCCTAACTTGCAGCTGGTTCTTAATTAACTCACACCTTTCGCCGGTGACATTTGCACTAAAGGAAACCTCTGTCTTCTCAAAACTAATTTTCTGTCCGGATGCCCTCTCGTATTGGCTGAAAATTTCATCTAAATCGGAGCATTCTTCTGAGGTTGCCCTTGTGAAAACAATATTGTCATCTCTGAATACAAGATGAGTAATCCGCAGAGCCTGTCTGCAAATTCTCGCCCCGTGGATTTTCTTATCCTGTGCTGCTTTGGAAAGAGAGAAAGAAAGAGCTTCAATGCAAAAAAGAAAGAGATAGGGGGAAATAGGATCACCTTGGCGAAGCCCTCTAGACGGATGTGAAGATCCTCTCCTATTGCCATTGGCAATGAACTTGTGGGATATGCTATTCACACAATCCATAACATTCTTCCTCCAAATAGACAGTAGCCCTAACCTTCCCATCATCCTTTCTAAAAAAGGCCACTCCACCCTATCATAGGCCTTGCTCATGTCCAATTTCAGGGCCATAAGTCCTTCTTTACCCTTGTTCCTATGTTTCATGGTGTTAAACATCTCATAAGCAACCAAGGCATTGTCTATGGTCATCCTTCCTCCAATGAAAGCACTTTGATTTTCAGAAATGATATCATTCATCAGCGGTTTTATCCTATTAGCCAGAACCTTAGTAATAATTTTCTAAGACACATTGAAGAGACTGATAGGCCTATATTCAGATAAATGGACCGGGCTGCTCATTTTTGGAATGAGAACAATATCAGTATCATTAATATTAGCAAGCCCCACTTCTCTGTTCCACCACTTAGATATAAAGGACATCAAACTGTTCTAAATAGTCATCCAAAATTTTTGGTAAAAGATTGCTTTCATACCATCCGGGCCAAGCACTTTGTTTCGATGCATTTTCTGGAGGGATAACCCCACTTCTACTTCAGAAGGAACTTTATTAAGATCTGTATAAGCAGATTCGGGGACCACATGTGGCAATCCATCAATGAACTCATCCATACCAGTTGGGTCGGAACTTGAGAAAAGGGAATTGAAATAAGAAGAAATAATTTCAGCAATAGCATCCATGTCCGTGTGCCAAGTCCCATCCTCTTTGAAGCGCCCTTCTATAGTATTGCGTCTTTTCCTCTGGCTTTCTTTATGATGAAAGTATTTAGTGTTCCTGTCCCCATCTCTCATCTCATTGGTTCTGGCCCTTGCTAACCAAAAACTCTTCTCCAATCTCTGATGCTCTTATAACTCCTTTGCAAGTGACTCACACTCTATGAGCATATCATTGGAAGGTTGCCAGTTCTACGCTACTCCAAGTCTTTTCTCAGTCTTCTGGATTCATCTCTTGATATTCCCAAACTTGTCTGCAACCCATCTAGCTAACGATTCAACACATTTATGCATCTGACCTTTGAGACCGAAAAGGTGTGTGTCATACCAAGCTTGTTTTACCACCTCCTCACACTCCGGTGAAGAGAGCCAGAAAGTTTCAAACCTGAACTTCCTTTCATACTGTCCCTGCCCCATATTCCTTCTTTCGGCCCATAAGATGATCTGTCCATGGTCAGAGTTAATAATAGGAAAGTTCTTCACTCTTCTTATGTTGAAAATATCACACCATATTCTGTCAGCCAAGAACCAGTCAAGTCTCTCGAGTATCAGATTCTCAGTTTGCAGACCTCTCTTCCAAGTGAATTTATTGCCCATGGACCCCAGATCCATCAACTCACAGCTGTCAATAGCCTCCCTAAAATTGCGCATCTACCATTCGTTGTGTGGCTACCCTCGATTTTTCTCAGAATGATCAATAATTTCATTGAAGTCACCACCAAGAAGAATAGGTAATCTGGACTGTGAGCAAAGGTCCTCCATCAACCACCATGTATTGTGTTACTCGTGAGTGGCGGCCCACCCATAGATCCCCAAAAAATGAAAACACTTCGGGATTTCCTCCTTCCTAACCAAAACAATAATGTGATGATCCGAAAAAGACTTCATCGTAACATCCCCCCCTCCACCAAAACCCCAATTCACCAACTTTACCTATGCTATCCACACCAAAGCCCGCATTGAAACCACACTTTCTCGTTACCGCATCTTGGTCTCCCCCCTACACATAGTCTCTACCACAAAGACTATGTCGGGCATCTCCCTCCATCACCTTCTTTTGAGGGAGTCCACCATCCCAGGGCTGCCCAAACCCTGGACGTTCCAACATAGCATATTCATTGCTCTTCAGGGGCCTGGACCTCCCCAGTACCCGCTACTGCTATGTGGTTTGATTCACCCATACCCTCCACTCTCAAGCATTTACCCCCCAACCCCAACTCCCCTACCTCCGCCATATGGCCTCCATTTTCACTCCCCCTTCTTCTCTTACCCCCCTCATGAGTTCTCAAGCTTCTTTCACCCTCTCCATCTATGACAGATTGTCGAAATCCTAGTCTTGTCATCCTTCTCACCTTCCTACCCTTCACCCCCTTCTCCTTCCTGGAACTGAAGGTTTCCCCTAGCTTCTTCGGACCCCACACCTATTCTCTCATTCCTTCAATTAATGCCCCAACGACGACCTCCTCTCGGTGTGCAACATCACCATTTATTTCCAGGACAACATCCTTGGCAAGAACCTTCTCGTATACCCCCTGTACCTAGCCATGAGCACCTTCATCAGTAGCCATAGTAGTGTGTGTCGCTTGGGTATGTGTCTCCACAGTCACACTCCCCCTTTCAGTGCATTCACCTCCCAATTGTATCATCCTTGTATATTTCCCCCATATTTGCAAGCATCCAAGGATTCACCCCGCCAGCCTTGCGAGCACCTGGGTTGGATGTTCCTCCATCAGCTTCCCTCGCCATGTGACATGTCTGTCTCCCTGCCATCTCCAAGATAAAGTATCCAGTTGCTCGCTCTTCCACGGTATTAGAGTGTGTACCCTGTTGTTCCCTCCCTTGTGTTGTTGATGCCCCCTTGCTCTTGGCCGTTTTCTGGTTCATGGTAACAGGATGTGCTGACGCCACCTTTACTAATGCCACCTTTGTTCCTCCAGTGAATGTCCTCCTCCCTCTCTATCCGCTTGGTGAAAATATCTTCCAAATCCACCATTTTCGCTGGTACAACATACTCCCCGATTGCCTCCCTCCCACTGAGCTCCCTCCCATTGCTCGAGCGAACGTTGCCGTCATTGTCAACCTTCATCTTCTCTGCTGACCTAGAATGCACCGCTGTCAGTTTGGAGATGAAACTCAGTTCTTTTCTTGCACTCTCCCTCCCAAGAAGTTCCTCTTTGATAGGTATATTCCATCTTTTCGTAGGGGATGCTTTGATCCAAGGACCCCATAGTCTCAGAGTTGTCCCTTCCTCTCCCTCTTCTTCTTCATCACGAAAATCCTGTTCAAGATGGCCAATAACTCCATAGAGGTAGCAGAAGATGGGGATGCATGCATACCATATCTCGATAGAGACTACCCTACCATCCTTGTCTCGGATCTTCTACTTCTGACGAATTGGCTTGGTAACATCAATCTCCACCCTCGTGCGGCAGGACGTCCCCCAGCCAAGGTCGCGTCTGACTATAGTGCTAACCCCACCGATTTTCCCCACCACTGCCTTGATCACATCTCCAGACCTGTACCCCGAAAACATGTTGTACAAACAGTCCCAAAACTTACAGTGGTTAAGAACCATCTCTACTGGAGTATCCTCTGCCCTAACATCCCTGGCAACGAGCAGATGATTGTCAAAGTTCCAAGGTCCATCTTCTACGACCTTCTCCTTGTCTTTCCAGTGAAGGAACTGAATGATGAAGAGATTGATGGATATATGATGATAGCTTGCTTCCCTCCTCAATGCCCATGTTTTGATCATCATACATTTGAATGCCAGAAAATTGTAAGGCCTATTCATCAACAATCTCCCGACCAATGCCAGGGCTATGTGTTCGGTCCCATCTCCATCCGCCACCCCCTACAGATCCAGTACATCGGTTTGCTCTTCCTCCTGCACCCTCAGAGTCGCGTATCTATTCACAAGATCATCTGCCATGGTGCCGAGAGAACCTGCAAACCGTATGAGAACAACGCCTCAATTGCGAGAAATCCTAGATGCACGCCGTCAACTAGAGCGGAACCCGAGGATGCTGACGGATGACTAGGAGCCTCTATTATACATAATCCTCTCATATTAAAAATTATATTTACTATATTTCCATTCATAATGACACTTTATTGAGTTTCTTACAATTCTAGCACCAAAATTCATTTCCCCCCCTCAATTTGATCTACTCATCCCACTTGGGATCCACACTCAAATAGTTGAACCGAGTTATGAACAATTGTTCTTGAAATCACACCTATAACATTATTAACTATGTTTAATGTGATCCAGGAGTAATTTTTAAGAGACATCTTGAAAAATCACAAACATCTGAGTTAATATTTTTAAATTTTGATTTAGTGTTAGTTAAACACATGGTGAAAATATCAATTAAAATGACAAATAATTTAAGAGATATAAATCACCAAAGACATAACCATTTAAGCAATAAATTGGATGATAACCCAACAATTTTGACAAAGGACCCACATAGAGCAGGGTTTCCTTCTCTGCCCCCGAGTACCCAACGTCATTATAGGAGGCCGGAGAGGGACTCATATCTGTCGCTCCTATACAGCGTGTCATTTAACCAGAACTCCCCTGACTTCGTCAAACACTCATCAAGACGTCTAAGGGGTTTTGAACTCCCTTTCAATTGTCATCTTCATTATGATATCTTCCCCACCTGAAAAAAATGACATTGAATCACAGCTGTTACATGAGTCTTCCACGACAAACCTGATCCTCCATGGCATCTAATAGCACCCCTCTTTTCCTTAGAACAACCAAGCCCTAGAACTACTTCAAAGATCACCCCATATAACTACTAACTAGGGTCCATGGCATGGTCGAAGACCACCGCCGCCCACCATGGTCGCAGCCTCCTCATCTACTAAGTCACCAACCATAGTCGATAACTAAAAGCACTACTAGTTCTTTGACTAGGGATCTACAAAATCACCGCCCCAGTACCTTCTTCTTGAACCTCGCATGGACATGGCCTGGCTCGACCACCGGCGGCCACCATAGATAAAATCTATAGATGAACTCACCATTCATGATGAAGCTTCAAATTTCACCAGCCACCACCACGCCGACACCACCCACCTACTGCCGCATCCACTAATAATTTTCCATCCACGACTACCACCATTCCCATCCCACAGAGCCTCGACACCACTTCACCTCCCCACCGACCACCACGAACCCCGCCGCCTCACAACAAGTCATTTCAATTCTGATCAACCAACCACCATGTAGCAATGCAGCACTACCGTCAAAATTTGATGGTAACTATCAGATTGGTCACAACTCTTTCACCATGAACAACCCACAACTTAATAGTGCCACATCATTACCCAACCTTCCCCAACATAATGGAAAATCTAGAACCCGTTCGCCAGCCTCCTCGTCCCTTTCCAATCACCCAATATCCTTATTCTCGATGGTCATTGTCATGAAGATCTGAAGCTTTCAGAGGACGCCCAGATCTGGACCTACAATTAGGACTCCTTCAACCTTTTTCCCTTCAATCTGCTATGCCAACTGACAAAAACCTAGGCTGGGTCTCGCAAGTCATCACAGCTCCTCCATGACGCCATCAGCACACTGCAACGGCATCAGAGAAATTATAGCAGCCAACACTTACTCCCGCTGCGAGCACACCACTATAGAACTCTATCATGGAGGATCCACTCATCTCTGGTGACCCTAAAATAGTAACCTAAGAGTCTAGAGCTTTTCTAGCATTTGTGCTATCATCAAGGTAACCTAAACCCTTGTGCTATCCTCTATATTTTTTACCATCCAATTCACTAAAACACGAGACTAGTATGACTATTAAGCTAATTATTAATGAACATAGTAACTACTATTTGTAGGAATTTTCATAATCATGATACAACCCATTTATTTGCCTATCTAATACGTAGATAAATCAAGGCCTGAGATGGATAATGCAAAATGCACGACTAGAAATTTATAACAAGTCAAGACACTTCTCAATTGATATAACCTTCTATGTATACTATAATCTTACTTATCGATCCATGTAATAGAGGTAGTCATCTAATGAATAAGAAAGGATACTAATGAACATATATGGGAATTGAATTCAATGGATAAAAACCGTACATGTATGGATGTTATTATATTGCAACCCTAGAAATAAGAAAATCACAACCTAGTAAATAGTTACTCATATAAATGTGTATCACTAAAAGATATGTACATGTATGTCACATTTTAGTACATCTTATAACATTGATACAAAGGGATATTATGTAACATATGAATGTATGAATCATGTATATAATATACATGGGCAATGATTAAAACATCATTTATGACCTCATGTATAAAATGACTACTATACTAATGAACCCTATAGGAAATTTTATAGCAACAAAAAAAAATTATTATTCAAGATAAAACTACTTATGGGGCAAAATGGTAATTCCACCTAATAAAACCAAAAAAGTGATTCCAAGCCAAGAATCATTGGATAACCTTAGTACATTCTCTCTTTCTAGATTCATGGTACATTGGTCTCTTTGGCCTTTGCGGGTATCTTGTTTATAATTTCTCAAAGTGAAAGAAGTACGAAATTCTCTATTCTTTTATTGAACTAATTGCCTTCCTCTTGAGTTTCATGTATACAATTTTTACAAACTGGTGAACAAATATTATTGTTAGCGTTTCCCTTTTTATTGAAGATCACCAGGAATAGATTTGAATATCGAACATTATTGAGAAATTGAAGTATTATTAGATTTTGATATTGACATAAAAACTTGAAATATTGGCTAAGAGCTTTGGATCACTAGTTTCGGTGGGTCACGACCCTCGATCCTGCACAGTGGATAATGGACAATTAGAGGTCCCCCAATATTGGTTACCCCCACAGGAAAAGTGTCATTCTCTCATAGAGGGGAGACCATTAGGCACCTAGCCACAGGAGAAGACAAAATATTATATTGATTGTGTCAATTGAGAAATCCTTGCATTTTGAATCATTGAATATCGTGATATTAGTTTTGAGAAAAATTGTTTCATTTTGAAATCGTGATATTGGCATCTCCTTATTATTTTTGTAATTTCCACTTTGAATTATTGTATCTTTTGAAATTAACATGATAACTAGACTATTCTTTTGTTATGTCCATAGTCCACCAAGCAATCTTGCCTAGATTTAATATTGTAACTCTTTATTTATAAAAAATAGTTCAATAATGGATTTAGTACCAGCCTAGTTGACCTTTATTTTTTCCTTCAATGGGATCCATGTGTGGTTTTGTTCCTTCGGGAACTCATGGACAAGTGTTACAAAGAAGGAAAAGAAGAGACGTGCAAGAGTTGTCCTCTGTTGAAGATTTGATAGGAACCAATTCTTATTTTCAATCTTGTAATATTATGTTTAAAAGCTTCCGAAACTCTGATGTAAAAGCATGATTATAATAAAGATTGTTTATAATTTGATATTATTTTGTAAATATTCGACCATAAAGATCGAGTCTTTACAACATGGTATCAGAGCCGTAAACAGTCGACACTCATGCACATCTCATGGAAGTTTGGGATAAATAACTGACACACCTAAAACTTAGTCAAAAAGTTTCAATCAAACCTAGTCTTGCTAGACTTATCTAATAAAATGGAAATAGTAACTTAGGTGAAATATTTTTTCACAAAGTCATGTGACTCGCCAACTAGAGAAGATAAAACATCACCATATCCTTAGAGATGATTTGAGGTGTTAGAAGATTTGAACAAACTAGTAGTTGAAAGGTGAATAGCGAGACTACAATCCCTAAGTTTGGAATTGTGAATCCCCTTTGGTAGAAATCAATACCACTCTTTTCTAACATAAGTAAAGATACTTTAGCGACCCTTTAGTCAAATAGTTAGTGTGGAGAAAATTGGCAAAGGTGATTGTGACTTACTCATCGCATTAATTTTGGCCATTTTTAGTTTTGCATCGAAATGTTTCCCACCGAGAAAAATTATTTTCTTTATAATACTATATGTACAAAAAAATGATTTTGTGGAATTTCATCGATCATTTCTTGAGTTAAGTCATAGTCAAGAAGGAATGAGAAAATCTAGAGTTAATGAAGGACACTACATAGAAATTGACATGTCAAATTAGATTTCTAGTTGAATCTTTTTAAGGGGTGGAGAGTAGTACCTTATTAGATTATGGTCATGTTAATTTCAAGGAAAAAATCATTTTAAGGGGTGGAGAGTTGTAACATACTCAATTTTGGTACTAATTTCAATATTGAGCTATTATACATAATCCTCTTATATTAAAAATTCTATTTACTATATTTCCATTCACAATGACACTTTATTGAGTCTCTTACAATTCTAGCACCAAAATTCATTTCCCCCCCTCAATTTGATCTGTTCATCCCACTTGGATCCACACTCAAATAGTTGAACTGAGTTATGAACAATTGATCTTGAAATCACACCTATAACATTATTAACTATGTTTAATGTGATCTAGGAGTAATTTTAAGAGACATCTTGAAAAATCACAAACTGATGAGTTAATATTTTTAAATTTTGATTTAGTGTTAGTTAAACACATGGTGAAAATATCAATTAAAATGGACAAATAAGTTAAGAGATATAAATTACCAAAGAACATAACCATTTAAGTAATAAATTGGATGATAACCCAACAATTTTGACCAAGGACCCACATAGAGTGGGGTTTCCTTCTCTGCCTCTGAGTACCCAACGTCGTTACATGAGGTCGGAGAGGGACTCATATCTATCTCTCCTATACAATGTTTCATCTAACCAGAACTCCCCTGACTTCGTCAAACACTCATCAAGACGTCTGAGGGGTTTCTAACTCCCTTTTAATTGCCATCTTCTTTACGGTGTCTTCCCCACCTAACAAAAATGACATTGAACTGTAGCCGTTACAGGAGTCTTCCATGACAAACCTGATCATCCATGGCATCTAATAGCACCCCCCTCTTTGACTTAGAACGACCAAGCCCTAGAACTACTTCTAAGATCACCCCATATAGCTACTAGCTATGGTCCATGGCATGGTCGAAGACCACTGCCGACCACCATGGTCGCAGCCTCCTCATCTACTAAGTCACCAACCACAATCGACAACTAAAAGAGCTACCTGGTTCTTTGACTAGGGACCTACAAAATCACTGCCCCAGTACCTTCTTCTCAAACCTCAGATGGACATGGCCTGGCTCGACCATCGGCGGCCAGCATAGATCAGATCTCCATATGAACTCACCGATGATGATGAAGCTTCAAATTTCACCAGCCGCCACCATGTCGGCAACGCCCACCTACTGCCACATCCACTAATACCTTTCCAGCCACGACTACCACCATCCCCATCCCACAGAGCCTCAACACCACTTCACCTCACCACCGACCACCACGAACCCTACCGCATCACGACAACTTGCTTCAATTCTGATCAACCAACCACCATGTAGCAATGCAGCACCACTGACAAATTTGATGGTATCTATCAGATTGGTCACAACTCTTTCACCATGAACAACCCACAACTAAATAGTATCACATCATTACCCAACCTTCCCCCACACAATAGACAATCTAGAACCCATCCACCAACCTCCTCATCCCTTACCAATCACCCAAGATCCTTATTCTCGATGGTTAATGTCATGAATATCTGAAGCTTTAAGAGGATGCCCTGATATGGAACTGCAATTAGCACTCCTCCAAGCTTTTTCCCTTCGATCTGCTATGCCAACTGACAAAAACCTGGGTTGGGTCACACAATTCATCACAGCTCCTCCATGGTGCCATCACCACACTGCAGCGACATCAGAGAAATTATAATAGCCAACACTTACTCCTACTACGAGCACACCACTACATAACTCTATCATGGAGGAGCCACTCATCTCTGGTGACCCTATAATAGTAACCTGGGAGTCTAGAGCTTTGCTAGCATTTGTACTATCATCACGGTAACCTGAACCCTTATGTTATCCTCTATACTTTTGACCATCCAATTCACTAAAATACGAGACTAGTATGGCTATTAAGCTAATTATTAACGAACATAGTAACTACTATTTGCAGGAATTTTCATAATCATGATACGACCCATTTATTTGCCTATCTAATACATAGATAAATCAAGGTATGAGATGGATAATGAAAAATGCACAACTAGAAATTTATAACAAGTCATGACATTTCTCAATTGATATAACCTTCTATGTATACTATAATCTTCCTTATTGATCCATGTAATAGAGGTAGTCATCTAATGAATAAGAAAGGATACTAATGAACATATATGGGAATTGAATTCAATGGATAAAAAATGTACCTCTATGTATGTTATTATATTGCAACCCTGGAAATATGGAAATCACAACCTAGTAAATAGTTACTCATATAAATGTGTATCACTAAAAGATATGTACATGTATGTCACATTTTAGTACATCTAATAACATTGATACAAAGGGATATTATGTAACATATGAATGTATGAATCATGTATATAATGGACATGGGCAATGATTAAAACATCATATATGACCTCATGTATAAAATGACTACTATACTAATGAACCCAATAGGAAATGTTATAGCAACAAAAAAATGATTATTCAAGATAAAACTACTTATGGGGCAAAATGGTAATTCCACCTAATAAAACCAAGAAAGTGATTCCAAGCCAAGAAGCATTGGATAACCTTAGTACCTTCTCTTTTTCTAGATTCATGGTGCAATGGTCTCTTTGGTCTTTATGGGTATCTTGTTTGGAATTTATCAAAGTGAAACAGGTACTAAATTCTCTATTTTTTTTGAACTAATTGCCTTGCTCTTGAGTTTAATGTATACAATTTTTACAAACTGGTGAACAAATATTATTGTTAGTGTTTCCCTTTTTGTTGAAGATCACCAGGAATAGATTTTGAATATTGAACATTATTGAGAAATTGAAGTATTATTAGATTTTGATATTGACATAAAAACTCAAAATATTGGCTAAGAGCTTTAGCTCACTAGTTTCGGTGGGTCACGGCCCCCAACCCTACACAGTGGATAATGGACAATTAGAGGTCCCCTAATATTGGTTACCCCCACAGGCAAAGTGTCGTTCTCTCATAGAGGGGAGAACACTAGGAACCTAGCCACTGGAGAAGACAAAATATTAGATTGATTGTGTCAATTGAGAATTTGTTGTATTTTGAATCATTGAATATCGTGATATTAGTTTTGAGAAAAATTGTTTCATTTTGATATCGTGATATTGGTATCTCTTTATTATTTTTGTAATTTCCCCTTTGTATTATTGTATCTTTTGAAATTAACATGATAAGTAGACTATTCTTTTGTTATGCCCATAGTCCACCAATCAATCTTACCTAGATTTAATATTGTAACTCTTTATTTATAAAAAATAGTTCAATAATTGATTTAGTATCACCCTAGCTGACCTTTATTTTTTCCTTCAATGGGATCCATGACTGGTTTTGTTCCTTCGGGAACTCATGGACAGGTGTTACAAAGAAGGACAACAAGAGATGTGTAGGAGCTGTCCTCTGTTGAAGTTTTGATAGGAATCAATTCTTATTTTCAATCTTGTAATATTATGTTTAAAAGCTTCCACAACTCTAATGTAAAAGCATGATTATAATGAAGATTATTTATAATTTGATATTATTTTGTAAATATTCGTCTACAAAGATCAAGTCTTTACAACATGGTATCAGAGCCATAAACAGTCGACACTCATGCACATCTCATGGAAGTTTGGGATAAATAACTAGCACACCTAAAACATAGTTAAAAAGTTTTCAATCAACCCTAGTCTTGCTAGCCTTATCTAATAAAATAGAAATAGTAACTTAGGTGAAATATTTTTTCACAAAGTCATGTGACTCGCCAACTAGAGAAGATAAAACATCACCATATCCTTAGAGATGAGTTGAGGTGTTGGAAGATTTGAACAAACTAGTAGTTGAAAGGTGAATAGCGGGACTACAATCCCAATGTTTGGAAATGTGAATCCCCTTTGGTAGAAATCAATATCACTCTTCGCTAACATAAGTAAAGATACTATAGAGATCCTTTAGTCAAATAGTTAGTGGGGAGAACATTGGCAAAGGTGATTGTGACTTACTCATCACATTGATTTTGGCCATTTTTAGTTTTGCATCAAAATGTTTCCCACCGAGAAAAATTATTTTCTTTATAATACTATATGTACAAAAAAAGGATTTTGTGGAATTTCATCGATCATTTCTTGAGTTAAGTCACAATCAAGAAGGAATGAGAAAATATAGAGTAAATGAAGGACACTACGTAGAAATTGACATATCAAATTAGATTTCTAGTTGAATCTTTTTAAGGGGTGGAGAGTAGTACCTTTTTAGATTATGGTCATGTTGATTTTGAGGACAAAATCATTTTAAGGGGTGGAGAGTTGTAACATACTTGATTTTGGTACTAATTTCAATATTGAGCTATTTTACATAATCCTCTTATATTAAAAATTATATTTACTATATTTCCATTCACAATGACACTTTATTGAGTCTCTTACAATTCTAGCACCAAAATTCATTTTCCCCCCTCAATTTGATCTGCTCATCCCACTTGGGATCCACACTCAAATAGTTGAACTGAGTTATGAACAATTGTTCTTGAAATCACACCTATAACATTATTAACTATGTTTAATGTGATCCAGGAGTAATTTTAAGAGACATATTGAAAAATCACAAATAGATGAGTTAATATTTTTAAATTTTGATTTAATGTTAGTTAAACACATGGTGAAAATATCAATTAAAATGGACAAATAAGTTAAGAGATATAAATTACCAAAGAACATAACCATTTAAGTAATAAATTGGATGATAACCCAACAATTTTCACCAAGGACCCACATAGTGTGGGGTTTTCTTCTCTACCTCTGAGTACCCAGTGTCGTTACAAGAGGTCGGCGAGGGACTCATATCTATCTTTCCTATACAACATTTCATCTAACCAGAACTCCCCTGACTTCGTCAAACACTCATCAATATGTCTGAGGGGTTTCTAACTCCCTTTCAATTTCCATCTTCATTACGATATCTTCCCCACCTGACAAAAATGACATTGAACTGCAGCCATTACAGGAGTCTTCCACGACAAATCTAATCATCCATGGCATCTAATAGCACCCCCTGTTTTCCTTAGAATGACCAAGCCCTAGAACTACTTCTAAGATCACCCCAAATAACTACTAGCTAGGATTCATGGCATGGTCGAAGACCACCACCGCCCACCATGGTCGTAACCTCCTCATCTACTAAGTCACCAACCACAATCGAAAACTAAAAGTTCTATCTGGTACTTTGACCAGGGACCTACAAAATCACCACCCCAATACCTTCTTCTCAAACCTCGCATAGACATGGCCTGGCTCAACCACCGGCGGAGACCATAGATCAGATCTCCAGATGAACTCACTACTGAAAATGAAGCTTTAAATTTCACCAACCGCCACCATGCCGGCACCGCCCACCTACTGTCACATCCACTGATACCTTTCCAGCCACGACTACCACCATCCCCATCCCACATAGCCTCAACACCACTTCACATCACCATCGGTCACCACAAACCCCGCCGCCTCATGACAACTCGCTTCAATTCTAATCAACCAACCACCATGTAGCAATGTAGCACCGTCGTCCAAATTTGATGCTATCTATCAGATTGGTCACAACTCTTTCACCATGAACAACCCACAACTTAATAGTGTCGCATCATTACCCAGCCTTCCCTCACAAAGCTAACAATCTAGAACCCATCCACCAGGCTCCTCGTCCCTTTCCAATCAACCAAGATCCTTATTCTCGATGGTCAATGTCATGAAGATCTGAAGCTTTCAGAGGATGGCCTAATCTAGACCTACAATTAGCACTCTCCAACCTTTTTCCCTTCTATCTGCTATGCCAACTAACAAAAACCTGGGCTGGGTCTTGCAAGTCCTCATAGCTCCTCCATGGTACCATCACCACGCTGCAGTGGAATCAGAGAAATTATAGCAGCCAACACTTACTCCCGCTGTGAGCACATCACTACAGAACTCTATCATGGAGGAGCCACTCATATTTGGTGACCCTACAATAGTTACCTGGGAGTCTAGAGCTTTGCTAGCATTTGTGCTATCATCAAGGTAACCTGAACCCTTATGCTATCCTCTATATTTTTGACCATCCAATTCACTAAAATACGAGACTAGTATGTCTATTAAGCTAATTATTAACGAACATAGTAACTACTATTTGCAGGAATTTTCATAATCATGATACGACACATGTATTTTCCTATCTAATACATAGATAAATCAAGGTCTGAGATGGATAATGCAAAATGCACAACTAGAAATTTATAACAAGTCATGACATTTCTCAATTGATATAACCTTCTATGTATACTATAATCTTCCTTATCGATCCATGTAATAGAGGTAGTCATCTAATGAATAAGAAAAGATACTAATGAACATATATGGGAATTGAATTCAATGGATAAAAACTATACCTCTATGTATTTTATTATATTGCAACCCTTGAAATATGGAAATCACAACCTAGTAAATAGTTACTCATATAAGTGTGTATCACTAAAAGATATGTACATGTATGTCACATTTTAGTAGATCTTATAACATTGATACAAAGGGATGTTATGTAACATATGAATGTATGAATCATGTATATAATGGACATGGGAAATGATTAAAACATCATATATGACCTCATGTATAAAATGACTACTATACTAATGAACCCAATAGGAAATGTTATAGCAACAAAAAAAATGATTATTGAAGATAAAACTACTTATGGGGCAAATTGGTAATTCCAACTAATAAAACAAAGAAAGTGATTCCAAGCCAAGAAGAATTGGACAACCTTAGTACATTCTCTCTTTCTAGATTCATGGTACATTGGTATCTTTGGTCTTTGCAGGTATCTTGTTTGGAATTTCTCAAAGTGAAATAGGTATTAAATTATCTATTCTTTTATTAAACTAATTGTGTTCCTCTTGAGTTTCATGTATACATTTTTTACAAACTGGTGAACAAATATTATTGTTAGCGTTTTCCTTTTTGTTGAAGTTCACCACGAATAGATTTTGAATATAGAACATTATTGAGAAATTGAAGTATTATTAGATTTTGAAATTGACACAAAAACTTGAAATATTGGCTACGAGCTTTGGCTCACTAGTTTCGGTGGGTCACGACCCCCAACCCTGCGCAGTGGATAATGGACAATTAGAGGTCCCCTAGTATTGGTTACCCCTACAGGCAAAGTGTCGTTCTCTCATAGAGGGGAGAACACTAGGCACCTAGCCACTGGAGAAGACAAAATATTAGATTGATTGTGTCAATTGAGATATCCTTGCATTATGAATCATTGAATATCATGATATTAGTTTTGAGAAAAATTGTTTCATTTTGAAATCGTGATATTGGTATCTCTTTATTATTTTTGTAATTTCCCCTTTGAATTATTGTATCTTTTGAAATTAACTTGATAACTAGACTATTGTTTTGTTATGTCCATAGTCCACCAAGAAATCTTACCTAAATTTAATATTGCAACTCTTTATTTATAAAAAATAGTTCAATAATGGATTTAGTACCAGCCTAGCTAACCTTTATTTTTTCCTTCAATGGGATCCATTTGTGGTTTTGTTCCTTCGGGAACTCATGGATAGGTGTTACAAAGAAGGACAAGAAGAGACGTACAGGAGATGTCCTTTGTTGAAGATTTGATAGGAACCAATTCTTATTTTCAATCTTGTAATATTATGTTTAAAAGCTTCTGCAACTGTGATGTAAAAGCATGATTATAATAAATATTGTTTATAATTTGATATTATTTTGTAAATATTTGACCGCAAAGATCGAGTCTTTACTACATGGTATCAGAGCCATAAACAGTTGACACTCATGCACATCTCATGGAAGTTTGGGATAAATAACTAGCACACCTAAAACTTAGTCAAAAAGTTTTCAATCAACCCTAGTCTTGCTAGCCTTATCTAATAAAATGGAAATAGTAACTTAGGTGAAATATTTTTTCAGAAACTCATGTGACTCGCCAACTAGAGAAGATAAAACATCACCATATCCATAGAGATGAATTGAGGTGTTACAAGATTTGAACAAACTAGTAGTTGAAAGGTGAAAGGCGGGACTACCATCTTGTAGAAAATTAACCTAAAACACCAGAAAAAAAAACATCGATCAATATAACAAGTTATACTGGTATGTGGGGGAAACAAAACTTCACAAGTAATGGTAATAACATAATTAAGCCATTATTGTTTTACAAATTGAATTCAAAAATTTCATCATGACTACCCAATCAAGGTGTCTACACCCTCTGTCATAACCCCTCAAGTCATCATACTAAAGTATTCACAATCTTCCCTATTAAATAGGATGACTTTATCATGTATCCCCCTATTCATGTAGATGGTTTCTCATGTAACACCTATTCGGGCTGGTACCAATTTGTTCCTTCCCCTATTCAGGTGGATGGTCTTTCCATAGATCTAGAGGTGGCCTAGAAATGAGCTAGTCATGTCCATATATAATGTGATATCCCTAGTCATTTTATCATTTGTAAGGAAGTAAAGTCCATCCAACATTCATATATTTGCAAACCATGAGGAGAAATCTGAGAAAGCCACATGAAACTAAATCAATTAGTCATATGTTTAACCACATACCTATCTAAAGAGTATTTTCAGTCCAAATAAGAACAAGTAAGATTAACCACACAATCAACTAAGCAAGTCAACCTGAAATTGAAGGTGTAACACCCATGTGTCACTATATTATTCCAAAACCGATCAAAGGACTAACTTGGTTCTCAAGTTAGGTTTTTAAGTCCATGTTCTTATGTCACTATCCGTAATACTTCATTACTCTATTTATTTCTCTTTTCACTTTCTTAATCCACAAACCCTACTTTTAGGTTTCATACGTAAGATTGTGCTACAAAAAGGTGTCTTTTATAAAGTAGTCCCCATATTTATCCTTTTAAGTCAAATTAGGGTTAGAGAGATAGAAAGACAAAATTTAATCACCTTTTTCTCCACTGGGTTTACAAACCCTAGTTTCCATCATTTAGTACACTTTCTTGCATAAAGAAACCCTAATCCTTCAAATCTTGGATTATGATGTTCATATGAGTCCAAGGTGTCCCTTTTATTCATAACAGATCAATCTTTGATTAAAAGATCAACTCAGTCTATTAGATTCATCAATACACAACAATTAGGGTTTGATCCATTAAAAGCATTAAAGCCATCAACTTTGACCACTTTTCAAATTTCAAGTAGATATAGGTTAATAATATATTTTAATTGAATTCCTTGCATTTTCTGATCAAGAATCATATATAATATGTCTCAATCCCATTATCCTATCAATTTCTATGATTTTTATAAAATAAGTCGATTCTTGCCAATCATGGGCCACCACCTAAGAACGGGGCAACACGACCTGACTTGCCAGCATGGATGGTCTGAGCAATGGGATCTAGCTAGTGTGGCAACCATGCCCACATTTGGATGACCAGGAAGACCTATCAAGATAGGTGAAAACACATGCAACGTCTTACCTTTATTGAAGCTGGTCAGGGGTAAGACAGGCTTTTCATGAATAGTTGTCTTCAACCTCTTCCTAGTCTTCCTTGCAAATAGGGGTCCCAATGAGCCAACACTAGAGTCTAATCAGCATGTTAGTCCCTTGAATCAATGATCAATCACGCCAAAACCTCTGCTGGTCCAGGACAAACTCATTGGGACCTTCAATTCTCTCGGAAATAGTTGGAGCTACTGGGATGGGGAGGTGGATCTTCAACAGGTTGATGGTGAGTTAACAAGGTTAAGATCAAGGTTTTTGAGGGAAATTGGAAGTAGAGTTGAGAATGGGGAGTTACATACGTCCTTGCAAGGGTCTTTGTGCTCTCATAGAGGGTTACTAGTCCTCCCTTTTATAGGTGGGATTCCTTGGGTATATTTTCCTCCATGGTGGTTTATGAGAATCTTCTAGGGTTTCAAAACCCCAACAAAGTTAAGATGAACTGGTGCAGTTTCTTTCTATGAATTCATTGAAAAAGTTTCCACTCTCACACATTAGCTAGGTGTGGAGAAAATCGGATCGGAACTGACATGTTTCCTATTCCTATTTCCTTATACGGATGTAGGTAGGAGACAAACACTGATCATTGTATCTTGGATCCAACAGTCCAAGGATCACGTGCCCAAGATAAATATATATAATTTGAAGATCCAACGGTCCACAGATCACGCGCCCCAGATAAATATATCTAATTTGATTCGATAATGGTGACATTTTATACTTCCCAAGTTATTTTCCAAACGTTATGGCTTTTTTTTAAATCTATATATCCTAAAACAATAACCTTTTTAATCCCAAATTTTAAGAGAAAGTCTTTATTGACTTAATCTATAGGTGTGCACAATTTGAGGCTAAAACTCAAAAGGAATAACTCTTTTTCTTCATGTGCACGTCATTCACTTATAAGGCATGTATTATATATTTAAAACATATATTTTCTCATTCCTTTCTTTATATTCTCTTAATTTTGACTTTTCTATATATTAGAGGGCATGGGAAATCGTAAGTCATCCTATTATGGCCACCTATGACACTTTCTAGATAATTCCATGTTTTTCTTAAATAAAACAAATGTTATTTATTTTCTTCTTTCCTTTTCACTTATTATGGTTTTTTTCTCTTGTCCTTTATCCTTTACACTTCCATTGGCTTATCAAAATCGAGAAAAGCATGCAATTCATTATTCAAGACAATTTTGCAAAGAAATCCTAGTTGTAAAATAATGCACATAAATTGTCAAACAACTCCTTTTTTATGAAATATTTGCATAAAATTCAATCAAAATTGGGGTTTTAACATCCTTCCCCATGTATAAGAATTTTGTCCTCAAAATTCATATAATCATATAAATAAATCAAGGTAATGTTTTTTCATGTCCATCTTTAGCTCCCATGTGGCTTCATCCTCTCCATGGTGGTTCCAAAGAACTTTTACCATCTCTATCTTTTTGTTTCTGAGTACTTTCACCTTGGTATCCAATACTCTCACAGGTGACTCAGAATATGTCACGCTCCCCTAGAGCTAAATAGGTTCAATGCTCAACACATAACTAGGATGTTTCACATAAGACTTTAGATTGGATACATGAAACATGCCATGCATCATGCTATACTGTGGGAGTAGGACTACATGGTAGGAAGCTTCACCAATCCATTCTAGAACTGCAAACAAACCTACATATCAGGGACTCAACTTTCCTCTATTCTTGGCTATAGCTCAGAGGGGTCAGATCTTTAGAAACACATGTTCACCCATAGTGTAACATCCCTGACCTGGGTTATGAGTTAACCCTAGGTGTTTTGCCTAAATATGTAATTAAATCTTTGTGATTAACTATGAGCATGTAATTAAGTTCTCAGAAACATATATCTCAGTATTTGCTCCTTTTTATTTAAAGTAGTAGCATTGTTTTGATATACAGGGACCTATGTGCAATTTACCTAGTTAAAAGGGTTAGCTTGCAATTTGCACATGATGAGATGTTCCTCTGATGTTGAGACATCATGAGAAATCTTCTTAACAAAGTTTGAGGGATTTCCCAAGCTAAGGCACCAAGGTGCAGCTGTGGAAGCAATCCTGGTGCTTGAAACCCTAGTTTGGGGTAAAATGCAATTTACCCAAATTAAGGGATACAAATTGTGAAATATGTCATCTAATGTATCTTTTTAGACTCTTTCCATCATTAAGAGAAGAAATGATGAGGAAGTCAGCTCAATTGAATTATCAAGTTATGAGATATGCCTTGTGATTGAATAATCAGGGTATATGTGCAATATTTCTTTATGTATGTACCTCATTATTAGCTTGCTCTCCTTTATCTTCTTTTCTAAGACCTTAAGAGAAGGTTTGACCTTAGAATAAAGAGGAAGGGACGATCAAGTAAAGAAGGAGGGACCTAGTTGGAATTATGGACAACTTATGAACTAATGTTGAAAATCCTACCCCATGTATATAAGCTCTCCTTCCCTTAGTTGCAAGGGAACTTACCCTTCGTTCCCTTACTATTTCATTTCACCAAAGACGACCAATGACTGCCTTGGAGCTAAGGAGGACGACCAAGGGGTGCAAGGTAGGTTTAAACCCCTCTTCTTGCTTAGTTCCATGGTTAGAACTCGAATTCAAGGTCATCTTCATGGCTAACTCTTGAAACCCTACCTTTCTAGCCGTCTCTTTTCATCCTTCCTTGGATTTTTCGCCTTGGCCAACCTGTAAGAACTCAAGGACGCCATTAGAGCTTGGAGCTTGAAAGCTTGGAGCTCAAGAAGCAAGCTTTAGGCGGGTTTTATAATTCTAAACCCATGGTTTACTATGTGCATCTTTATATGCATTTTGATGATAGCTCTTAGTATTTCCCTACTTTTCCCTTCTATGTTGCAAGCAAATACATGGGATATTCATACTGTTCTTTAGATAGGAGATGAAGGCGTGATTTCCAAGAAAAACCCACCGCTTTTCACTTCCTTAAACGGTCTCAAAAGTTTGCTCTCTCGGTCTCAAGACCGCGAGGTGAGCAAATGGTCTCGAGACCGCGACAGGGAAAACGGTCTTCAAGACCGTTTGGCCCCATTGACCGAGCGTGGACCGTATAAGAAATCTGTTCTTGATTATATAGGGTAATTACCCACAAAATTTTGGAGGCTAACTCCAACGGAATCGGGAGATATGACCTTTTTAAGTAACAACTTTATTTGAATTTATTCCTGATTTTCAAACGGTCTGAAATTGCCTTTTTGGGCAAACGGTCTCAAGACTGTGTAAGGTCGTTGACTAAGCATTTACCGTATGAGATTACTGTTCAAAATTATGTTAATTAACAACTCACCAAGTTTTATGGTCTAATTCCAAACGGGCTAAGAGTTGAAGGGTGAATACTAGGGCTAACCCTAGATAAAATCAGTACTGAAATTATGGTGACCTAATTAGGGTTTTTAGGGTTGATTGACCTAAACGGTCTCAAGACCGTTTGGTGACCAAGACCGTTTGGAGGTCTGGGGTCAAGGATAGTTGACCAATTGAAGGTACAATTACACCGAATTACATTACAATTAAATATTGACATGATCATCAACTCAATGGGTCAGACCTTGATGAATCTGCACTAGAATCCAAAATTTGATGGGCAAACGGTCTCAAGACCATGTGGGGTCCACCCACATGACCTCAAGACCGTTTGGGCCAAGTTTGGGCCCAATTGGAGCTCAATTGAAGGGTTCAACCTTGTGTTGAGTCACATTGTGGAGTGTTGATGGGTGAACATTGATAGACCCTAATTGAATCGATTTCAATCCTAATTGGTCAACAATTGAGGGTCAATTGAATGACCAATTGGTTAAGCATAACCTTAGTTGACCCAATCCATAGGTGGTCAACATAACTTTGACCTTTTGAGAGCTTCAACATCGGTTAACATCATCGATTGTATCTTTGATTTTGTTGATGGACCAAGCGGCTGAGACCATGTGAGCCTCGCGGTCTCAAGACCGTGAGAGGGCTCGCGGTCTCAAGACCGTGAGGGGGCTCACGGTATCAAGACCGAGAGGAGGCTCGCGGTCTCAAGACCGTGAAGGGCCTCACGGTCCTGAGGTCAAACTAGCTAAACGGTCAACGTCTCTTCGCGGTCTCAACTCCAATTTGATCTTCGCGGTCTCAACATCAATTGAACCAATGATAAGGCTTCGCGGTCTTGAATCACTTGAAGAGGCTCGCGGTCTTGAAGCCTAATGGGGCTCGCGGTCTTGGATTTAGAAAGAGGCTCGCGGTCTTGGAAAGTCAAAGTGGGCAAACGGTCAACACTTTCAACCGATTTCAACTCAATTGATGATTAATGATTGAAATCAATCAATGTGATTCCAAGTTGACTTCTTTCAATCAATTCATAATATAAATGGTCCAATGTTGCCCAAATCAAACCCTAATGATAATCTAGGATAGTAAGGGGTTATTTGACTAAGGTTTTTGACCATAATGATGATCAATGGGGTGAATTACCAAAATACCCCTGAAGGGTCAATTGAGTTATACCTTGCTCAATTCAAACTCTAATTACATGAGAATGATGTTTTTAGTCATAATGACTCTATCCAACTTGATCTAGTCTAATGTTATCATCCACCATTAGTATGATGAAAGAGAGAGTACTTCTAGAGAGAGAAAGTACCCTAGAGAGAGAAAGTAACTCTAAATCACATATGGTGATGTTTTTGGCTATGTTAGCATATGATGACTCAATCCAACCTGTTTTAGAGTGATGTTGACATCACTTAACCTTATGATGAGAGAGAAAGTACTTCTAGAGAGAGAAAGTACTTCTAGAGAGAGAAAATACCCTTTTTAAGTGGAAACTCAATTGAAGCATCCCCAATACACATAAATGAGCATAATTAGGGTATGATCCACCTGTGTGAGATCATAGAAACCCTAATTATGATAAATGATGAACCTTTAACTAATCCAAGTTCATCATTGAAGATGTTACTCATACATGATGATGTTATGAGTTCAATTCACCTTAATATGAATAGTAAACCCTAATTCAAGGATGATGACATGTAATGTGAATAGTAAACCCTAATTCAAGGATGATGACATGTAATGTGAATAGTAAACCCTAATTCAAGGGTAATGACATGCTTTTGAATATTAAACTCTATTTGATGAGAAGTAGAGATTTAAACTCTTATGACAAGAGTAGGAGGGATATTCCTTATTTTTGTACTATCTTTATCAGTTGTATTAACCATGCAGGTTCTGATATGAAGGTAATCATATCCAGGTATGGATGCTGATGTTATATTCATTAAAGGCATGTTGTTAGCTTTATGAATAAGTAAAGTAACCAGATGTCTTGTCAGTGGCATCCTATACTGATAATGGGCTGTGAGAGCCATGAATACCATCAAAGTCATGCCTTAGAGATGACTTGTGATGAGGATAATGAGAAATGATGATTGATATGAGTTAGGCCTATTACATTTAGTATTCTTCTTTTATAGCTGCTATGCTATTGTTATTGTTTGCAGAACAATGTATGCTGTTAAAGAATACTGAATGTACCTAACTAATCAAGTATAATGTAGAGCCCTGATCATAGATCCATCATTGTCAGAAATTAAATGATGGTGAAATAGGTTTTCCTCAGGGAACTCCTGGAGCACATACTTTTGAGTATGTGGGTACATGGATGTGTAGAACCTTACATCCTAGTGTAGGAAAGTGATGTAGATGTGTAATCCATCCATCCTTCACTATAATTCCATACCGTATCAGTGGTAGGTAAACATGAAACCTCCTGTTGACGAAGAAAGCGCAAATATCTGTATCAGTGGTAGGTAAATATGAAACCTCCTGATGACGAAGAGAGTACAGAACGCCACTGTGACTCTAGAATAGAGAAGGACCAGTTTACCCTGGTGAGCTATAGTAGTAGAGGCACGAGATGTCCTACAAGTGATCCTCTTACTGACTGAGGGAGGTGAAGGTCATGAGAATCCGGCTCTCTTAATGACCTATGTATGATACTGATGCGGCTTCTCAGCGATCAGTTGGAGTATGAGTGGTAAGCCTCATCTCCACAGGGCATAATGTTGTTTGTAAAACATAATCAACCATGTAGTATAACTTGTTAGAGATGACTCCAAGTTAGTTGATTGATGTTACATTGCAATAATGTTTATATTCTCCATATCTCCTAAATGGTTGAGATCTTGTTATACTTGCAGCTGTTATAGAATGCTTTAAAGGCTTTATTGTTTAAGATATTCTTTGATGTTATAATAAAGCTTCTGGTGAAGAGTTATAACTCTCGCTGGGACAATTATGTATAATTGTCTCACCCCGTAGGCTTCAACTTTTTAGGTGGACATCGGAGACGAAGGAACCAGCCTACAGGTGATCAGTCTCAGCAGCAGCATCAGGGGCAGCAGTAATCTCAGGTGGAGATTGTCCTGCCATATGGTGTAGTTAGAGTCAGTCCTATGTGTCCTCTGTACTCTCAGGTCTTGGAGTCTTTTGTATAGTGATCTTGAGAATTCGTATCTTGATGTATATAATTACTCAAGAAGTAATTATCCTGAGATGTAAACAGTTTATCTCCCTTTATGAAAGAAGCTTTTATGGATTCAAGCTCTTGTCACGAAAAGTTTTAATTTCCCGTGATTTTTTCCTTCCGCTGATTACCGATTCACTTCCGCTAAGTTTTAATCGTGTTTATATCTTGGTTTGGAGATCAGAGCCCACAACTAGTGGTATCAGAGCCAGGTTCAGTTGAGTCTACAGAGGCATAGGACTTAGGATGTCGAGTCTACCTTTAGTACTCCTTCCTCATCTAATAGAATCTTCTGCTCCTCAGGAGAAGAAGATACATAAGAATGTCAGAATATCGTGATGAGCACGTGGCAGAGAGTAGTGCTAGTGCACCTCGAGACGGTGCAAGAGTTCCGAGAATAGAACAACCTGCACCTGAGTCGCCAAGAGAGCCACCCCAGTTCGACCCAGCTGACATGAGTGACCCAGCTGTACAGACGATGTTCGGGCAGTTCATGACTGCCATGACACATATAACCGATAGGATGCCCATTCCTGCACCTAGGGCACCTGTCCAGCCTAAAGCACAAGGTATCGGTAAGACATTCGAACGACTTTGTCGTGTCAGAGCTACCGAGTACTTTGGAACTGCCGACCCTACAGATGCTGACCTATGGTTGACAGAGTTGGAGAAGGCTTTTAGGATTCTTATGATTCTGAAAGCTGAGAAGGTTAGACATGTTGTCTATCTTCTCAAAGGCAGTGCTGGTCACTGGTGGAACATGGAAGAGCAGAAGAGACCTGGAGTAGAGTTCTCATGGGAAGAGTTTCGTCGGGAATTTATCAATAGATATTTTCCAAAGACCTTCCTAGATGAGAAGATCTCTCAGTTTGAGAAACTAAGGTAGGGTATGATGAACATTAGTGAGTATGAAGCAAAGTTCATGGAGTTGTTGCGGTTCTGTCCACACATGGCTGCTACGGATGAGGAAAGAATCAGAAGATTCGATAAGGGTTTGAATTCTGATATGTCAACCCCTGTGTCTGCCTTAGAAAACAGAGAGAGATTATCTACCTTCGTTGAGTCAGTCCGAAGGATAGAGAGATCTGTGGTTGAGAAAAGACAAACCCATAAAAGATATCCACAGTTCCAGGGTTCTTCATCTAGGGATTCCAAGAATCCTAGATTCTCTGCACCTAACCCTCCACCACCCAGATCGAGTTTTCAAACTCAATGGACACCAAGCAGAGGTAGAGGGCAGAGTCAACCGCTTCAAGGGACGCATAGTTCTGCATCAGTGTTAGTTACTGGACCACCCAGACCACAACAACAGGAGAGGAGTTGTTACAACTGTGGTAAGGTGGGACACTTAATGAAGGATTGCCGTTCTAGGCCTGTCAGTGTGACACAACAACCCCCGAGACAGAATCATAGGGATCTCAGAATAGACAACATCAAGGAGCAGCTCGAGGACGTGGACAAGTGTCTCAAGATGGATCATCAGCACCACCTCAACACCAGCCAACTGCGAGGTTCTATGCTATGAACCCACCTGAGGCAGTGGTCAATCCACGGGTAATGGCAGGTCAGATGAAACTTTTATATGCTGATATGTCTACATCCTGTGTTGTAGCTGTTCTGATTGATCCGGGTGCTACACACTCTTTCATCACTCGTGAAGTGATTCGTAACTGCAATGTGACTGTTAGCCATAGAGCAGATAGTTTGTTGTTAGAGACTCCGTTGAGTGGGTCTGCTGTTTTGCAGGAGGTATGTTCTTCCTGCATCCTTTTCTTTTCTGACCATCGCATTCAAGTGGATCTTATACCACTTGATATGCAGGGATTTGATATAGTCCTTGGGATGGATACCTTAGAAAGGTATAGAGTTGTCTTGGATTGTGAGTCCAAGTTGGCTGTGTTTGCTGATGAAAGCAACACATGGATCTTTCAAGGTGAAAGAAAGATTCTGCCCACCTGTCTTTTGTCAGCTATGGTTGCTGATAAGCTGTTGAGGCAAGGATGTTATGCATTCTTATCCCATGTGGTAGATGTTACCAAGGAAAGTTCCAATCCTACCGAAGTTCCTATAGTCAGGGAATTCGAAGATGTGTTTCCTGAAGAACTTCCTGGTATACCACCACCTCGGGAGATTGACTTTGAAATCAATCTGATTCCAGATACAAAACCCATAGCTCAAACTCCGTATAGGATGGCGCCTGCCGAGATGGCAGAACTCAAGAAACAGCTTCAAGAGCTACTTGAGAGAGGTTTTATCTGACCGAGTACTTCACCTTGGGGTGCTCCGGTCTTGTTTGTTAAAAAGAAAGATGGGTCAATGCGGTTGTGCATTGACTACAGACAACTCAATAAAGTAACAATAAAGAATAAGTATCCTCTGTCGAGAATTGATGATCTCTTTGACCAGTTGCGTGGTGCAACAGTCTTTTAAAAAATAGACTTGAGGTCTGGATATCATCAACTCCGTATTAAGGATAGTGACATATCCAAGTCTGCCTTTAGGACAAGATATGGTTACTATGAGTTCACGGTTATGTCGTTTGGACTAACCAATGCACCAGCTGCATTTATGGAACTCATGAATAGAGTTTTTCGACCTTTCCTTGATCAGTGCGTTGTCGTCTTCATAGATGACATTCTGATCTATAGTAAGGATGCTCAGTAGCATGAGCAGCATCTTCGCCAAGCTTTGACCTTGCAAAGAGAACATAAGCTGTACGCTAAGTTTAGCAAGTGTGAGTTCTGGCTGCCGGAGGTATCTTTTGTTGGACATGTGATATCCGCTTCGGGAATTCGTGTTGACCCTACAAAGGTAGAATTTGTTCTACAATGGGAACAACCGAAGACACCGACGGAAATTCGAAGTTTCTTGGGGTTAGCTGGCTATTATCGAAGGTTCATAAAGAACTTTAGTTCTATAGCTTTACCTTTGACCAAGTTAACCCGGAAAGAGGTTCCTTTTTCTTGGAGTGATAAGTGTCAACAATCTTTCCAGCTGCTGAAAGAGAGGTTGACAAGTGCACCTGTGCTAGTGCTACCTGAACAAGGAAAAGGGTATATAGTTTTCTGTGATGCTTCCAAGAATGGATTAGGATGTGTGTTGATGCAGGATAAACAAGTGATTTCTTTTGCTTCCCGACAGCTTAAGAAACACGAGGAGAATTATCCAACACACGATTTGGAGTTAGCTGCTATGGTTCATGCCTTGAAGATCTGGAGGCATTATCTCTACGGAGAAACATTCCAGATTTTCACAGACCACAAAAACCTTAAGTATATCTTCTCTCAGCATGAGCTCAACATGAGGAAACGTCGCTGGATGGAGTTAATCAAGGACTACGACTGTACAATTGATTACCACCCAGGCAAGGGAATGTTGTTGCAGATGCCTTGAGTAGGAAATCAGCAACATCAACCATGAATAGAGCACAACTAAACTCTTTATTATGCTCTAGAAGAGATATGCTTATCTCTTTAAGGAAAAATAATGTACAGTTGAAGATGTCATTGTTAACCAGTTTGTTAGCTGAGATGCATATTAAACCTACTCTAAGGGAGCAGATTAAAGAGGCACAGCTAGATGATGCTGCAGTTCAACATATAAGATCTGAGTATGGAAATGAGAAGCAAGATGGTTTTCATGACTCAGAAGATCAAGTAGCTTGTTATAATGGAAGAATGATAGTGCCAAATGTGCACAACTTGAGAAAGTTAAGCCTGGAAGAAGCCCATTCTTCCATGTATGCTATGCATCCAGGGAGCACCAAGATGTATCGGAATTTGAAAGATCTGTATTGGTGGCCTGGGATGAAGAAGGACGTTGCAGAGTTTGTTCTGAGGTGCCCTGTGTGTCAGCAAGTTAAAGCTGAACACCAGAAGCCTGCAGGAACAATGCAACCTTTACCCATATCACAGTGGAAATGGGACCATGTGACCATGGACTTTGTTGTTGGCCTACCTAGGACAAGCAAAGGACATGATTCCATTTGGGTAATTGTTGATAGGTTGACTAAGCCAGCACATTTCTTACCTGTCAAAACAACCTATTCTGCTGAAAGGTTATCAGAGTTGTATGTTCAAGAGATAGTGCGTTTGCACGGAGTTCCTGTCACAATAGTTTCTGACAGAGGTCCTCAGTTTACCACTCATTTTTGGGAACAGTTGCACAAAGGCTTAGGCACTAAGCTGAGGTTTAGTACGACCTTTCATCCACAGACTGATGGACAGTCGGAAAGGACCATACAAACCTTAGAAGACCTGTTGCGAGCATGTGTTCTCCAGTTCACCGGAAGTTGGGATCTACACCTAAGCTTGATAGAGTTTGCCTATAACAATAGCTATCAGCATAGTATTGATATGGCACCTTATGAAGCCTTATATGGTAGACGTTATAGATCACCCTTGTGTTGGTTTGAGACTGGTGAACATCAGTTGTTAGGTCCTGACCTGGTGCAGCAAACCACGGAAAAGATTAAAGTTATACAACATAAGATTAAGACTGCTCAGGATAGGCAGAAATCTTATGCTGACAAATGTCGTAGACCCTTAGAGTTCCAGGTTGGAGACAGAGTGTATCTTAAGGTCTCACCTTGGAAAGGGGTCCTTCGTTTTGGAAGGAAAGGGAAGTTAGCTCCTAGATATATGGGGCCTTATCCAATCATTGAACGGATTGGAAAGGTAGCATATAAACTAGAACTTCCCCCAGAATTACAGAGGTTACATCCTGTGTTTCACATTTCTATGTTAAAGAAATGTCACCCAGACACCGAGTCAGTTCTACAACCCATGGAAGTAGAATTGAATGATGACATATCCTATGAGGAGGGACCAGTGTCAATCCTTGATAAATGAATTAAAAAGTTAAAGAAGAAAGATATAAGTCTTGTGAAAGTCCTCTAGAACCATCATGGTATTGAAGAAGCCACTTGGGAGTTAGAGGATGAGATGAGAAGGAAGTATCCTGCCCTTTTCTCTTAGTATGTTTTATCGATTTCGGGGACGAAATCCTTGTAAGGGGTGGATAATTTGTAACATCCCTGACCTGGGTTATGAGTTAACCCTAGGTGTTTTGCCTAAATATGTAATTAAATCTTTGTGATTAACTATGAGCATTTAATTAAGTTCTCAGAAACATATATCTCAGTATTTGCTCCTTTTTATTTAAAGTAGTAGCATTGTTTTGATATACAGGGACCTATGTGCAATTTACCCAGTTAAAAGGGTTAGCTTGCAATTTGCACATGATGAGATGTTCCTCTGATGTTTAGACATCATGAGAAATCTTTTTAACAAAGTTTGAGGGATTTCCCAAGCTAAGGCACCAAGGTGCAGCTGTGGAAGCAATCCCGGTGCTTGAAACCCTAGTTTGGGGTAAAATGCAATTTACCCAAATTAAGGGATACAAATTGTGAAATATGTCATCTAATGTATCTTTTTAGACTCTTGCCATCATTAAGAGAAGAAATGATGAGGAAGTCAGCTCAATTGAATTATCAAGTTATGAGATATGCCTTGTGATTGAATAATCAGGGTATATGTGCAATATTTCTTTATGTATGTACCTCATTATTAGCTTTCTCTCCTTTATCTTCTTTTCTAAGACCTTAAGAGAAGGTTTGACCTTAGAATAAAGAGGAAGGGACGATCAAGTAAAGAAGGAGGGACCTAGTTGGAATTATGGACAACTTATGAACTAATGTTGAAAATCCTACCCCATGTATATAAGCTCTCCTTCCCTTAGTTGCAAGGGAACTTACCCTTCGTTCCCTTACTGTTTCATTTCACCAAAGACGACCAAGGACTGCCTTGGAGCTAAGGAGGACGACCAAGGGGTGCAAGGTAGGTTTAAACCCCTCTTCTTGCTTAGTTCCATGGTTAGAACTCGAATTCAAGGTCATCTTCATGGCTAACTCTTGAAACCCTACCTTTCTAGCCATCTCTTTTCATCCTTCCTTGGAGTTTTCACCTTGGCCAACCTATAAGAACTCAAGGACGCCATTAGAGCTTGGATCTTGAAAGCTTGGAGCTCAAGAAGAAAGCTTTAGGCGGGTTTTATAACTCTAAACCCATGCTTTACTATGTGCATCTTTATATGCGTTTTGATGATAGCTCTTAGTATTTCCCTACTTTTCCCTGCTATTTTGCAAGCAAATACATGGGATATTCGTACTGTTCTTGATCTAGGAGATGAAGGCGTGATTTCCAAGAAAAACCCACCACTTTTCACTTCCTTAAACGGTCTCAAAAGTTTGCTCTCTCGGTCTCAAGACCGCGAGGTGAGCAAACGGTCTCGAGACCGCGACAGGGAAAACGGTCTTCAAGACCATTTGGCCCGTTTCCCGAGCGTGGAACGTATAAGAAATCTGTTCCTAATTATATAGGCTAATTACCCTCAAAATTTATAGGGCTAACTCCAAAGGAATCGGGATATATGACCTTTTTAAGTAACAACTTTGTTTGAATTTATTCCTGATTTTCAAACGGTCTGAAATTGCCTTTTTGGGCAAACGGTCTCAAGACCGTGTAAGGTCGTTGACTAAGCATTGACCGTATGATATTACTGTTCAAAATTATGTTAATTAACAACTCACCAAGTTTGATGGTCTACTTCCAAACGGGCTAAGAGTTGAAGGGTGAATACTAGGGATAACCCTAGATAAAATCAGTACTGAAATTATGGTGACCTAATTAGGGTTTTTAGGGTTGATTGACCTAAACGGTCTCAAGACCGTTTGGGGGTCACCAAATGGTCTCAAGACTGCGAGGGAAATCAACCAAGACCGTTTGGAGGTCTGGGGTCAAGGATAGTTTACCAATTGAAGGTACAATTACACCGAATTACATTGCAATTAAATATTGACATGATCATCAACTCAATGGGTCAGACCTTGATGAATCTGCACTAGAATCCAAAATTTGATGGGAAAACGGTCTCAAGACCATGTGGGGTCCACCCACATGACCTCAAGACCGTTTGGGCCAAGTTTGGGCCCAATTGTAGCTCAATTGAAGGGTTCAACCTTGTGTTGAGTCACATTGTGGAGTGTTGATGAGTGAACATTGATAGACCCTAATTGAATCGATTTCAATCCTAATTGGTCAACAATTGAGGGTCAATTGAATGACCAATTGGTTAAGCATAACCTTAGTTGACCCAATCCATAGGTGGTAAACATAACTTTGACCTTTTGAGAGCTTCAACATCGGTTAACATCATCGATTGTATCTTTGATTTTGTTGATGGACCAAGCGGCTGAGACCATGTGAGCCTCGCGGTCTCAAGACCGTGAGAGGGCTCGCGGTCTCAAGACCGTGAGGGGGCTCACGGTCTCAAGACCGAGAGGAGGCTCGCGGTCTCAAGACCATGAAGGGCCTCACGGTCCTGAGGACAAACTAGCTAAACGGTCAACGTCTCTTCACGGTCTCAACTCCAATTTGATCTTCGCGGTCTCAACATCAATTGAACCAATGATAGGGCTTCGCGGTCTTGAACCACTTGAAGAGGCTCGCGGTCTTGAAGCCTAAGGGGGCTCGCGGTCTTGGAGTTATAAAGAGGCTCGTGGTCTTGGAAAGTCAAAGTGGGCAAACGGTCAACACTTTCAACCGATTTCAACTCAATTGATGATTAATGATTGAAATCAATCAATGTGATTCCAAGTTGACTTCTTTCAATCAATTCATAATATAAATGGTCCAATGTTGCCCAAATCAAACCCTAATGATAATCTAGGATAGTAAGGGGTTATTTGACTAAGGTTTTTGACCATAATGATGATCAATGGGGTGAATTACCAAAATACCCCTGAAGGGTCAATTGAGTTATACCTTGCTCAATTCAAACTCTAATTACATGAGAATGATGTTTTTAGTCATAATGACTCTATCCAACTTGATCTAGTCTAATGTTATCATCCACCATTAGTATGATGAAAGAGAGAGTACTTCTAGAGAGAGAAAGTACCCTAGAGAGAGAAAGTAACTCTAAATCACATATGGTGATGTTTTTGGCTATGTTAGCCTATGATGACTCAATCCAACCTGTTTTAGAGTGATGTTGACATCACTTAACCTTATGATGAGAGAGAAAGTACTTCTAGAGATAGAAAGTACTTCTAGAGAGAGAAAATACCCTTTTTAAGTGGAAACTCAATTGAAGCATCCCCAATACACAGAAATGAGCATAATTAGGGTATGATCCACCTGTGTGAGATCATAGAAACCCTAATTATGATAAATGATGAACCTTTAACTAATCCAAGATCATCATTGAAGATGTTACTCATACATGATGATGTTATGAGTTCAATTCACCTTAATATGAATAGTAAACCCTAATTCAAGGATGATGACATGTAATGTGAATAGTAAACCCTAATTCAAGGATGATGACATGTAATGTGAATAGTAAACCCTAATTCAAGGGTAATGACATGCTTTTGAATATTAAACTCTATTTGATGAGAAGTAGATATTTAAACTCTTATGACAAGAGTAGGAGGGATATTCCTTATTTTTGTACTACCTTTATCAGTTGTATTAACCATGCAGGTTCTGATATGAAGGTAATCATATCCAGGTATGGATGTTGATGTTATATTCATTAAAGGCATGTTGTTAGCCTTATGAATAAGTAAAGTAACCGAATGTCTTGTCAGTGGCATCCTATACTGATAATGGGCTGTGAGAGCCATGAATACCATCAAAGTCATGCCTTAGAGATGACTTGTGATGAGGATAATGACAAATGATGATTGATATGAGTTAGGCCTGTTACATTTAGTATTCTTCTTTTATAGCTGCTATGCTATTGTTATTGTTTGCAGAACAATGTATGCTGTTAAAGAATACTGAATGTACCTAACTAATCAAGTATAATGTAGAACCCTGATCATAGATCCATCATTGTCAGAAATTAAATGATGGTGAAACAGGTTTTCCTCAGGGAACTCCTGGAGCACATACTTTTGAGTATGTGGGGTACATGGATGTGTAGAACCTTACATCCTAGTGTAGGAAAGTGATGTAGATGTGTAATCCATCCATCCTTCACTATAATTCCATACCGTATCAGTGGTAGGTAAACATGAAACCTCCTGATGACGAAGAAAGCACAGATATCCATATCAATGGTAGGTAAATATGAAACCTCCTGATGACGAAGAGAGTACAGAACGCCACTGTGACTCTAGAATAGCGAAGGACCAGTTTACCCTGGTGAGCTATAGTAGTGGAGACACGAGATGTCCTACAAGTGATCCTCTTACTGACTGAGGAAGGTGAAGGTCATGAGAATCCGGCTCTCTTAATGACCTATGTATGATACTGATGCGGCTTCTCAGCGATCAGTTGGAGTATGAGTGGTAAGCCTCATCTCCATAGGGCATAATGTTGTTTGTAAAACATAATCAACCATGTAGTATAACTTGTTAGAGATGACTCCAAGTTAGTTGATTGATGTTACATTGCAATAATGTTTATATTCTCCATATCTCCTAAATGGTTGAGATCTTGTTATACTTGCAATTGTTATAGAATGCTTTAAAGGCTTTATTGTTTAAGATATTCTTTGATGTTATAATAAAGCTTCTGGCAAAGAGTTATAACTCTTGCTGGGACAATTATGTATAATTGTCTCACCCCGTAGGCTTCAACTTTTTAGGTGGACGTCGGAGACGAAGGAACCAGCCTACAGGTGATCAGTCTCAGCAGCAGCATCAGGGGCAGCAGTAATCTCAGGTGGAGATTGTCCTGCCATATGGTGTAGTTAGAGTCAGTCCTATGTGTCCTCTGTACTCTCAGGTCTTAGAGTCTTTTGTATAGTGATCGTGAGATTTCGTATCTTGATGTATATAATTACTCAAGAAGTAATTATCCTAAGATGTAAACAGTTTATCTCCCTTTATGAAAGAAGATTTTATGGATTCAAGCTCTTGTCACGAAAAGTTTTAATTTCCTGTGATTTTTTCCTTCCGCTGATTACCGATTCGCTTCCGCTAAGTTTTAATCGTGTTTATATCTTGGTTTGGAGATCAGAGCCCACACATAGTTAAGTGCAAGTCGGTCTGCTTTGCATCAGCAGATGACTTATGTCGATCATGGGCTCTCTTTATCCGTTTCTTAATCAAAGCAACCTTGTCATCATATATCAAAAGTTCCTCTGACCCCAACAAGGTCCTCTCACAAATATCATCCCAGTGAAGTGGTGACAAACATGGACTCCCATATAGAGCTTCTTATAGAGGCATCCCGCTACTAGCTTGGTAGCTATTATTATAAGCAAACCCAGCTAGAGGAAAGTACTATTCTCATGATCCACCCCAATTGAGCACACATGCTCTCAACAGTTCCTGTTAAGTTTGGATCATTCTCTCTGACTGTCCATCAGTCTGGGGGTGGAAGGAGGCACCAAATTTCATCCATGTCCAAATATCTTCATGCACTTGCTTCCATAACTTTGAGGTGAACTTGGGGTCATGACTAGAAATAAATGAGCTCAGAATACTATGTAGATAGACTATCTCTTAGATATATATTTCAGCTAATTCTGATACTTTTATGGTAATCTTTAAGGCAAGGAAGTGTGCCAACTTGGTTAGGCGGTCCACCACAACCCATGTAGCATCATGACCCTTCTTGGGTTTAGGAAGACACACCATCAAATACATGATGATTTGGTCCCATTTCCACTCAAGAATCTCAATCTACTGTAATAACCCACCAAGTCGTTGGTGCTTACCTTTTACCATCTGGCATGTGAGACAACTGGCTACATATGTGGCTATGTCTTTCTTCATTCCAGGCCACCTGAAATTCTGCTACAAGTCTTAGACATCTAGGTAGTGCCAAGGTGTACGGTATACTTAGAGCCATGATCTTCTTGTAGGATGGGTCTTCAAGTATGACTCCTCAGGGACCCAAATATGACTCCTATATAGGACTCATGCATCTACACTCAATGACATATGTGTTTGAGGTTTCTCCAGCAAACCTTTCATCTTCTCAAGCTCTGGGCTATCCATCTAGGTAGCCACTATCTTAGTCAATAGGTCTGGTTTATCTAAATGTTAGCCAAAAGAATTTGATCTTCTATCAGTTGCAGAGCTCGTATGGCATCATACTCTTCCATTTCCCTCCACCAGGAACTAAGACAATTGCACACCTAACTTACTTCTAACTAAGAGAATTTGCCACTCCATTGGCTTTTATTAGATGGTATGCGATGGTGAAATTGTAGTCTTTCAAATATTCCATTTATCATCTCTGTCTTAGATTGTGGTCTTTCTGAGTCAAGAGATACTTCAATCTTTTATGATCAAAAGGATTTCAAAGGTAGTACCATAAAAATAGTGTCGCCCTCCCTGCCTCTAATGGTTAAAGGTAGGTGACCATGTCTCTTTATCACAATCATTTTCTCCCTACAATCAATCTGGACCATATAGGTGTAAAGCCAATCCATTCCAATTATTACATCAAAGAAATTCATGTCCAATAAAAGAAAGTTAGTAGGAAATTCATGACTCAGATATTTAATATGTAAAATTAGGGTTTTCAAAAGAGACGTGAAAATCCGACCACTCGGGGTAGTGACATGCAAGGTATACCCTAAATCCTTGAAATCCAGATGAATCTTAGTCAAAAGATTACTAGAAATGAAAGTATTTATAGATCCATAATCAAACATAACTTTCACACTTTGTCCAAAAATTTCAAGCATGACTACATGATTTTCATGATACTCAAACTACTATTACATTGCATAAATAAAGATGGGAAAACTACTCTAAGGAGTATTACCCTCTATTAGACGTTTGGCATTATACTGAGCCTCTTCATTGTTGATGTGGAATACTCAATCATGTTGACGCTCTCCTATAGGTGGAACTGGTGGGTCTTCTACTACTGGATGTGCCACTGGCGGTGTTGCTACCACTGGTTGAGCTTCCCCCGAGGCTTATCCTCTTGGGTCAAGAATGGGGGGGTTATCTTGGAAGTGTTCCTCTTCCAGACATCGATAACACACCTTTCTTTCAAAACAACATTTCCCTGGATGATTCCTCCCACATCTGGGGCATCTGGATGACGCCTTTTGTTGTCGATGCTCATTTCTGGGATTTCGCCTTCTCCCTTACCATTGTGACAACCCTGGTTCTTCCAGTTATAATTTCATGGGCTGGAACTTCCTTCAGTGAAGCTGAGATATCCTTTGGGTTGGTTCTGCTGTGGCATGACCATCTTCTCTATGTCCAGGGAGAAGTTGAGAGCTTCAAAGAGAGTTGTGGGCTTGCTCTCCATGGCATGGGGCTTAATGGCAGGGTGAGGCCTATCCAAAGAATGTTCTATCCTCATTGCTTCAATCAACATGTAGCAAAAATGCTCTAAGAGCTGAAACTTGTGAGTGTAGTCTATTACTGTCATGTTCCCTTGAACTAGGAATGTGAACTATTTTTCCTTTTCCTTCTTTACAGTGGGAGGCATGAATCTTATGGTGAAAAGTGTATGGAAATCTGCCCAAGCCATGGGCTCTTCACTCATATCTTGGCCCATGATAGGTTACACCACTATAACTTTATTGCTCCCTGCAGGAGATGGGTGGTGAAAAGAACCTTTTTGCTCGGCTGTACTTCCAAAAGTGGCACCATTTTCCAGTGCCAAAAGCCAAGCATTGACTTTGTCGACTACCTTAGTCTTGTCCTCCCCCCAAAATCACTCAATATTTATCTTCACAAAATCTAAGATGGTGGCACCAAGGTGAGGAACAATGGCTACAAGTTCACCGTTCTCATCCCGAGGAACATCTCTAAGGGTGAGGGAACTAATGGCTTCAATCAACTTCTTCAGCTGCACTAGCCAGAGCATCTTGAGAGTCGGTGTCACCATTGTCCTGGCTATCAGTTTGGAGTTAATAGCATGGTTGGGATCATCCCTTGCTTCATCTTCAGAAATAGGTTCATATTTAGGTCCAGCGCTCCCTTCTGGGTTTGTGATGTGGAAGGGGATGGGTTTAGGATCAGGGCCTTTCTCTCTAGATGCTTCACCTTCTATCTTTATTTTCTTGGAGGATTCACCTTCCATGGATCTTCTCTTCTTTAAGGAGGGCCTCTTCTTATGGGAAGGTCTCGGTCTAGGGTATTCATCATGGTTGGTGTTCTTACCACATGCCATGTTGTTTCACAAAGTAACGTCACTGTCCAGAGTTTCTTAACTTAGGATATATAAGCTTTATACTTATATCTGTGACACCTAATATATATGTATTTTATTTTTTGGTGGAGGATATCCTAATCTTATCATCCATAACCCCAGTACTTGGGAGGAGGTGGAGAGTCAAAACCTTAGGTACTTAAAGTTTGTTAAATAAAAGGGGATAAATTTGGGATGAAAGTAGATGACAAATCCTATATGTATCTTATTTTGAATACAATCCCTGACTTTAGCCAGGGCAGAAACATGGGTCTAGGAGTCCTTGTAAATTGACTAGTAGGGTGGAGGAAAATCTTGACAGCCCCCAGCCCATGGCCCATTCTAGACACCTCCATCGAAGGAAAGCATTCTCATAACTCCCTTTGGGTTCTATTGACTTTGTAAAATTCAATAATTATTAAGGATTATATGGAAAGCCATGCTCTGATACCAAATGGGAGGACCCTATTTCCCGACAACACCCAATTAAGGAAGGCCAAGAGACTAGAGTCGTTATACCAAAAATAGGATCAAATGGTTTTGCACATAATAATTTTTTTAATAAATCCTACTAAACTTAATAAGTTTAATGCATGATAAAATTTCTTTTCATGAAACTTTACAAAATATAGGATTCCATGACTTCACCCAAAATATGTACCAACTAGCTATATCATCCAAATATTAGAATGTTTGTTACAATCCCAATTTTTAGGTTCATTTGGTGAGAATTGTAATTTATCATATTAAAGATATTTGATCAAATAATGATATAATTTGTTTTGAATAAATGGATTTCGTTTACAATAGTCTTGTGGATTGTTTTGTGGGCTTGATTGGCTATTGGGCCCAATAACCAAGAAATTCGATTAGTAAATTAATAATTGAGAATTAGAGAAAAGAAATATGTGGAAACCTCTAGAAGGAAAAAGAGTATAATAAAAAGTTGGATTTCGTGCCTCTTGGGTTCCTTGGGTCCCAAGGAGTCCAAAATTGCAAAGATAATGCAAAAAGAAAAGAAAAGATCAATTAATTATTTCTTTATTAAGGAAGAAATTGAAAAACAATGATAAAATGTGGAAAATAAGTGAAAAGAGGTATAATTGAGTTATCCTTGATGGATTTTCGTATCCAAAGGATTCCTAATGTTAACTGGAATGCCAATGAGGAAAATAAAAAGAAAGAAAAAGAGAAATCCTCAAAAAGAGATATTTTAATAAGAAATAAACAAGATAATGTGAAATAATGAATATTGATGCATCTAGAAGGATAATAAGTATCCTTATGGAGGAATTTCAAAATCTTGGAGTTTATTGGGGTCCAAGGAGCCCCAATGAAGAAAGAGGAAAGAGAAAATACCAATAATTTCAAATAAGAAGATAATATGATGCATAATGAATGATTTTGGGGTATTATTAAGAAGGAAGTAATTTCTATTAAAAGAAAATAGAAATTCATGCCAATCGATTAAAAAGCATGAATAAAGAGAATAAGTGAGAGGAATTTTGAATTCCTAATTATCCTAGAAATAAGAAATATCAAGGGATAGTAAGGAGAGAGAAAGCTTGCTTCCTAATAAAGGAATTATATTCCTATTGGGAAAAGACCTTGCATCCTTGTGGATGCACACCCTGGGGTGTGAAAAACCTCCCCTATATAAGGGGTAGAGTCTCTAGTTTGAGCTCAAGACCAAATCCCATGCATCTCTCTCTTTCTCTACTTTGTTTCAATCCAAAACCCTAACTAAGAGGAACAACGCGAACATGTAGCCACGAGGTGGGAAGACGGAGTTGCAGTGGTAGCTTAATGCTCCTTGGTACCAGGAAGGAGCTTTGCCATCATGGCCGTGTACTAACCTAGGCACAGAAGTGGCTTCACGGCTGCAACTCTGACCATGGTTTGCTGATGCACGTCATTGTACACACAACAATCACTAGGAAAGGTCTATGGTATCATTCAGATTTATGTTGAGGATGGGAGGAGTTGTTGGATCTTCAGAATGACTCTCCTTCATTGACTTTTCATATTCAAGAAATAGAGTCTCTAAAGGAAATATAGGGATACCAATGTCCTCAACACACACAAAATATGGCTCCATGGTTTGTTCGATTTCTTCAGGATCCGACATATATGACACAAAATAAGGATCATCATCGTCGTCATCAGGAAGAACCATCTTGGTTTGCTCAAGATCTATAGGGGGAGCTTGTAATTGATCCTCTAGTAAGGTAACTAACATGGCTTGACTGGATTCAAGTTTTGCTTGTCCTTCTGCTACCATCTTTTCTAGGGCCTTAAGTCTCTCTTCTAGTTCAAGATTAATTTGCATTTCACCATAGGATTTATACACCCCAAAATTTTCGTCATCCTCGCCACACTCCTCATATTGTTTTGGGTGGCATTGCTCCTCATATTGTTTTGGGTAGCATTGCTCCTCATAATAATCTCCAGAAGATGGTGGATTGTAATTTCCACTACGTCCATCTTGGTAGGGAGATTCAATATTATAAGGTGTCACCAAATCATGAAGACACATATTTGAACAATATATTTTGGGTTTGGGCTTCTAGAAGGGCGGTTAAGAAGGCTTGGCTGGCTTTTAGTTTTTTTTTCTCCTTCTACTGCTATCTTCTCTAGGGCCCTAAGTCTCTCTTCTTTTTGAAGATTACATTGGGTTTCATAAACATGCTCATAACCCCCAAGGTTTTGTTGGTTACACCCCACAAAATTTTGTTGATCATATCCCCCATTAGAATATGGATAGCAAGGTTCCCCATAATGGTTCTCATAAAAATGTGGATTCACATTGTACCCACCAGGATGAAAGGGCTCGCAATTAAAAGGGGTGCTATTATAATCATGGGGTGGTGTCAGACAGGCAAGAGATGCATGTTGGTAGAGACCAGAATAATAACATTGTGGGCGATATTGGGATGCCCACTCCATTTGAAAAGAAAAGTTCCTGAAAGATATGACAATCAATGAACGAGAGAAGAAAGATTACGAGGTAAGAGGTTAATCAAAAATTACAAAGAGAAGTAAAAATTTAAAATCTAAAAAATTATGAAATAACTAAAATTATAAAAAAAAGTAACTAGAAAGCAGTACTGCTGGAATGGAAACTCAGCAGAAAGAGGAGATACACTTCCGGAATTGTGCTTGGAAGGCAAAAAGAATTTATAAAAATCTAAAAGAAATTATAAAAAATACTAAAGTTATAAAAGTTAGAGAATATGAACAAGGATTATATAAGATATACATGCAACCAGATCTGAAAAACAACTGTGCCATTCCCAACAATGATGCCAAATTGATATGTGTCGGTGTACACACAACAATCACTAGGAAAAGTCCTAGAGTTTAGCCTTCTAACCCGGTTGTCAACTTGTTGTGAATAACAAGTCAACTTAGTATAGATAGGTATCGATCTAAGGGACGACAGAAAAGAAAAGTCGAAATCCAAATCCGATTGTAAGTACAAGAATTAAATCCCAATTTGAGAGAGTTGTTAATAAAAAATAAAAGTGCTGAAATAAAATTTAACTAATCAAGAAATAAAAATCTGGGGTCCGGAAGATCACCACCAAAACTGCGTTCCTATTCAACTAATAAAATTCTAAACTCCAAGGATCAAATTAGGACCTTGTGGTTACATGTCCTTATGGACAAGCTCACAAGGGTCGGACTTCCTATTAACCTGTTGGTCTCGACGTTCATGGATCATTGCCCAACCGTCCAACATGCCATTATCCACGGTCATATAAAAAGCATGTGAATTCAAACTGGCATTCAAACCCAAGGCTCAGGTGGTCGCTTCACCAAGGAATATAATAGGAATAAGATTAAAAAGATAAGAAGATGATAATTGTAATTAAAGGACTATTGTTTCATTCTTACAGAGATCCACAGTCATATCACTCCACAAGAATATATCAGATCATCCAAATAAGCATACATAAACAGAGAAAAGACATTTGTTCGATTGAGGAATATAATTGATTATATTGAATAGAATTGGGCTAAGGGGCTATTCCCATGCCCCAGAGTGATTTACTCAGACATAAAAAAACCAGAAGAAATGCAAACTAAAATGAGATCCAACATTATACAAGATGTGGTCTATAACTAAAAATTAGATGAAATGGAATGAAGAACGGAATGATTTTACAAGTGAAAATTCTCTCCTTTTACAGGAGGGGGAGGGGGTAGGATGCCCTCAAAAGAGGGGGGAAAAAGAGAGGAAGACCAATTTTTGAATTTTCTAGATCTAGTCAAATCAAAAGTTGATTGTCTTTAATTGTCTTGACCATGGAACTCCCTTTAATGTAGATTCTCACAGCAGTGATTTAAAACATATTTATCTCCCGTGAAAAGCACAAAAGCCGTCCAAATGATAGGATTTTATTTTAGGAAATTAAATTCCATTTCCAATGAATACGTGTACACTCAATTTGGAGTTCAAATGCAAGAGTTATGTCACTTTTGGTGGAGGGTATATATGAATTTCAAGACTGCTTCAAATTGTATAATTTTCCTACAAAACCCAAGAAAATAGAATTAAAACTCCAATTAAAGAGAAAAATCTAAAATAAAACAATTAGTTATGAAACTAAGAGAATAAATAACATAATAATCCTAAACAAATATCAAAAATATATAAATAAAAGGGATAAATATACATTTATCAAAATACCCCATACTTGAATCTTTGTTTGTCCTCAAACAAAAAAAATCACAAATTATTCCAATTTAAACTAACAACATGTCTATCCTCACCCTTGTAACATCACTTTATTCCTTACCTCCAAATTTGGCCAAGCAACCCAATCTCCAAAAACCACAAAACACAAAATTCTATATTCCCTATTAAAAACAAATATCATATCTTGGTTCTAAATCAAGATTTTGTAGAAAAACATGCTTCATCTTACTTTTGCTTTGACACTCTCATTTTTATAAATGTATTTTTTTTGTGATATGTTGCACAAGAGAAAGTTGAAATTAGGGGGTGTGAAAACAAAGAAAGAAAGTGATGAATTTTTTTGATCCCTCCTCTATTCGACTTGGGATTTAGATTTGTAGAGTTGTGGCTACATTGGTCAAATTTTTTTTCATGTGCACTTTTGGCATCTTTTGATGGTACACCCCTTTGTGGGGTATGAAATTTTTTTTTTAATGGGAAGCATGCCACCCCGGACATGACGTTTGTCTGGTGGTGATTCTTTGCTTCTCTTTTTTTTAGAGAGAAAATAAGGGGCAAACAAAAGGTGTCCTTGTGCCTATAACTTCACATATTTATTTTCTCCTTTTTTTTGAAAGTGTCATTACATCAGAAAGAACATTCATGTCAATCACATTATACAAGATTTATATCAAGTTAATCAATGTTTAAAAATAGAGAAAATTTGTTTTAGGTTTTGATTGATTCCATACGGCTTGCCAACTTTTCCAAGGAGTGATGCTATTTTGGGATCCTAGGTGACATGGTGGTTTCAGACATGGCAATTTGTAACAATTTTTTGTAAAAGATTTACTAAACTCAAAGGGGTACAATGATTAACATCTATTCATATTATCCGACTAGATAAAGGCCATTTTGCAACAAAATAAATAAAAACATGGCTGACTAGATAATGGCCATGAACAAAGCAACTATATGGCTATATGCGAGAAAAAAAAGGTAGAAATAATGAAAGAATAAAAAAGATAAGGGGGTGGAATAGAAAAATACCACCCACCTCCACCCCAGACTTAGATTTTTGCTCATCTTGAGCAAAATAGAAACCCGAGATGGAGGGAAGAGCAGAGAGAGGATTTCCAGGTGGACCAAGTAGCTCAAAAAACGTCTAGCTAAAGGGGATGTGTATGAGGTTGGGACCTTTATCTGAGGAGCTTCATAATGTACCCTATGATAGGGTAATTGTAGAAGCTCAGTGGGGTGCTCATATTTTCTTATACCTCACATTCCCTCCAATAATATCCATAGATCTTCCTTCGATAGCAAGGGAAGTGTTGAAGATGGATGTGGATTGGGGGAGGTTGGCGGGTACCCGACCAGTAATGCCAGTAGAGCATGATGAACTGATTCGGGTGGAGGATCTGGTTCAGGTTTTCCACCATCATGATGACCTGCATATGGGAGAATTGATGCTAATACAAAAAATTTAAAATTATTTACAAAAGTGTTTTGTTTCTCCTTAAAATTAATGCCATCAACATTGGGTTTGGTAAGTTTCATTGTTGATATAACATATGTCTCTAATACTTTTGTACAAGGGTTCCCCAAGTATTTAGGAGGGATGATGATGTCTTCCTTGCAAACAACAAAAGGGTGTGTGTGGGCTTCTTCCAATGGTGGTATCTCCCGTTCTAGATCAGTCATGTATGGGATGGAAATTGGTTGTGACATCTTGGGAAGAATCATAAAGGGGATTAGGTGCTCATTATCCAAAATAGACTCAGAAGAAGGGTATTGGTCTATGGTATCATTCATATTTATGTTGAGGATGGGAGGAGTTGTTGGATCTTCAGAATGACTCTCCTTCTTTGACATTTCATATTCAAGTAATAGAGTCTCTAAAGGAAAGATAGGGATACCAATGTCCTCATCACACATAAAATATGGCTCCATGGTTTGTTCTATATCTTCAGGATCCAACATATATGACACAAAATAAGGATCATCATCGTCGTCGTCAGGAAGAACCATCTTGGTTTGCTCAAGCTCTATAGGGGGAGTTTGTGATTGATCCTCTAGTAAGGTAGCTAACATGGCTTGACTGGATTCAAGTTTTGCTTGTCCTTCTGCTACCATCTTCTCTAGGGCCTTAAGTCTCTCTTCCAATTCAAGATTAATTTGCATTTCACAATAGGATTTAAACATCCCAAAATTTTGGTCATCCTCGCCACACTCCCCATTGTGTCCTTGGCCATAGTACTCCTCATATTGTTTTGGGTGGCATTTCTCCTCATAATAATCTCCAGAAGATGGTGGATTGTAATTTCCATTGCGTCCATCTTGGTAGGGAGATTCAATATTATAAGGTGTCACCAAATCATGAGGAAACATTTTTGAACAATCTATATTTTGGGTTTGGGATTCTAGCAGGGCGGTTAAGAAGGCTTGGCTGGCTTTTAGTTTTTTTCTCCATCTACTGCTATCCTCTCTAGGGCCCTAAGTCTCTCTTCTTGTTGAAGATTACATTGGGTTTCATAAACATGCTCATAACCCCCAAGGTTTTGTTGGTTACATCCCACAAATTTTTTTTGATCATATCCCCCATTAGAATATGGATAGCAAGGTTCCCCATAATGGTTCTCAAAAAAATGTGGATTCACATTGTACCCACCAGCATGAAAAGCTCGCAATTAAAAGGAGTGCTATTATAAGCATGGGGTAGAGTCGGACAGGCAAGAGATGCATGGTGGTAGAGACCACAATAATAACATTGTGGGGGATATTGGGATGCCCACTCCATTTGAAAAGAAAAGTTCCTGAATGATATCACAATCAATGAACGAGAGAAGAAAGATTACGAGGTAAGAGGTTAGTCAAAAATTACAAAGAGAAATAAAAATTATAAATCTAAAAAATTATGAAATAACTAAAATAATAAAAAAAAGTAACTAGAAAGCAGTACTGCTGGAATGGAAACTCAGCAGAAAGAGGAGATACACTTCTAGAATCGTTCTCGGAAGGCAAAAAGAAATTATAAAAATCAAAAAGAAATTATAAAAAAGACTAAAGTTATAAAAGTTAGAGAATATGAACAAGGATTTTATAAGATATACAGGCAACCAGATCTGAAAAACAACTGTGCCATCCCCGGCAACGGCGCCAAATTGATGTGCATCGTTGTACACTTAACAATCACTAGGAAAAGTCCTAGAGTTTAACCCTCTAACCCAGTTGTCAACTTGTTGTGAACAACAAGTCAACTTAGTATAGATAGGTATTGATCCAAGGGACGACAGAAAAGAAAAGTCAAAATCCAAATCCGATTACAAGTACAAGAATTAAATCCCGATTTGAGAGAGTTGTTAATAAAAAATAAAAGTGCTGAAAAAAAATTTAACTAATCAAGAAATAAAGATCTGGGGTCCAAAAGATCACCACCAAAACCGCGTTCCTATTCAACTAATTGAATTCTAAACCCCAAGGATCAAATCAGGACCCTATGGTTACATGTCCTTATGGACAAACTCACAAGGTTTGGACTTCCTGTGAACCCATTGGTCCCGACGTTCATGGATCATTGCCCAACCGTCCAACATGCCATTATCCACGGTCATATAAAAAAGCATGTGAATTCAAACTGGCATTCAAACCCAAGGCTCATGTGGTCACGTCACCAAGGATTATAACAAGAATAAGATTAAAAAGATGAAAAGATGATAATCATAATGAAAGGACTGTTGTTTCGTTCTTATAGAGATCCACAGTCATATCAGTCTATAAGAATATATCAGATCATCCAAATAACCACGCATAAACAGAGAGAAGATATTTGTTCGATGGAGGAACATAATTGATTATATTGAATAGAACCGGGCTAAGGGGCTACTCCCATGCCCCAGAGAGATTTACTCAGACATAAAAAGAACAGAACAAATGCAAACTAAATTGAGATCCAACATTATACAAGATGTGGTCTACAACTAAAAATTAGATGAAATGGAATGAAGAACGGAATTCTTTTATAAGTGAAAAGTCCCTCCTTTTATAGGATGTGGAGGGGGTAGGCTTCACTCAAAAGAGGGGGGGGGGAGAGAGAGATCAAGTTTTGAATTTTATAGATCTAGTCAAATCGAAAGTTGATTGTCTTTAATTTTCTTGACCATGTAACTCCATTTAATGCAGATTCTCGCAACCGTGATTTCAAACATAGTTTCTCCCGTGAAAAACACAAAAGCGGTCCAAATAATAGGATTTTATTTTAGGAAATTAAATTATCTTTCCAATGAATACTTGTACACTCAATTTGGAGTTCGAATGCAAGAGTTATGTCACTTTTTGTGGAGGGTATATATGTATTTCAAGACTGCTGCAAATTATATAATTTTCCTACAAAACCCAAGAAAATAGAATTAAAACTCCAATTAAAGAGAAAAATCTAAAATAACACAATTAATTATGAAACTAAGAGAATAAATAACATAATAATTCTAAACAAATATCAAAAATATATATATAAAAGGGATAAATATACATTTATCAGTTGCAGATCTGCGAAGCCCAAACTAGCCATGTTGGGTGTGAGATGGGTGGCGCCCCACATGCGCGAGGGCACGACGGAGGTAGGGCAAGGATTTACGGTGAGAATCATGGCCTAAGGAGGAAGAGCCAGCCCGCACAAGGCAACACATGGCAGTCGATAGGGTTGGCTGGAGGTGGAAGACGACCCCAGGGTCGTTGGACGGTTCTGCCCCTCCACGGGCTTAAGTAGTATTCACTTAACCAAGGGCAAATCTGACTTTTTGAAATGTTTTCAACCAGCCACGTCTATGTTGCATGAGGTGATGGTGTGGCAGCCTGCTATTGGCCAAAGTAAGTGGATTTTGTAAAATTCGTAGTTAATTATTCATAGCTTTGATTAGAATGTATAAAATATGTAAATTGCTCAAACAAATGAGAGGAGTCCAATAAAAATGAATATAGAAGATAATTCCTCTTGCAATTCGAAAAGTAGTATAAGTTATCAACTTTGATGAATTAAAGATTAAGAAACCCTGTTTTGAGATGATTAATATATTTAGTAGGGTTTAATGGATGATTAAAGTTGGTATTAACCTGTTAATGATGAAAAGGAACATTAGGAACAAAAAAGATGAACTTTTCACGTAATTGGTTTAACTTAGAGTTTCATGTTCATGAATATACTTTAATGGGTCTTAAAACCCTAATATTGGTAAATGTGACTCTTAACAACTTTAATTATTCAAAATCATGAATAAAGTTCAGAGATGAGGATTTTAAGCTATTTCGAGTATAGAAGTTCTTAATTGTGGATAAATAACCTTAATATGATAATTAAGATTTTTCTAATGGATAAAGGTAGAATTAATGATAAATAACGTTCATATGTGAATTAGACCATAATGAACTACGAATTGATGATAAATGAGCGTAATGACTTTGTCATGGATTAAAAGGATTAAAATGGTAGCTTTAATGAAAAAGAGGCTTAATGGACTTATTTGATGATTAATTGTGCTTTAATCTGAAATTAAGGTTATGTGTTGTTAAAAGGTAACCTTAATAACTTTCGTGAAGGATAGATGAGAAAATCAGGGTTTAAAAGAGTAAGATGAAGTAAAATCCTAAATGCAAAGCAAACCCTAAAAAGATGAAGAAACCCTAAAAAGGAATAGAAACCTTAAATAGCATGATGGTTTGGATAGTTTTTGATAAAAAGGAATTGGATGTGATTTCAGGATTCTTGTAGATGCTTGATTGGATGTCATGATTGATTGGATTATTCTATCTCAAATCAACCTAACAGGTATGTGGTTAATTACGATCAATCGCATTAGTTTCTCAAGTGTTTTCTGAATGTTTCCTCGCACTAAATGCAACCTAAACAATTTGATGTTCATACTTAAAAAATTATACAGTCACTATGGTTATCACAATTATAAATAAGTGTGTATTCTCGCACCTATATGCCACCCTGATTGATGATGCAAAGAGGTCAAGCCCAGGAGAGAAGACCCATGGGCACCATGAGTGGTGACCCCAGGCACCAAACTTGGGATTGAGAAGGTGGCCTATGATATTGCATGACTAAAGGGCACCATGAGTGGTGACCCCAGGAAGTTAAGATAGGGACTTGCAACCGCTCTAGCGATTAGGGAGAGCGACTAGGTCTTCCCCCAATGGGCAGTGACAGCTCGGGGGAGGGGTTTTAGCCACCGTTCTTGTGCTGACCCGCTCCCCCAGGGTCTCTCCTAGGTTGCCTGGTGCTCAGGGAGTCAGAAGGTGGGGATCACGTGTTGGGAATCTGGGCTCTAGACCCTGATGGCGACAGACTGGTAGCTCACAAGGATCTGGAGACAAAGGCGGGCTTTGGATCCCTTGTGGTCGTAGAGCCTCTTGGTGTCTCCAGCATTTCTCTGGCTCGGGCTTTCTCAACACTGGGCTCCTTTCTTCCCCTTTCTGTCTTCTTTTTAGTTTTTTTTCTCCCTATCATTTGTCTTTGTGTTGTTTGTAGGTAGTTTGTTGGTCTAGGTTGTTGGGTTCTTCCTTTCTTTGTGTCTTATGTCTGTTCTTTCGTCTGAGGTTTGGTGGGTGTGTCCTCAGTTTCTCTGTTGGCTTGATGGGGTAGGAGATAATTAGGGGTCTTGGGTTTTGAGGCGTTGCTTCCGTTCCTCTCTCGATTGTGATAGAGTTAGGATTCTTGGTGAGTGGTGGTGGGGTTTTTTGTGTTTTCTATCCCCCATCCTTGTTCTTCCTCTGGCCTTTTCTGCTCCTTTGCTTGTCCTTGAAATGGATCCGTAGTGGCTTTTTCTGCTGGTGCCATAGTGCGGCGTGTTATCTGTTATCTTTCTCTCTATTTGTATTTTTCTTTAGTGAGTTATAACTTCTTTGTTGTTGTGTGGTTTGTGTCCTCCTTTCATGTTAGGTCTTCTTTTGTTTCGTTGTTATATGGAAGCAAGTGCGAAGATGATCCCTTCTTCGGTCACTGGTTTGGAGCATATACTCTATATCAGATATTTTTTTAGGTTGAAGGAATCTCTCATAAAAAGCCACTACTACAGAAACAACATTAAATGTCACTTTTCTGGGCGTCGGTTCTTTAGGAAATCTGACGCCTATAACATTCAACGTCAGTGATTTTAGAAACCCGACGTCTATATTCAAAGACTAGCCAGACATGGGTATCACTTTGTATTCAGCATTGGCAGGGTAACACAAAACCGATGCCTAAAATCGCTTGCGAAATCCAATTTTTGAGCAAAAAAAATTGGCCCCAAAGTATCACATACAGCGTCGGTTTTTTAAATTCTAACCGACGCCTATATAAGATGAAAATTTGCATGAAAAGTTCCAATTTTGGTGTCGGTTATCCTTTGATAACCGACGCCGATAATGGTTCCCACCAAATAATTTAGGGCAAGGATTGTCTAATTGGACGTCGATTCTTAAGGAACAACTGACGCCGAAAAGATTAGGTGTCATTTGTATTTGATAACCAATGTCGTTTACCAACTTAATAGACCCACGAATAGTAACTGTTCCCCTTTCTTCTATTTCATCATCTTCTGTTTCATTGCGAAGCCACCCACCCGCCCACTGTTGCTCGCCACCTGCTGTTGGTCGTCGATGCCGCTGCTTCTCGCTCGCCACCGATGCTACCTGCTGCTTGCTCGCCGTCGACGCCGCTGTTGCTTCTCTACATCGCCGCCACCTTCCTCCTTGCCACAGCCCACTTCCGCCATTCTCTTTTTCGTCGCCGCCGCTATTCCTTCCTCGTCGCCGCCCACCGCCACTGTTCTCTTTGCTCGCCGCCACCCACCGCTGCCTATTCCTTCCTCTCCCTTCTCACACCCGACTGCGGCTGCTGGTTCTGGAGCTCGCTGGTCACCACTGCATCTACCTGCCCTTCTGCCTGGAGATCATCGACCGCCGCTACTGGACTGCCACACCACTTTTGGAGCTCACCGGCTACCGCCACCACTGCTAAAGGTCCGTTTTTGTTGCTTGCCTACTTGTCTGCCGCCGCTACTGAAAGGTATGCTTCCTCCAGTACTGCTCCACCACCATTGTCTAGCTGTGTATACCTGAGAGTTATCAGGAACACCAAAATGAATGTCTAACACCTAAATGAATTTGTAGTTGTGTATTTAATTTGGATGTATACGCTGAACCAAGATTTAGAGAGGGAATGCTATAGTATTTTCCTAGTATGGTGAAAGATTCTCAATCGTGTGTATCACATGGGATTCTTATCCTCAACATAATGGACTGCAATATATGCATCTAATGCCTTATATGGAAGACTCGAATGTTATAAAATCCCATCAATGTAGGTAGAAACAACTTATATATATTCAGATCTTAATAATTCCATGAAGTGCACATTATCTTACTCAGTAAAATTATGTGTATAATGTGGGATTATTTCCATATAATGGTTCTATTTTAGTTAATTAGCACATAGACTTAATCAACATTCCTACTTGTATGATCCTAGTGATTAAAAGACTCTTTCCTGGTCACCTCAGTAACTAATGTTCCCTTGAGATGAGTGTTAATTGATCTAGCTTGCTTACTTTCCTTATAATGCCATCTTTTATGTGCTATGACCCACTAGTCACCTTTAGAGTATTAAAATGGTGCAACTTGTACACTTGTTAAATTTGAATCTATAAATCCTATGAAATGATATCACCCCACAAAATCAGTAGTCACTATTATGTCTTGTACACTCTAGAATCAAGATCTAATACTCTTATGCTATTTTAACACCATGAGACCTTTTTTGCTCATTCTAGTGGATTATTATGACCTATGATGACCTAACATGAAACCATGCTCTTAATGATATGATTTTGTTGGCCTAGAAACCCGTCTAAGATTTACTCATTAGGAGTAAATCTTGGATAGTCCCCGATTTGGGACTATTCTTGAACACCTAATCTCACTTAGGATGTAAGTGTATACTGTGTATTGTGTTTTCAAGAAAATTTCGGCAACATTTCCCTGTTTGTTCTCTAAGTACATATGTACTTGGAGAACAACGGGGAAATGCTGCCGAAATTTTCTAGAAAACCCAATACACATTATACACTTACTAGTGAGATTAGGTGTTCAAGAATGGGATAGGTGGAGTTGCGGCGTTTCTGTCTGCACATGGCTGCCACAGAAGGAGAAAGGATTAGGAGGTTCGAGAAGAGTTTAAATGCCGACTTGACTACTCCCGTGTCTACCCTACAGAATCGGGAGAGGTTTGCTACCTTCGTTGAGTCACTCCGAAGGATAGAGAAATCCTTAGTTGAGAAGAGGCAAACCCATAAGAGATATCCGCAGTTCCAGGGTTCTTCATCTAGGGACTTTAAGAAGCCTAGATTCTTTGCACCTACACCTCCACCACCCAGATCTAGTTCTCAGACACAATGGACACTGAGTAGAGGCAGGGGACGAAGCCTACCACTACAAGAAACTCGCAGTTCAACATCAATGTCGGTCACAAGACCACCCAGAGCACAACAACTAGAAAGAAGCTGCTACAACTGTGGGAAGGTGGGACACCTGATGAAGGACTGTAGGTCTAGGCCTGTCAATGTGACACAATCTCTGAGACAGAATCAACAGGGATCATAGAGAAATCCGTCTCAAGGAGCAGCTAGAGGATGTGGACAAGCGTCCCAAGCTGGATCGTCAGCGCCAACTCAACCTCAGGCGACAACAAGGTTCTATGCTATGAACCCAGCAGATGCAGTGGTCAATCCACGGGTTGTGGCAGGTCATATGGAACTTTTATATTCTGATATGTCTAAATCCTGCGTTGTATCTGTTTTGATTGACCCGGGTTCTACGCACTCCTTTATCACTCGAAGGGTGATTCATAACTACAATATGACAATCAGTCATAGGGCAAATAGTTTGTTGCTGGAGACTCTGTTGAGAGGGTCTGCTGTGTTGCAGGAGGTATGCTCTCCCTGTAACCTCTTCTTTTCTAATCATCGCATTCAAGTGGATCTTATACCACTTGAGATGCAAGGATTTGATATATATTTGGGATGGATACCTTGGAAAGGTATAGGGTTGTCTTGGATTGTAAATCCAAGCAGGCTGTGTTTGCTGATGAAAGCAACACATGGATCTTTCAAGGAGAAAGAGAGATTCTGCCCACCTGTCTTGTATCAGCTATGGTTGTTGATAAGCTGATGAGGCAAGGATGTTATGCATTCTTGGCCCATGTAGTTGATACTACCATGGAAAGTCCTAATCCTGCCAAAGTTCCTATAGTCAGGGAATTTGAAGATGTATTTCCTGAAGAACTTCCAGGTGTGCCACCGCCTCGGGAAATTGATTTTGAAATCAATTTACTCCCAGATATGAAACCCATAGCCCAGACACCGTATAGGATGGCGCCTGCCGAAATGGCAGAACTCAAGAAATAACTTCAAGAGTTGCTTGAGAAGGGTTTTATCCGACCGAGTACTTCACCTTGGGGTGCTCCGGTTTTGTTTGTTAAAAAGAAAGATGGATCAATGCGGTTGTGCATCGATTATAGACAATTAAATAAAGTAACAATAAATAATAAGTACCCTTTGCCGAGGATTGATGATCTCTTTGACCAGTTGCGTGGTGCAACCGTCTTCTCAAAGATAGACTTGAGGTCTGGATATCATCAACTCCGTATTAAGGATAGTGACATATCCAAGACTGCCTTCAGAACAAGGTATGTTCACTATGAGTTCACATTTATGTCGTTTGGACTAACTAATGCACCAGCTGCATTTATGGAACTTATGAATAGAATCTTCCGACCTTTCCTCGATCAGTGTGTTTTTGTCTTCATAGATGACATTCTGATCTATAGTAGAGATGCACAGCAGCATGAACAACATCTTCGTCAAGCTCTAACTTTACTAAGAGAACATAAGCTATATGCTAAGTTTAGCAAGTGTGAGTTTTGGTTGCCAGAATTATCTTTCCTTGGTCATGTGGTATCTGCCTCGGATATTCGTGTTGACCCTAAAAAGGTAGAATCTGTTCTACAGTGGGAACAACTGAAAACACCGACGGAGAGTCGAAGTTTCTTAGGGTTAGCTAGCTACTACCGAAGGTTCATTAAGAACTTCAGTTCTATAGCCATACCCTTGACTAGGTTAACCCGGATGGATATTCCTTTTTTCTGAAATGATAAGTGCCAGCAATCTTTTCAGTTGCTGAAGGAGAGGTTGACAAGTGCACCTGTGCTTGTGCTACCTGAGCAAGGCAAAGGATACATAATTTTCTGTGATGCCTCCAAGAATGGACTCGGGTGTGTGTTGATGCAGGATAAACAAGTGATTTCTTTTGCTTCCCGACAACTGAAGAAACACGAAGAGAATTATCCGACACATGATCTGGAGTTAGCTGTTGTGGTTCATGTCTTGAAGATCTGGAGACATTACGGAGAGACATTCCAGATTTTCACAGATCACAAGAACCTTAAGTATATCTTTTCTCAGCATGAACTTAACATGAGGCAACGTCACTGGATGGAGTTAATCAAGGACTACGATTGTACAATTGATTACCATCCAGGGAAGGCCAATGTGGTTGCAGATGCCTTGAGTAGAAAATCAGCAACATCAACCACGGATAGAGCACAACTAAGTTCCTTAGTATGTTCTAGAAGAGATATGCTTATCTATTTAAGGCAAGACAATGTGCAGTTGAAGGTGTCATTGTTGGCCGGTTTGTTAGCTGAGATGCACATAAAACCTACCCTAAGAGAGAAGATAAAGGAAGCACATCAAGTGGATGCTGTAGTGCAACAGATCAGATCTGAGTATGGTAATGGGAAGCAAGATGGTTTCCATGACTCAGATGATCAAGTGGCATGCTATCATGGGAGGATGATAGTACCTAATGTGGATAACCTGAGGAAGTTAGTCTTGGAGGAAGCTCATTCTTGGATGTATGCTATGCATCTAGGGAATACCAAGATGTATTGAAACTTGAAAGATACGTATTGGTGGCCCGAGATGAAGAAGGATGTGGCTGAGTTTGTTCTGAAATGTCTAGCGTGTCAGCAGGTTAAGGCTGAACATCAAAAACCTGCAGGAACAATGCAACCTTTACCCATACCACAGTGGAAGTGGGACCATGTGACCATGGACTTTGTTGTTGGCCTACCTAGGACAAGCAAAGGGCATGATTCCATTTGGGTAATAGTTGATAGGTTGACAAAGACAGCTCATTTCTTACCTGTCAAAACAACCTATTCTGCTGAAAGGTTATCACAGTTGTATGTCCAAGAGATAGTGCGTTTGCACGGAGTTCCTGTCACTATAGTTTCTGACAGAGGTCCCCAGTTTACAAGTCATTTTTGGGAGCAGTTGCACAGAGCCTTAGGCACCAAGTTAAGGTTTAGTACAACCTTTCATCCACAGACTGATGGACAGTCTGAAAGGACTATACAGACCTTAGAAGATCTACTGAGAGCATGTGCTCTCCAGTTTACCAGAAGTTGGGATCTAAACCTAAGCCTAATAGAGTCTGCCTATAACAATAGCTATCAACATAGTATTGATATGGCACCCTATGAAGCTTTGTATGGTAGACGTTGTAGATCACCCTTGTGTTGGTATGAGACTGGTGAACATCAGTTGTTGGGTCCTGATCTTGTGCAGCAAACCACAGAGAAGATTAAAGTAATACAACAACAGATTAAGACTGCACAGGATAGGCAGAAATCTTATGCCGACAGACATCGTAGACCTCTAGAGTTCCAGGTTGGAGACAGAGTGTACCTCAAGGTCTCGCCTTGGAAAGGAGTCCTTCGTTTTATAAGGAAAGGGAAGTTAGCTCCCAGATTTATAGGGCCCTATCCAATCATTGAACGGGTTGGAAAGGTAGCCTATAAACTAGAGCTACCTCAAGAGTTGCAGAAGTTACACCCTGTGTTTCACATTTCTATGCTGAGGAAATGTCATCCTGACACCGAGTCAGTTCTACAACCTATGGAAGTAGAATTGAATGAAGATGTAACCTATGAGGAAGGACCAGTATCAATCCTTGATAATAGAATTAAAAAGCTAAAGAATAAAGATATAAGCCTTGTGAAAGTCCTCTGGAACCACCGTGGTGTCGAAGAAGCCACTTGGGAACTAGAGGATGAGATGAGAAGGAAATACCCTGCTCTTTTCTCCTAGTATGTTTTATTGATTTCGGGGATGAAATCCTTGCAAGGGGTGGATAATTTGTAACATCCCTGACCTGGGTTATGAGTTAACCCTAGGTGTTTTGCCTAAATATGTAATTAAATCCTTGTGATTATCTTTTGCATGTAATTAAGTTCCTAAGGAACATACATTTTCATTTATGTCCCTTTTAAACAATGATTGTAGTATTGTTTGGTATTACAGGGACCTATGTGAAAATTACCCATGTAAGGGGTTTAACTTGCACATTTCACAAGTTATGATGTTCCTCTGATGATGAGACATCATATGAGTAAATATGATGAGGTAAGATGGATTTCCCAAGCTTGGGCATCAAGATGCAGCTTGTGGAATGATCCTTGTGCTTGAAAACCCTAATTTGGATTAAAGTGCAATTTACCCAAATATGGGGTGCAACTTATAAAATACACCATCTAGAACATCTTTTATGTTTTTTTTGACATCATTTAAAGTAATAATGATGAAGGGGGCACTTCATTTGAAAAATCATATAATAAGGAACACCTTTGTGATTAAATTACCAAGCTTAAGTATGGAAACTCGTCATATATGTACCTTAGTATGCATGTTGGTTTTTCTACCCTTAGATCTTGAGTTTTGGTGGGCTTTGAATAGGATTATCATGCTTGGACGTGCCTTAGAAATAAGGAGGGACCTATTTGTGAAAAGGAGGAGTAAGTTGTCCTTATAATGAAAATAACCCCAAAGTACTTATACACTTTCCTTTGCGATCAAAGGCAACGTTTCCCTTTCACTCTTCACTTATCTCTTGATGTGGCTGACTAAGGAAGGAGCTTAGGAGCTCAAGGGGACGACCAACCTGTTCTAGGTAAGAGAACACCACCTTCTAGCTTGGATTCATGGAGGGAATCCATGTATAAGGTTGGTTTCATGGCTAATTCACTTAGGTTTCTTGTTCTAGCCGATCATCCCCATATTTTCCTTGGAGAATCACCTCTGGCCGAGTTGTGGAGCTCAAGACGCCATTAAAGGATTGAATCTTGGAAGCTTGGAATCACTAGGAACCACGTTTAAGGCGGGTTTTATAACTCTAACTCTTAGCTTTGTTATGCATATCTTTGTTCTTGCTTTCTATGATTAGTTCTTCTTCTACCTCCCTTCTTCCTTGCTCTTTTGCAAGCAAAAAGGTGGAGGAACCGACCTGAACAGAGGTTGAGGATGATGGCCGTGGATTCCTAGGTCACTTTATGAAACGACCTTGGACCCTTTTGGTCCAAACGGGTGCAACTCGTTTAAGGTCAAACGGGTTCTACCCGTTTGATCTCAAACGATCCTGTAAGATCGTTTGGATCAAAACGACCCCAAGACCGTTTCATAGGGTTGACCAAGGTACGACCGTTTGAGGGTCTGTTCATAATGTATTGAATTTCATTCCTACAAAGAATTATAATTTAATTCCTAACCAATTGAGAGTTGAAGGCACTTCAACACCCTAACCCTAATCGGGTTGAAATTGCTGATTTTAAATATAGATCTTGTTGAGTTTTGGGTTGAAGGATCCAAACGGGTTCAAACCCATTTGGGGTTCACCCAAACGGTCTCACACTCGTTTAGTGACACCCCAAGACCGTTTGGAGGTCTAGGGTTAAGGAAAATTGATCAATTGTAGGTCCAATTTCAATAGGTTGAAGAATTGATAAAAGTGCTGATTTTAGACCTAATTAGGGTTCAACCCTAATCAAATCAACTTAGATTTTGGTCAAACTTTGGGCAAACGGTCTCAAGACCATTTGGAGGTCATCAAAACGATCTCAAGACCGTTTGGGCCATGTTTGGGCCCAATTGGAGTTCAATTAATGGGTTCAATTACAATTTGTTTCACATTGTTGAGAATTGATGATTATCCGATTGGAAACCCTAATTGAGTTAGACTTAACCCTAATTGGATTTCAATTGAGGGTAAAATTGGAGTCCAATTGATTGAGTCTCATCCTAATTGACTCAATCTGTAAGTGGTTAACATGGCTTTGACCAATTAAAGGCTTCAACATAGGAAACCCTATCCAAACATAACCTATGTGTCACCTTTTATGTTCATGCGGTTTGGACCCAAGTAAGTTCACACTCGTTTGAGTCCAAATGAGTTCACACTCGTTTAAGTCCAAACGAGTCTACACTCATTTGATCTCAAATAGGTTCACACTCGTTTGATCTCAAACGGGTGCACACTCGTTTGATCTCAAACGGGTTCACACCCGTTTAGACTCAAGTGGGTTCACACCCATTTAAGATCAAGTAGGCCCACACTCGTTTAAGGCCCAAATGGGTTCTAGGTCGTTTGAGGTTAAACGAGTTCAAGGTCATTTAAGAATCAAATAGGTTGAAGGTTGAAGGTCAAACCCTAAACCAATTGGAGATTTTCAAGGTTGATTATACTTAATCACTTGAAGGTGTAAATGGTTCAATGATGATCTAATCTAAACCATAATGGTAACTTAAGATATTAAGGGACTAAGTGATTAATGAATTGACCCATGAGGATGATCAATGGGTAATTTACCAAAATGCCCCTGATAGGTTTAATTGAGTTATACCTTGTTCTAATCAAACCCTAATCACTTGATAGTGGTGATTTGGTTTATATAGATCAAAGGGGACTTAACCCAACCTAATCTAAAGTGGTGTAATCACCATCTACTAGTGAGAGGAGAGAGAAAGTACCATTTGTGGTGGAAACTCAAGTAAAATACCTTCAATATACATGAATGTGCATGATTAGGGTATGATCCACTTATGAGAGATCATGGAAACCCTAATTATGGTAATTGGTGAATCTTGATCTTATCTGAGGGCTTTAATGATGATGTTTCTCATACATGGTGATGTAATGAGATTAATTCACCATGAGGTGAATAGTAAACCCTAATTCTAGGGTGATGACATATATTGTGAATAGTAAACCTTAATTGATGAAAATCAGGAAATCTAACCCTTGTAAGAGTATGAGGGTACAACTCTTGATATGAACTGCTTACTATTATCAGCTGAATTAACCATGCAGGTTTTTATACATGATGGTGATCATATCCAGGTAAGGATTATGATTTCATATTCATTGGAAGCATGTTATTAGCTTTATGAATAATGACATATGTTGATACCTAGAAAGTGGCATCTTATGAGAATGATAGGCTGTGAGGGCCATGAATATCATCAAGGTCATGCTTGACAAATGACTTGTGATTAGACGATTGAGAAATGATAATTGATGTGAGTTAGACTTGATACATTTAGTATTCTACTTTCATAGATGCTATGCTAATGATTAATGTTTGAAAACATGTATGATGTTAAAAGAATACCGAAATGTACCTAACTAATCAAGTATAATCATACCATGTAGAGCCCTGATCATAGATCCATCATTGTCAGAGACCAAATGATGGTGAAACAGGTTTTCCCAAGGGAACTCCTGGATCACATACTTTTGAGTATGTGGGGGAAATGGATGCGTAAATCCTTACATCCTAGTGTAGGAATTGATGGAGATGTATCACAATCCATCAACCCTTCACTACAAATCCAAACCAAGAGATGTACCACGAATATCCCAAAGAAAACACAAACACCGCATCGGTGAGAGATAAACAAGAAATCTTCCGATGACGAAGAGAGTACAGAACACCACTGTAACTCTAAAATAGCGAAGGACCAGATTACCCTGGTAAGCTATAACAGTAGAGACACAAGATGTCCTGCAAGCAATCCTCTAACTGACTGAGGAAGATGAGGTCATAAGAATCCGACTCTTTTGATGACCTATGTATGATACCGATGCGACTTAATAGTGATCGGTTGGAGTATGAGCGGTATACCTCATCTCCGTAGGGCATAATAATGTTTGTAAAACATAATCAACCGCGTAGTATATCTTCTTAGGTTGAACTACGAGATACAATGATTGATGGTTACACTGTTTAGTATACCTGTTCTTCATATTCCTTAAATATTGTTGATCTACTTGATAATAATATGTTGTTGATTACCTTAAAAGCTTTTATTGTTCATATTGTTCAGCGATTGCTATAATAAAGCTTCGAGCGGAGAGTTATAACTCTCGCTGGGACAATTATTTAAAATTGTCTCACCCTGTAGATTTCAACTTTTTAGGTGGTCGTCGAGGACGAAGGAATCAATCTTCAGGTGACCAATATCAGCAACAGCAGCATCAGGAGCAGCAGTAAATCTCAGGTGGAGATTCAGACTGCTGAGTTGTGTAGTTAGATAGTCAGTCCTATGTGCTCTCTATACTCTCAGGTCCTTGGAGTTATGGTCTGAGATTTTGTATCATGCTGTGTATAATTACTCAAGAAGTAATTTAACAAAGATGTAAACAGTTTATCTCATTTTATGAAGGAAGTTTTATGGTTTCAATGTATTATCTCAAAAAGTTTTAATTTTTCGCGATTTTTAGGATTCCGTTGTTAATCGAATCGCTTCCGCTAAATTTAATCGTGTTTATCTCGGGTTTTGGAGATCAGAGCCCACAATTAAGTGGTATCAGAGCTCTAGGTTCGCTGAGTCTACAGAGACATAGGACTTAGGATGTCGAGTCTAACATTAGTGTTCCTTTCGTATCTAATAGAGTGTTCGGCTCCTCAGGAGAAGAAGATTGTTAAGGATGTCTGAACCACATGAGGAGTACGTGGCGGAAAGTAGCGTCGCTGCACCTCGAGAAGGTGCAAGGAACCCAGAAATAGAACAGCCTGTACCCGAGCCACCCAGGGAGCCACCTCAGTTTGACCCAGCTGACATGGGTAACCCAGCAGTTCAGGCAATGTTCGGGCAGTTTATGACTGCCATGACACACATCACCGACAGGATGTCCATGCCTGTACCTAGGGCACCTGCCCAACATGAAGGATAAGGTATCGGTAAGACATTCGAGCGACTTCGTCACGTCGGAGCAACCGAGTAATTTGGGACAGCTGACCCCGCAGATGCCGATCTGTGGTTAACCGAGTTAGAGAAAGCTTTCAGAATTTTGAATATCCCGGAAGCTGAGAAGGTTAGACATGCTGTCTATCTTCTAAAAGGAAGTGTTGGTCACTGGTGGACCATGGAAGAGAAGAAGAGGCCTGGAGTGGAGATCTCGTGGGAAGATTTTCGTCGGGGATTTGTCAATAGATACTTTCCAAAGACATTCCTGGATGAGAAGATCTCTCAGTTTGAGAGATTGAGGCAAGGCATGATAAACGTTAGCGAGTACGAAGCAAAGTTCATGGAGTTGTTGCGTTTCTGTCCGCACATGGCTACCAAAGAAGGAGAAAGGATTAGAAGGTTCGAGAAGGGTTTAAACACCGACTTGACTACTCCCGTGTCTGCCCTAGAGAATCAGGAGAGGTTTGCTACCTTCGTTGAGTCACTCAGAAGGATAGAGAAATCTGTAGTCGAGAAGAGGCAAACCCATATGAGATATCCGCAATTCCAGGGTTCTTCATCTAGGGACTTTAAGAAGCCTAGATTCTATGCACCTACACCTCCACCACCCAGATCTAGTTCTCAGACACAATGGACACCGAGTAGAGGAAGGGGAAAAAGCCTACCACTACAAGAAACTCACAGTTCAGCATCAATGTTGGTCACAGGACCACCCAGAGCACAACAACTGGAAAGAAGCTGCTACAACTGTGGGAAGGTGTGACACCTGATGAAGGATTGCATGTCTAGGCCTGTCAATGTGGCACAATCTCAGAGACAGAATCAACATGGATCACAGAGAAAGAAGTCTCAAGGAGTAGCTAGAGGACGTGGACAAGCGTCCCAAGCTGGATCGTCAGCGCCAACTCAACCTCAGGCGACAGGAAGGTTCTATGTTATGAACCAACCAGATGCAGTGGTCAATCCACGGGTTGTGGCAGGTCATATGCAACTTTTATATTCTAATATGTCTAAATCCTACGTTGTATCTATTTTGATTGACCCGGGTGCTACACACTCCTTTATCACTCTAAGGGTGATTCATAACTGCAATATGACAGTCAATCATAGGGCAGATAGTTTGTTACAGGAGACTCCGTTGAGAGGGTCTGCTGTGTTGCAGGAGGTATGCTCTCCCTGTAACCTCTTCTTTTCTAATCATCGCATTCAAGTGGATCTTATACCACTTGAGATGCAAGGATTTGATATAATCCTTGGGATGGATACCTTGGAAAGGTATAGGGTTGTCTTGGATTGTGAATCCAAGCAGGCTGTGTTTGCTGATGAAAGCAACACATGCATCTTTCAAGGAGAAAGAGAGATTCTGCCCACCTGTCTTGTATCATCTATGGTTGCTGATAAGCTGATGAGGCAAGGATGTTATGAATTCTTGGCCCATGTAGTTGATACTACCATGGAAAGTCCTAATCCTGCCGAAGTTCCTATAGTCAGGGAATTTGAAGATGTATTTCCTGAAGAACTTCCAGGTGTGCCACCGCCTCGGGAAATTGATTTTGAAATCAATTTAGTCCTAGATATGAAACCCATAGCCCAGACACAGTATAGGATGGTGCCTTCCGAAATGACAGAACTCAAGAAACAACTTCAAGACTTGCTTGGGAAGGGTTTTGAAATCAATTTAGTCCCAGATATGAAACCCATAGCCCAGACACCGTATAGGATGGCGCCTGCTGAAATGGCAGAACTCAAGAAACAACTTCAAGAGTTTCTTGGGAAGGGTTTTATCCGATCGAGTACTTCACCTTGGGGTGCTCCGGTTTTGTTTGTTAAAAAGAAAGATGGATCAATGCGGTTGTGCATTGATTATAGACAATTAAATAAAGTAACAATAAAGAATAAGTACCCTTTGCCGAGGATTGATGATCTCTTTGACCAGTTGTGTGGTGCAACCGTCTTCTCAAAGATAGAATTGAGGTATGGATATCATCAACTCCGTATTAAGGATAGTGACATATCCAAGACTGCCTTCAGAACAAGGTATGGTCACTATAAGTTCACAATTATGTCGTTTGGACTAACTAATGCACCAGCTGCATTTATGGAACTTATGAATAGAATCTTCTGACCTTTCCTCGATCAGTGTGTTGTTGTCTTCATAGATGACATTTTGATCTATAGTAGAGATGCACAGCAGCATGAACAACATCTTCGTCAAGCTCTAACTTTGCTAAGAGAACATAAGCTATATGCTAAGTTTAGCAAGTGTGAGTTTTGGTTGCCAGAAGTATCTTTCCTTGGTCATGTGGTATCTACCTCGGGTATTCGTGTTGACCCTAAAAAGGTAGAATAAGTTCTACAGTGGGAACAACCGAAAACACCGATGGAGATTCGAAGTTTCCTAGGGTTAGCTAGCTACTACTGAAGGTTCATTAAGAACTTCAGTTCTATAGCCTTACCCTTGACTAGGTTAACCCGGAAGGATATTCCTTTTGTCTGGAATGATAAGTGCCAGCAATCTTTTCAGTTGTTGAAGGAGAGGTTGACAAGTGCACCTGTGCTTGTGCTACCTGAGCAAGGCAAAGGATACATAATTTTCTGTGATGCCTCCAAGAATGGACTCGGGTGTGTGTTGATGCAGGATAAACAAGTGATTTCTTTTGCTTCCCGACAGCTGAAGAAACACGAAGAGAATTATCTGACACACGATCTGGAGTTAGCTGTTGTGGTTCATGCCTTGAAGATCTGGAGACATTACGGAGAGACATTCCAGATTTTCACAGATCACAAGAACCTTAAGTATATCTTTTCTCAGCATGAACTTAACATGAGGCAACGTCACTGGATGGAGTTAATCAAGGACTACAATTGTACAATTGATTACCTTCCAGGGAAGGCCAATGTGGTTGTAGATGCCTTGAGTAGAAAATCAGCAACATCAACCACGGATAGAGCACAACTAAGTTCCTTAGTATGTTCTAGAAGAGATATGCTTATCTCTTTAAGGCAAGACAATGTGCAGTTGAAGGTGTCATTGTTGGCCGGTTTGTTAGCTGAGATGCACATAAAACCTACCGTAAGAGAGCAGATAAAGGAAGCACAGCAAGTGGATGATGTAGTGCAACAGATCAGATCTGAGTATGGTAATGGGAAGCAAGATGGTTTCCATGACTCAGATGATCAAGTGGCATGCTATCATGGGAGGATGATAGTACCTAATGTGGATAACCTGAGGAAGTTAGTCTTGGAGGAAGCTCATTCTTCTATGTATGCTATGCATCCAGGGAATACTAAGATGTTTTGAAACTTGAAAGATACGTATTGGTGGCCCGAGATGAAGATGGATGTGGCTGAGGTTGTTCTGAAATGTCCAGCGTGTCAGCAGGTTAAGGCTGAACATCAAAAACTTATAAGATTAAAGTAATACAACAACAGATTAAGACTGCACATGATAGGCAGAAATCTTACGCCGACAGACGTCGTAGACCTCTAGAGTTCCAGGTTGGAGACAGAGTGTACCTCAAGGTCTCGCCTTGGAAAGGAGTCCTTCGTTTTGGAAGGAAAGGGAAGTTAGCTCCCAGATTTATAGGGCCCTATCCAATCATTGAACGGGTTGGAAAGGTAGCCTATAAACTAGAGCTACCTTAAGAGTTGCAGAAGTTACACCCTGTGTTTCACATTTCTATGCTGAGGAAATGTCATCCTGACACCGAGTCAATTCTACAACCTATGGAAGTAGAATTGAATGAAGACGTAACCTATGAGGAAGGACCAGTATCAATCCTTGATAATAGAATTAAAAAGCTAAAGAAGAAAGATATAAGCCTTGTGAAAGTCCTCTGGAACCACCGTGGTGTCGAAGAAGACACTTGGGAACTAGAGGATGAGATGAGAAGGAAATACCCTGCTCTTTTCTACTAGTATGTTTTATCGATTTCGGGGACGAAATCCTTGCAAGGGGTGGATAATTTGTAACATCCCTAACCTGGGTTATGAGTTAACCCTAGGTGTTTTGCCTAAATATGTAATTAAATCCTTGTGATTATCTTTTGGCATGTAATTAAGTTCCTAAGGAACATACATTTTCATTTCTGTCCCTTTTAAACAATGATTGTAGTATTGTTTGGTAATACAGGGACCTATGTGCAAATTACCCAGGTAAGGGGTTTAAATTGCAAATTTCACAAGTTATGATGTTCCTCTGATGATGAGACATCATATGAGTAAATATGATGAGGTAAGATGGATTTCCCAAGCTTGGGCATCAAGATGCAGCTTGTGGAATGATCCTTGTGCTTGAAAACCCTAATTTGGATTAAAGAGCAATTTACCCAAATATGGGGTGCAACTTATAAAATACACCATCTAGAACATCTTTTATGTTTTTTTTTGACATAATTTAAAGTAATAATGATGAAGGGGGCACTTCATTTGAAAAATCATATAATAAGGAACACCTTTGTAATTAAATTACCAAGCTTAAGTATGGAAACCCGTCATATATGTACCTTAGTATGCATGTTGGTTTTTCTACCCTTAGATCTTGAGTTTTGGTGGGCTTTGCATAGGATTATCATGCTTGGACATGCTTAGACTTGATACATTTAGTATTCTACTTTCATAGCTGTGTTTGAAAACATGTATGATGTTAAAAGAATACCGAAATGTACCTAACTAATCAAGTATAATCATACCATGTAGAGCCCTGATCATAGATCCATCATTGTCAGAGACCAAATGATGGTGAAACAGGTTTTCCCAAGGGAACTCCTGGATCACATACTTTTGAGTATGTGGGGGAAATGGATGCGTAAATCCTTACATCCTAGTGTAGGAATTGATGGAGATGTATCACAATCCATCAACCCTTCACTACAAATCCAAACCAAGAGATGTACCACGAATCTCCCAAAGAAAACACAAACACCGCATCGGTGAAAGATAAACAAGAAATCTTCTGATGACGAAGAGAGTACAAAACGCCACTGTAACTCTAAAATAGCGAAGGACCAGATTACCCTGGTAAGCTATAACAGCAGAGACACAAGATGTCCTGCAAGCAGTCCTCTAACTGACTGAGGAAGATGAGGTCATAAGAATCCGACTCTTTTGATGACCTATGTATGATACCGATGCGACTTAATAGTGATCAGTTGGAGTATGAGCGGTATACCTCATCTCCGCAGGGCATAATAATGTTTGTAAAACATAATCAACCACGTAGTATATCTCCTTAGTTTGAACTACGAGATACAATGATTGATGGTTACACTGTTTAGTATACCTGTTCTTCATATTCCTTAAATATTGTTGATCTACTTGATAATAATCAGTTGTTGATTACCTTAAAAGCTTGTATTGTTCATATTGTTCAGCGATTGCTATAATAAAGCTTCTGGCGAAGAGTTATAACTCTCGCTGGGACAATTATTTAAAATCATCTCACCCCGTAGATTTCAACTTTTTAGGTGGTCGTCGAGGACGAAGGAATCAATCTTCAGGTGACCAATATCAGCAACGGCAGCATCAAGAGCAGCAGTAAATCTCAGGTGGAGATTCAGACTGTTGAGTTGTGTATTTAGATAGTCAGTCCTATGTGCTCTCTGTACTCTCAGGTCCTTAGAGTTATGGTCTGAGATTTTGATTTGACTCTTGAGATTTTGTATCATGCTGTGTATAATTACTCAAGAAGTAATTTAACAAAGATGTAAACAGTTTATCTCCTTTTATGAAGGAAGTTTTATGGTTTCAATGTCTTATCTCAAAAAGTTTTATTTTTTCGCGATTTTTAGTATTCCGCTGTTAATCGAATCGCTTCCGCTGAATTTAATCGTGTTTATCTCGGGTTTTGGAGATCAGAGCCCACATGAGAATAATGACTTTGTCATGGATTAAAAGGATAAAAATGGTAGCTTTAATGAAAAAGAGGCTTAATGGACTTATTTGATGATTAATTGTTCTTTAATCTAAAATTAAGGTAATGTGTTGTTAAAATGTAACCTTAATACTTTCGTGAAGGATAGATGATAAAATTAGGGTTTAAAAGAGTAAGATGAAGTAAAATCCTAAATGCAAAGTTAACCCTAAAAAGTGGAAGAAACCCTAAAAAGGAATAGAAACCTTAAGTAGCAAGATGGTTTGGACAGTTTTTGATAAAAAGGAATTGGATGTGATTTCAGGATTCTTGTACTTGTTTGATTGGATTTCATGATTGATTGGATTATTCTATCTCAAATCATCCTAATAGGTATGTGATTGATTGGATTATTCTATCACATTAGTTTCCCAAGGGTTTTCTGAATGCTTCCTCACACTGAATGCAACCTAAACAATTGGATGTTCATACTTGCAAAATTATAAAGTCACTATGGTTATCAAAATTATAAATAAGTGTGTATTCTTCCACCTACATGCCACCCCGATGGATGATGCAAAGAGTTCAAGCCCAGGAGGGAAGACCCATGGGAACCATGAGTGGTGACCCCAGGCACCATGCTCGGGATAGAGAAGGTGGCCTATGATTTTGCATGACTAAAGGGTACCATGAAGGATGACCCCAGAAAGCAAGCTCGGGATTGAGAAGGTGGCCTTAAGTCAATGGCAAAAGAGAAACCCAAAAGGGGATATTCCAGGGTTAGGGTAAAAGCGGTGGAGAATTTCATACTAAAAAGTGTAAATTAGCTTGTTAATTAACTTGATTGTGATAATTAGATTGTTATCCATATTTGCAAAGTTTTGGTTGTCCCCACATACTAGCATATTTCGATATGCTGACTGATGTTTTGTTTTTCGGCATTTTAGGTACAAGATCGAAAAGGACAAACAGTAAAGTGGCACATGTGGAATTAAATAAGAAGTAAATTACAAAGGAGGGTTAAATAGAATGGACTCCTGATGCAGATAGAAGTAGATATCCCTGTTATTGGGAAAAGGTATGCAAAGTTTTATTTTATACCAATTTTTAGTTTAGTTTAGTAGAATTTTATCATTGTTATTGATTATTTGTCGAACCTTTGATCTTGTTAATTTGGATAATGGCTCTGACCTCTTGGTCTCCCTTAATTGGGGGTTACTGGGAGGCGGGGTTGTTACAATGTATGATTCACTTCCAATGTCTTTTGCATTATTTCTCCAGTTTCCATCTTGAAGAAAATTATCCTAAAACGTCGAAAAAGAAAATGTGAGTCAGTATAACAATTATACTGGTATGTGGGGGAAACAAAACCTCACAAGTAATGGTAACAACATAATTCAACAATTATTATTTCATAAATGAAATTTAACATTTTCATCATGACTACCCAATCTAGGTGTCTCCACCCTCCATCATTACCCCTACGAGCATCATATAGTCATCCCGGAGGATGACTTTATCATGTGTCTCCCTATTTAGGTGGGTGACTTCTCATGTACCCCCTATTCAGGCACAATTTGTGACTTCCCCTGTGCTGGTGGATGTCCTTTCCATATATCCAAACTTGGCCTAGAAATGAGCTAGTCATGTCCATATATAATGTAATAGACATAGGAACTATATAGTTTGCAAGGAAGTGAAGTTAATCCAACAGTCGTATATTTGCAAACCATGTAGAGAAACCCAAGAAACCATGTGAGACTAAGTCGATTACTCATAGGTGTCGTAACCACATACCTATCTCACGAGTATTTGAATCCCAAATAAGAATGAGTAAGATTAACCACACAATCAACCAAGCAAGTCAACCTAAAGTTTAAGGCATAACACACATGTGTAACTATATTATTCCAAAACCCATCCAAGGACTGACTTGGTTCTCAAGTTAGGTTTTTATTTCCACTTTCTTACGTCATTATCCATAGTACTCCATTAGTCCATTTATTTCTCTTTTTTAGTTTCTCAATTCACAAACCCTACTTTTAGAATTCAAAAAGGTGTAATTTATACAAACGTTCCCATCTTTATCCTTTTTAAGTCAAACTAGGGTTAGAGAGATAGAAATATATATTTTTATCACTATTATTTCCATTGGGTTTACAACCCTAACTTCCATCATTTAGTACACTTTTATGCATAAAGAAACCCTAATCCTTCAAATCTTGGATTATGTCATTCATTTGAGTCCAAGGAGTCCATTTTATTCATAATAGATCAATCTTTTATTAAAACATCAACTAAGTCTATTAGATCCATCAATACTCAAAACTTAGGGTTTGATCCATTAAAAGCATTAAAGGCATCAACTTAGAACACTTTTCAAATGTCATGAAGATATATGTCAATATTATATTTTTATTAAACTCCTTATTTTGTTGATCAAGATTCATATATAATATGCCTCAATCCAATTACCCTATCAATTTCTATGTTTTTTATAAAATAAGTCAATTCGGGCCAATCGTGGGCTATCACCTAAGAACATGGCAAGGTGGCCCAGCTTGACAGTGTGGTTGGGTCGAGCCATTGGGTTCCAACCACTGCAGAAACCGCACTCACATGGCGATGACCAAAATCCGAGTCAAGAGAGGCAAAAAGACCAGAAAGGTCTTACCTATACTAAAGCGGGTTGGGGGCAAGATAGTCTTGTTGTAGATAGTTGTCTTCAACTTCCACCTGGTCTTTCTCGCGAATAGGGGTCCCAACAATTCAACACCAGAGTTGACTCCATGTGTTAGCCCCTTGAATCAACGGGCAACCATGCCAAGGCCTCCGTTGGTCCTCAACAAACTCACTGGGACATTCAATTCTCTCATAGATAGTTGTAGCTATTAGGACGAGGAGGTGTATCTCCTTGGGTTGGTAGTGAGGTAACATGGTGAAGAATAAAGTTTTCAAGGAAATTGGAAATAGAGTTGAGACTGGGGAGTCACGTATGTCCTTAAGAGGGTCTTGGTGCTCTCGTAGTCATCCATAGTTGTCCCTTTCATAGTTGGGATTCCTCAGGCAGACTTGCCTCCATGGTGGTTTAGGTGAATCCTCTAGGGTCTTCAAATTCCCAACAAAGTTAGGATGAACCTGTGGGGTTTCTTTCTATGAATTCATTGAGCAAGTTTCTAATATCAAACATTATCTAGGTGTGGAGAAAATTAGATCAGAATTGACATGTTTCACGTTCATGCTTACTTAAATAGTTGTAGGTAGGAGACAAACATCTACCGTTGGATCTTGGATCCAATAGTCCATGGATCACATTTCCAAGATAAATATATCTAATTTGATTTGATAATGGTGACATTTAATACTTTCCAAGTTATTTCCCAAACTATATGGATTTATGTAAAATATATATCTCCTAATCCATTAATCTTTATTCCCCAAATTTTAAGGGAAAGTCTTTAATGACTTAATCTACAAGTGTACACAATTTAACACGAAAACTCAAAAGGAATAACACATTTTCTTCATGTGCAAATCAATCACTTATAAGGCATGTATTATTATTTAAAACATATACTTTCTCTTTCTTTTCTTTCTATTAGCTTAATTTCAAATTTTCTAGATATCAGAGGGCAAGGAAATCAAAAGTCATCCTATTGTGGCCACCTATTCCACTTTCTAGATAATTCATTATTTTTCTTAAATAAAACATATGTTATTTATTTTCTATTTGCCTTTTCACTCGTTATGGGTTTTCTCTTGTCATTTATCCATTTACACTTTCATTGGCTCATTAGGACAGGGAAAAGCACAACATTCATTATTTAAGTAAATTTTGCAAAGAAACCCAAGTTACACAACCAATTGTCAAGAAAGTCCTTTTTTATGTCATATTTGCATAAAATACAATCAAAATTGGGGTTATAATGCTACTTGGTCTTTATAATGGTCATGATTCCCCTAATAGTAAGTGATAACTGAACTATCGATGTTATGGATATGCATGCCTTACCTTCGACATGGAGTATCTCAAATAGTTCTTCCCAAGTCCATCTAAGGACCAAATACCATTACCGTTTAGTTTGTTATGCCTCATACATTGAATTAGTTGATGAAATCTATAACTTTTAGTAGATATCCTCAAGTCTTCACATATCTCATCTCCAATAGTGAAATTGGTTTATAAGTGATTGAGATGACTAGCTTGACTATATAGCTTACCTTATCTTGTGAAGGAACTATGGTTGTAAACAAACTAGTGACAAGAAAACCATAAAAATCATCCTATAGGGTTTTATAGTCTTATGACTCCCTTAGGTATCGAGATGTGGTAGTGTGAATTATTATTAGAGTGAAACTAGGAATTTTGAATTTTTTGCCTTATAAAAGTTTGATAGAAGTTGACCACAAGAAATAAGAAACTTGTGATAACCTAGATTTTCTCTCATTCAACTTATGTACATATTGACCATTAAGATGGTCTATTTATCCCAATAACCTTCCTCACCCTCAATTTGATGACTTTGAGTCACTTTATGTTCAATTGATGAGATATATTTAATTAAATATCCCTTTGTACTTATATATGCTTTTAATTTGAGTTTTGAACTAAATGCCATGCTTATTATGTCTATTAAAATTGTAATCAGAAGTGAACCCATTGAATAAGATCTTTTTGCTATAAAATGTATTTCATGATGTAGATGATTCAATTTTGAATCCAACAGTTCAAAGTTCACCTTAATTGGACATCCATATACCAACTTATGGACCTTTCAAGTTTGGGTCAATTACATGTGCTTTAATTGAAATTTATTGATTTGTGACCCTAATTGGGACTAAAATCGGTGCACGACCCCCTAACCCCCTTCCTTTGTGATCCATTGTTTCCTTCTTCAATCATTAACATGACTAGTTCCACAAATTGCGAATTCGAGGCATTTAGATCCCACATCCAGGTATTCAATCCACATCTGACGGTCCTCCACCAGTCTCCCACCTTTTTCCCCATCTTTGCAGTAAGCAGGTGAATGATGTCCACTTGATTGGTTGGGATACCTATGTGACCCACCTAACACCAAATTGGAATGCCCTTCTCATTCATCAACCATTCCTCTCTTTTCCCTTTTCATTTCGCCTCTTTTCACACGCTAAACCCCTAAATTTCCCTTCCATCTATCTCCTCCAACTCTACGGTGTTTCCAAGGGCATGCTTGGTTGGTCTCCTGCATTCATGGCCTTTGACATCAATTGAGTCCATCCTTGAATATGCCCGGTTGGGTTGTAGCCGAGCAGTGTGGCCATGAGGTCTTCTGAGGCCTTTGTCTCCCTTATCTTGACGCTCTAGTGAGTTCATGGTTGAGGTCCCACCCACCTACTCATAGAGGAGGCAAACTAGATGGGTTCCATTATAGGCCCTTGTACCTAGGGTGTAATGACCCTGTCTCCCGGTAACCCCAAATTAAGGGAGACCAAGAGGTCAGAGTTGTTATCCCAATTTCCCAGATCAATGGTTCGACAAATAATCAGTAATAATTATTAAAGTCTACCGAGACTATACTGAAAGCTGGAATAAAATAAAAATTTGCATACCTTTTTCAAAAACATGGATATCTACTTCTATTCACATCTGGAGTCTATTCTAACTAATCCTCCTTTGTACTTTAATTCTTATTTAATTCCACATATGCCACTTTACTGTTTGTCCTTTTCAAACTTGTACCTAAACTACCGACAAACAAAACGTCAGTCAGCATAAAAGAATATGCCGGTATGTGGGGGAAATAATAATCAGACAATTAACTGTAACAACATATTGTAGTCAATTATAATTTAACAAACAACTTTACGTTTTAAACATAACTACTCAATCCATACATACCCTAGCCTTTGCGTTGTCCCTACAGTGGACCTAGATGCTACCTTCCTTATGTTAGATCCCCATTAAACCCCTCATGATCCTATCTAATAGTTGAATCAATTTCTAGGGTTGTGTTACATGGCACTACCCATAGGTAGCCCACTCCTTAACTCATGGTGTGCTAAAGAGTCTCATGGCAATACATGTGGGTAGCCCAATTTCTAACTCATGATAACCTAATGTCCTACTTAACAAGTAGGCCCAGTACTAGGTTACCCTTGTCATCATTAGAAAAGCCACAAAGGAGGACTAGGATCTGAGCCATTCATGTATATACATTTATGGTGATAATCATAGTCACTTTATAGTTGCATGAAATAAAAGTCATCCAAGCAGTTATTTTCCGGCAACTGATAAAACATCTGGGAATCGCTGTGAAACTAAAGGGATTAACCATAAGCGTAACCACATACATGTTTTGTAGATCTTTGAGATAGAATCAACCAATAAGAGAAATCCAATCAAGAAGATTCAAGGATCTTGAAATAAACATACAATTTACTTTTATCAAGATCTATCCAAACAAACTTGCTTCTTAGGATTTCTATTCCTTTTTAGGGTTTCTACCCCTTTTTAGGGTTTCAATTTCTATTATGGTTTTGCCTTTACTTTTAGTTCCACAAACCCTAATTAGAAAAAACTTCTTATAAACCCTAAGTTTCTCATCCTATCTCTCCTAACAGGCTTAGGATCATCATTTAATAACATTTTTCCATATTTTGAATGTAAATATGATCCTCTTCTTTTACCCTAAATTAGAGTTTCTAGATGCACTATCATTCATACTTGGTTTAAAACCCTAAAACATTCAATTATTCATCTAAATCATATTCAAACCTCACTTTATGTCTCAATAGGTTATTAATGCTCGAATTAACCCAATAAAAACCTATATTAGGGTTTCTAAGCCCATTAATGCTCATTAACATATCAAAACTCCAAATTAGGTTATTGAATACATGTATGATCTACTTAGACATGAAAACTTCCTTTCATTCACAATATGTCATTTTGCTCGTAGATTATCCATATTAATATTCTCAATTTCATATAATCATCGAATTGGGGTTTTCCACATTATAAAGCATCATGATTAGCAACCTTAACTTCTTTTCAAACTACGACCAGATTCAGGTTCTAAAACTAATTTTAATGTATTCCTTGTATTTTTCTGATAAAAAATCATATATAGTTTGCCTTATTCTGAGCTACTGATAATTAGTTACGAAATCGCAAAGGAATCACCTTTAGGACCAATCGCGAGGCGCCACATGTCCTTTTCCTTCTCTTTTCCTTTCCAGCGATGCCCGGCTTGCGGATCCGATCTCTGACCTACCTACCCGACACCCAAGTTCACTCCCTCACCCCTCATCTCCTTCATGCGACCTTTCACCGAAAGGGGCTCCTGTTGTGCTGCCGTCTGATGGCTCCCACGAGCACAGCCCACTCGAGCCTCCCCCCTGCCTCGGTCATCATCCGTACCACCTGCCAACCCGCAAGTGATCTCTAGCCAAGGAGAAGAAGAAACTAGATGGCCAAGTCTTTCTCTCCACTAGGCTGCGTCCCCTATTCCTCTGTAGGAACAGAGCATCCAACGCAATGATCTGCGCTTGAGATAGCTCACCAGGACAAGTGATTCTCTACAAAACTGGGGGAAGGAGTTCGATTATGTTCTTGGCCTCACGTCCCGGGTTTGCATGCCTTATATATGCATATCCCTCAACAATCCAAGGTTACTAAAACATTCTTAGATGTCCAGTTCAAACAAGGAAGTTTGGGGATCTCTTGTATTCACTCGAAACTATAGGAAATCTGGTATAGGTAGGCTCGAATTCCTCTCCCTAATTTAATGGGTCAACTTCCACATTTGTACGTTGCTTGTATGGGAAGCAAATTGATCAAGAAATCTCCTCCTACTATTCCTCATTCCCGATTTTTCTTGGAAAGCATCTACTATTGGATCATCATCCAACGGCTAGCAGGTTACATATTAAAATAAGAGTCCAAGATAAATCGTGACATTTAAACCAAACCTCTTTACTTTAGGAAATCTTCCAAAAATCATGTCTTAAACTGTGTATCCAATTGATCCCAAATTTTAAGCGGAAGTCCATAATGACATAGTCTATCATCATGCCAAATTTGGGTTCATTATCTAAAAGAAAACGTACCTTTTATTTAGGTGCAAGATATTACTCAATTATGTATATTTCTCACCTATTTTCTCTTTCCTTTGCTATTAAATTTTTATCTTGTATTCCTTGGACATCAAGGAACCTTAAGATTTCAAAATCCTTTTTGAAGGATGCTTATTATCTTTCTAGATGCATCCGCATCCATTATTTCTCATTATCTTACTTATTTTTTTATTAAAAGATTTCTTTTCAAGGATTTCTCTTTATCCTTTATTTCCTTTTTCCTCTTTTCCTATTTCTTCCATTAGAAAATAGATGTAAACAAAATTTATTCGATTGTGTCCATTAATGCCACTTTCTAGAGATTTCTATGTATTTCTCAAGAATACTTTGCTTAATATCCATTATCTTTTATCTTTTTCCATTATTTGGACTTCTCTTCTTTTCTTCTCTTTTACATCCATTATTGGATTAATATATTAATAGGAACCATGAAATTCCTATCAAAAGGGAGATTTTGCAAAGAAATCCCTTCTTTGAAGCAAAGCATCCAACCTTTTCAATTAAGTCCAAATTCATAAAATCAATACATTTCAATTATGAAAACACATGCAAAATTGGGGTTGTAACATCCTTCCCCTCTTATAAGAATTTTGTCCTCAAAATTCCATCAAGCAAACAAACAATTCAGGATAAAACTTTTCCATGTCCATCATTGACCCCTATGTGGCTTTACTCCATCCATGGCACTTCCAAAGAACCTTTATCATGACATATTCTTTTCTCTGAGTTCTTTCACCTTGGCATCTAGAATCCTCACAGGTGACTCAGGACATTTCAGCCTCCCTTGGTGCTCACTAGGTTCATTTCTCAGCACATGGCCCGGGTACCTCACATAGTGCTCTAAATTGGACGCATCGAACTCATCACACATCACATTATCCTAAGGGGTAAGACTAAACATAACCATCTCCACCAATCCATCCCAAATGGACCCATGTATCAGGGACTTTGCTTTCTCAGCTATAGCTCAGAGGGGTTGGATTTTCATATCACATATTCTCCCACAGTGAACTGCATGTCAGTCTACTTTGCATTAGCTCACGACTCATGTTGTCCCTGTCTCTTTTTCAGCCATTGCATGATCAACTACACACACTGTGGTCTTTTTCTGACCTTCACGAGGTCCCTTCACAAACATCATCTTAATGAGGTGATGACTGATACAACCTCCCTTATAGAGCTTCTTACATCCTGATACTATCTATGGTGGTTAACATCACATCTTTCATAGGATAAAGTTTTCTCCATGTATCACCCTGAATGAGCACACATGCTCCCATCAGACCCTCTAGTGTGGATCATACTAACCATTAGTTGGGGGTGATATACTGTACTAATATTGTGTTCTTCATGTACCTACTTCCACCACATGGAAGTAAACCTTTAGGTCATACTCAAGAACCTTTGAACTCGTATTATGGTATAGTTGAACCATCTCTCTTACATGTAGTTCAACCGGATCTGTCTCCCGACAATATTCTCTCTTTCTCCTAGATCATGTCATCTAGGTAAGGCGATCTACCATAACCCATATTGCATCTTGACCTTCTTCGATCCATGGGAGACTTACCACAACATCCATAATGATGAACTCCCATTCCCTCTCGAGGACTCTTTATCCTCTATATCAACTCACTGGGTTACTAGTGTTCATCCTTCACCTCCTCGCAGGCATGGAGACAAGCCACATGAATCTTTGTACACTTTTCATCTTAGGCATCCAAGTACTTCTACCACTTATTATCTAAGTAGTACCACAGTGTATGGTGAACTTAAAATAATGATCTCTTATATGTCATGATTCCTTAAGGTTGACTCCTCAGAAACCCTAGAACACTCTAGTTGGGGTTTCATCACCTTCTCTTCCATAGAAGTGCATCTGATGTTCTACAACCATCTTTCTATCACCACAAGCCCTGGGCTGGCTAACTAAGCAACCACTAACTCGATTAACGAATCTCGTTACATTTGAGTGCTAGCCAAACATATCTCACAAACTTAGGGTTCACTTAACCCCCTCTTCCAGCCTGTCAACTAGCTAAGCTAGATAGTTGTCTCTCAACAAGAGCATCCATTACCACCTCACATACTTATGTGTTAGGTAATGTTGAAGACATACACCTCCATGTATTCCACTTATTATCTCATCTCGAACTCCAAGTCTATCTTCATCAGGAAAACTCAGAGCTCATCCTCTTGGTTATCGAACTTGACCATGTATAGCTCATATCTTCCACATAGCTCATGATAAAAACATCCTCATAAGATGACTACCTTAGTTCTCTTGATGTTTGTAAACCATCCACATATCATACACTCCACAAGGGTACATTATTATCTCTATCCTCATACCTCATATCAATGTTTCCACTCACATCATCTTTATCCTTGGTGTATGGCATGTGTATTGTCCTATCTCTCACCCCCATAACACGAGGAAATAAGAATTTGGCGGTAGTCCAAACACAAAGTTCTTCTTGTTCTAAGAGTAGAGATGGTACATCCCACATTGCCAGTACACATTCAAATCTAAGTTGCAACATGCAACATATGTCTCTACACCATGATCATCTCGATAACAAGTTACTTCCATGGAAAACTGGTCTCGATCCCACTTGGGTCACCATACTATCCTTGGTCATCTTCTCTAGGTCTGTAGGGTGTCGACACTTTCGGGGTCATCCATCTTCCCTTATGCATAAGAGAGTGCCCTCCTCATCTGCCCTTTGGGTCCCATGAGTTCATGAAGGTGATCAATCTCCTAACCCATGGTCCTTAGACAGTGATAATTGTTACCTCTTGACCCTATGGTCATGTGCAACTAGGGAATTAGGGAACTTCTACTCCCATCGGTCTTATTCCTACCTGACCCTAGGATAGACTTAGGATACTAATATAGTACATGTCCAACTTAGAACCTTACCCAAGTCTCCATCATCTCTCTTAGCATTCTTGGTTTGACTTACATCCTTTCATAGGGATCATGGCGACCTACCTACCTCGGTCAGGCCCCATCCCTGTGCACTCAGAGATGATTAACTATGGGTCTATAGGTTCATTGTCATTCTATGCATCTCCTCTTAGCTTCTCGAGATCCTACGAGACCTCTTTGGGTGACCTCACCCCACACAAGCTGGTATATAGCCTATAGAAGGGTCCCTCTCCCAGGATGGGAGGAAGCTATCTCTTCATAGAAACAAAGGTCACAAACATTCTTATGTCCAGGGTTTACATCCATATGAGCATACTTAGTCCTATTAAGCTACTTGAGCACGTTGCTAACAAGCAGACCACTTACTAAACCATGTTAGGTATCCATGGTAGGTCCTACTTGTTCTCACTCCTTAACATTGGACCAACATCATACATGCCCATATATCATCAACCTTTATGTGAGGGGTTCATCAAACATATACCTTAGTCTAAGGGATTTCCTTTTCCCCTAACATGTAGAGTGCCTTCTTGAATCTATAGAAACTCAAATCTCATCATGAGCATCTGGTGCACCAAGTACTAATACTTCCCTTCTTTAGGTCTAGGAACCCTAGGTTCACCTTCATGCAAGAGCTGGCTAAGTGCAAGCTCAACATTCCAACCATGAATCAAGCATGTACGAGGTACATCATGCATGTTATATTACCATTCCACTTGAAAAAACACCTCAGAGTGGATTCCTCCTCAAGGCCTTACAACTTGTTACTAAGCCTCCTCAGGGTCTAATGAACTCTTCTTCCTATCCTTAGAAGCTAAGCACCTATAACATCTGCACATAGGTACCTGCAACCTGATCCTTCTTCTAGGTTTTAGTTTTTTAAGAAACCACAAGGACCCTTCACGAGGCAACCACAACCATACACTTATGTCATAACATACTCAACTTCTCAACATTCCTCATATCCTAGAGTCTAAGCTTCCATCCTTCTAGCTTGGGTCTTGCTCTTTCTTCAGAGCTAACCCTACAAACAACCTTACTACTATCGGTTCTCTCTCTAAGGAGGACCAAGATCACATGAATACACTTTCATGGGTGAAACCTATGTTCAACTTATGTTTGCTCAAGGTTATCCATATCTCTTTATGCTTATCACATAAGCTATCCATCATACTCTTTGGCCAGGGTTTCAACCTACGACCACACTACTTGACGTACTCTGGGTGCATGTTATGCCCTACTCTCATAAGCCCATAGGGTTTCCATAGGTTCTTCACTTACCTCATCATTGAAGGAGTTATTCTTCACTCTAACATGCACGACCCTTTCTAGGGTTGAGTCGCCAAAGGTAATAGGTCATCCAACTTCACATTGATCATATCGTCATGGATATCAAACTAAAAGCATGTCCACTCACACACATGATATACCATGACATCTAGCTCATCGTGTCATCTCTCTCTCTCTGACCTTCACTTAGGTTTAGGGTTAGCATCATCATCAAAGGATGTGCCAAGTCTCTACTTATAATGGAGGTCTCTTCCTCTAGGACTAACTTTCTCCACTCACCCCCCTGATAAGGGGGGTCTAGCTTTAGGTCCCTCCTATGGGCATGACAACATTTGTCATACGACCTAAGCATGTATCTATTCTTTAGTTTATACTTAAACTATTAAGCTTATGTCCATGACATCTTATTTACATGCTTTTCATTAATTTGGTGGAGGATTCCTTAAACCTTATCAACTTTACCCATACCTCAAGAGGGTGAGGAAAAGAGAGAAAAACCTAATCCTTAAAATCCTTAACAACATTTGAGTTGAGAAGAGATGAACAAGATGAGAGAGTCCTAAAGGTATCTTATTTCGAGTCAAATCCTAAGACATTGGCCAGGCAGTCACACAAATCTGGGAGTCCTCGTATTTCGACTAGCGGTGTTGAGGAAAATCTTGCCAGCCCCCGGACATGAACCTTTTCTAGACACCTCTATTTTTCGGAAAATCCTCTAATAACTCCCTTGGGTTCTATAGAGTTTGTAAAATTTAATATTTATTAAAGATTAATTGAGGAACCTACACTCTGATACCAAATGTAATGACCCCGCCTCCCGGTAACACCCAATTAAGGGAGACCAAGAGGTCAGAGTCGTTATCCCAATTTCCCAGATCAAAGTTTTGATAAATAATCAGTAATAATTATTAAAGTCTACTGAGACTATACTGAAAGATGGAATAAAATAAAACTTTGCATACCATTTTCAAAAACTTAGATATCTACTTCTATCCACATCTAGAGTCTATTCTAACTAATCCTCCTTTGTACTTTAATTCTTATTTAATTCTACATATGCCACTTTAGTGTTTGTCCTATTCAAACTTGTACCTAAACCACTGACAAACAAAATGTCGGTTAGCATAAAAGAATATATCAGTATGTGGGGGAAACAATAATCAGACAATTAACTGTAACAACATATTCCAGTCAATTATAATTTAACAAACAAATTTACATTTTAAACATAACTGCTCAATCCATACATACCCTAGCCTCTGCGTTGTCCTTGTAGTGGACCTCGATGCTACCTTCCTTATGGTAGATACCCATTAAACCCCTCATGATCATATCTAATATGTGAATCAATTTCTAGGGTTGAGTAACATGGCACTACCCATAGGTAGCCCACTCCTTAACTCGTGGTGTGCTAAAGAGTCTCATGATACTACACATGGGTAGCCCAATTTCTAACTCATGATAACCTAATGTCCTACTTAACAAGTAGGCCATGTACTAGGTTACCCTTTTCATCATTAGCAAAGCCACAAAGTAGGACCAAGATCTGAGCCAGTCATGTATATACATTTATGATGATAATCATAGTCACTTTATAGTTGCATGAAATAAAAGTCATCCAAGCAGTTATTTTTGAGCAACTGATAAAACATCTGAGAATCAATGTGAAACTAAAGCAATTAACCATAGGTGTAACCACATACCTATTTTGCAGATCATTGAGATAGAATCAACCAATAAGAGAAATCCAATCAAGCAAATACAAGGATCCTAAAATAAACATACAATTTCCTTTTATCAAGATCTATCCAAACTAACTTTCTTCTTAGGATTTCTATTCCCTTTTTAGGGTTTCACTTGCTATTAGGGTCTTGCCTTTACTTTTAGTACCACAAACCCTAATTAGACAAAACTTCTTATAAACCCTAAGTTTCTCATCCTATCTCTCCTAACAGGCTTAGGATCATCATTTAACAACATTTTTCCATATTTTCAAATTAAATATAATCTTCTCTTCTTTTACCCTAAATTAGGGATTCTAGATTCACTATCATTCATACTTGGTTTAAAACCCTAAAACATTCAATTATTCATCTAAATCAGATTCAAACCTCACTTTATGTCTCAACAGTTTCATAATACTCGAATTAACCCATTAAACACCTATATTAGGGTTTCTAAGCCCATTAATGCTCATTAACATATCAAAACTACACATTAGCTTATTGAATACATGGATGATCTACTTAGATATGAAAAAGTCATTTCATTCACAATAGGTCATATTGTTTGTAGATTATCCATATTAATATTCTCAATTTCATAGAATCATCAAATTAGGGTTTTCCACATTATAAAGCATCATGATTAGCAACCTTAAACACTTTTCAAATTACAATCAGATTCAGGTTCTAAGACTAATTTTAATGGATTCATTGTATTTTTATGATCAAAAAGCATATATAGTTTGCCTTATTCTGAGCTACTGATTATTATTTATGAAATCACAAAGGAATTAACTTTAGGACCAATCGCGAGGCGCCACATGTCATTTTCCTTCTCTTTTCCTTTCTAGAGATGCCTCTCTCGTAGATCTGATCGATGACCCACCTACCTGATGCCCAAGTCCACTCCCTCACCCCTCATCTCCTTCATGCGACTTTCCGCCGGAACGGGCTCCTGTTGTGCTGCCGCATGATGGCTCCCGCAAGCACAGCCTGCTCGAGCCTCCCCCCTCTGCCTCAGCCATCATCCGCACCACCTGCCAACCCGCAAGTGATCGCTAGCCAAGGAGGAGAAGAAATTGTATGGCCAAGTCTTTCTCTCCGCTGGCTTGCGTCCCCTATTCCTCTGTAGGAATAGAGCATCCAGTGCAAGGATGATCTGCGCTCGAGATAGCTCACTAGGATAAGAGATTCTTCGCGAAACTAGGGGAAGGGGTTCGATTCTGTTCTTGGCCTCATGTCCCGGGTTGGCACGCCTTATATAGGCATAGCCCTCAACAATCCAAGGTTTCCAAAACCTTCTTGGATGTCCATTTTAAACAAGGAAGTTTGGGGATCTCATGTATTCACACGAAACTATAGGAAATCTAGTATAGGTAGACTCGAATTCCTCTCCCTAATTTAGTGGGTCAACTTCCACATTTGTGTGTTGCTTGTATGGGAAGCAAGTTGATCAAGAAATCTCCTCCTACTGTTCCTCATTCCCAATTTTACTTGGAAAGCATCTACTGTTGGATCATCATCCAACGGCTAGCAGGCCACATATTAAAACAAGAGTCCAAGATAAATCATGACATTTAAACCAAACCACTTTAATTTAGAAAATCTTCCAAAAATTATATCTCTTAAACCGTGTATCCAATTGATCCCAAATTTTAAGGGGAAGTCCATAATGACTTATTATATCATCATGCCAAAATGTGCCTTCTTTTTAGGTGCAAGATATTACTCAATTATGTATATTTCTCACCTATTTTCTCTTTCCTTTGCTATTATATTTTTATCTTGGATTCCTTGGACCTTAAGGAACCTTAAGATTTCGAAATACTTTTTGAAGGATGCTTATTATCCTTCTAGACACATCCACATCCATTATTTCTCATTATCTTACTTATTTTTTTATTAAAAGATTTCTTTTCAAGGATTTCTCTTTATCCTTTATTTCCTTTTTCCTCTTTTCCTATTTATTCCATTAGAAAATAGATGTAAACAAAATCTATTATTGCGGCCATTAATGACACTTTCTAGAGCTATCTATGTATTTCTCAAGAATACTTTGCTTATTATCCATTATCTTTTACCTTTTTCTAATATTTGGACTTTTCTTCTTTTCTTCTCTTTTACATCCATTAGTGGATTAATATATTAATAGGAACCACGAAATTCCTATAAAATGGGGGATTTTGCAAAGAAATCCCTTATTTGAAGAAAAGCATGCAACCTTTTCAATTAAGTCCAAATTCATATAATCAATACATTTCAATTATGAAAACACATGCAAAATTGGGGTTGTAACATAGGGCACCTGGGCTTGGACAGCCAAATTGGAGCCTTGCTTGGGTCAGTGGCTGGCGATGGTTTGCAGGAGGCAGCGTCTACAGGACAAGGTTGACCACCTAGGAGCGGTCATTAATGGTGTAGAATCCGAACAGGAGCAGAACAAGCCCATGAGCTAGGTCACCTCCGCGGGCCCGATATGGGCGATGAAGGCCCAACTCATCCATGCACCCTCCATCTCCCCTCATATCGAGATATAGTGTCATAAATTCTATGTTTTAAGGTAAAGGCTTCAAAATATCATAACTTGATGATGCTTTATTAGAATATGGTGATGTAATATACAATTTTGATTGGAAAAGGATAAGATTTCTATTAAAATAAATTTAGAATCTAGTTCCTCTTTTAGTTCCCATGATATCTCAATGTTTATACTTTTTGAAATCTTTTAAAGATGGTTAATATCTTTTAATGCTCAAGCTTGATACTTTGGGTCCCAAAACGTGATGTTAGCCTAATCTCTCTCACATGTACATATTTACATTGGTAAGGTATGCCCTAAGAGCCAATAATATTATGATTGACATGGCATAAACCATAAAGGATTTGATTAATACATATAAAGGCAAGATTCTAATAAATTTTGTTTCATTCAGTTATGAGATGATGATGAAACATTATGAATGTATAAATAATGACAATACTTAATGACATATGTCTTCAAGTACGTGACTTGGAAGAATGAGATCAAAAGAATGGTAAGAGTATGTACATTCTTATTATGTCCATAGTCTATTGGTACCATGGAAGGTAGATAGACACCAGTAACACATAAGACTAGAGTGTGGGTTGGTTGATGACAGAATATCATTAGTCATGATATGACAATATCAAAAAATGCACACAGACACATGTTAGGGAACAATATATCAAATAGACCCACCTTGAGAGTGATACATGGAAACCATCATTAGTGTTCATAGTCATCTCTCATAGTGAAGGTGGCGATTGTGACTCTTAGAGGTGAAATCACTGCACTTGTCACATGTCGTTGGGTACGCTTTGACATCATCAAATGTAGTCCTAAAATATGGGTTGTTATAACAATGATTATTGGGTGACTTTTACACATCAGGATAGACTATGAGTGATAGGTATGGGATTTGCCCCTCCTACTGAAGTATGATATCCTAGCAACTTGATAAGTTATACTGAGAAACACATGAGCATTCACATTTGAATCCATATATGATATTGATGTCACATAATCTTAGAAAGTTTGCTCTTGATTCATGGAACATGGATTGAACTTGGAGAGGATGATGATTCCATGGCTTGAGTTCATCCTTGATACCAGAGATAAAGGAATTATACAACCACTGCAACACTTTACATGGATTGTAGGTTGAAGTTGTTCTCCATCTTTCCATTCACTTGTGTAGCACTAATGTGCAACTAGGCACAACTCTCTGCTTGTGATGTCATAAGTTAGTTGTGGACATTCACTTCCAACGTGATATGGGACCTATAGAGTCACACACAAAGGAAGTCATCTAGAAGAGGAGTTTAATCTTGAATTATGATATGATTGATTGCTAAATTGTTTAGGTATTCAATTCACATAATAGAGTGGCTCATTGCATTGCCAAACAACCATTTCATAGGGTGAGACAACCGTTTGGAGTGCCAGACGAGTGTCTCAAGTGTTGATACAAACATTTGGGTTGTTAGGTTGATCATAGTTTTAATTGGGTAAGCTCTGCCCAAATTGAGGAGTGAACCGACCAGTTCAATCGGTTGAACCGATCAGCTCAACTCAGGCTTACCAGACGACTACTTGGGTGAGTCAGACGGGCATCTCACATGGATGAGATGGCTTGGTTGGGGCCAAAGGAAGGTTCTCGATGTTTACCAAACTCATTTTGGTTACACATTGCTTGTGGTGCAAGTACTTAATGTCAAACATTAATGGAAAACAAGTTGCCAACTTTGTATGTGATTGGGATACTCGAAAATAACCGTTTGGTAGTGCGATATGACTATGTCATGTGACCAGATGACCGTATCGGTCAGTAGACAATTGTCTTGTGGTTTGCAAGTTGTGAAAATTCAAGATCTTCCAATCCCTTCCAATTTTGCATAGATCCCAAATAGACTGGAAATCCTGGCCCTAACCTTGACTATAAATAGATGGGTATTGGGGGCTTCCCAGAGGACAACACAACATCATTAACTGAGAATCAGTTTCTCTAACAATTGTTTTCCTCTCTGGTTGTGTAACGGATAGAGCCCAAGCAAGTCCTACCCGACAGGAAAGGGATAGTGACGAGAGAGAACAACTGAGGATCATTATTGTGGGAGAGCATCTTGGTGAATGGTACACCAATGGGAGGGACAACTCCTTCTTGTCTATTCTAGTTTAACAACATGAGTTCTAGTTGGTCCATGTGGACTACTCTAGAGGTAGGAGTCCTTTCACTACTGCTAGGAGAGGAATGTCAGCTTGCAGTCTGTGGCGAGACCATATGAGTCGCTGTGGAAGTTGATTTGTTCATTGTTCGTGGTGAAGACCAGGAGCTGGACAATGACCATCCAAGAGAAACTAGATTATAGTTGCATTGAAGCGAGTTGTTGTCGTTGAACTTGCTCCAAGACTAGGTATAACTCGTTAAACCATAATTCCTATTTTATTGTAGTTGACTTGATTTTTCTGTTATGGGAATACAAATAGATAAATTTTTTATTTCCACTGCTATACTCAATGCCAGTATTTCCCAATAGTGGTATTAGAGCCACACCAATTTACTATGCTTTAGGATAATCGACATGATCAGATTTTTGGTATTATCATTTATTTATTTTTTACGACATGAATATTTAAACTATCTCATGTGTATCCAATCAAAGACAACATAATCCAAAACTAACAGACACACACACACACACACACACACACACACACATATATATATATATATATATATATATATATATATATACTAGAATACACTCAAGTAGTTTTTCATGATTGAATATTTGTTCAAAAATCTAATTAAACATATTTTGAGCACATATTTTGAAATAGCTCATATACAAAATTTGAGTACATTTGGACATTTGTAGGTCATGTTATAAAGAGTGCAAAAATTATGCATTTCAAATTAGTTTCATACGTCGATTTTGTGGCCCTTAGATGAGTGACTTACACTCATCCAAGTGGGCTCAAAATTTGTATGTAGCCTAGTTATTGTATGACAATGAAGATCAATGGTTTACATTTTCCAAAAAAATAGTCTTGATATGCAAACATACTTGAGTGTATTCATATGATTTGTACACTCGTGTGTATTCTAGCCTGATATATATATATATATATATATATATATATATATATATATATATATATATATTGCATCTACATGTGTCACCCTAAAAGTGGTTTTGATGGTGGATGTGAAGCATTTTATGGCCAACACCCAATATCCGTGTGTGGTTGGATGGTTTGGTTGTATTAATTCTTGTTTATCTTAGTCTGTGTACTGAGCTTGTACCGCCCTCTTCCCAATGTAAAGTTAATTCCTTCCTACCTTTTCTCCCCTCGAACGTAACTTGTGGTTTCTCTTTACAACGTAATAGTTTAACAACAACATGATAGTTTCTTTCTTGAAATGATGAGGAAGATGATCATCTCTAGAAGAGATGACCAGTTCGTGAGACGAGCCAACCATTTGGAGTACCAAAGAGGATAGAAGGATGGAGCCAGACAACCACCTGATGGACCCAACTGACTATTTGGAAGGAATCCAAACATCGGTTGGACTGGAGGCTAGAAAACCATATGTGATGATGAACCATCCAGACAAGAGGCGAGATGACTAGTTCAAGGTTTGAACCGATCTACACAGATTTTCAAGCATAGATCTACACCAAAAACAAGTTCATACATGTGATGTGAAGATTAACCTAGCTGGTAGTAATTCCTTGTGACTCCAAGGAATTACAAGTACACATGGCCATAACCATCACTTTTTTTGTTTTATAGTGCATGTTTACATTGTGGGATATAGAATGATACATACTATATATGTGGTGATTGAATAAAGTATATGTATATATATATATATATATATATATATATATATATATATATATAAATATATATATATATATATATATATATATATATATATATCTGTGTGTGTGTGTGTGTATGCATATATATATATATCACTCAATCAAATATATTAAGTCAAAGATGCTTTCCATTAGCAATACACATGAAAATCTTGATCGACCAAGTGTAGATTTGCACAAAGCATGGTGTGTCATCTATCTCGTGGAAGTGTGATGGTAGATATGTAGGTTTGCACAAAGCACAATACATATCTATTGTGTTGGATATTGGGTCAGGCTTAACTGGTGACTTACAGAGCCTAAGCTTAAAAGATTGTAGATGATTATGGAAAAGAGTTGGGGATATCATCTATCCAAGAGTTGTATATGATGCAATTGGCATGATTGTCTACCTAAATTATCAAGTTGTGGGTGATCAAAAAACCGAACTCATGATTTGAAAAAGTATAGATCTTGTCTCATTAGAAAATTGTTCACTGTAGTTTTCTAAATTGAGACTTGAGGGTTGTCAATTTGAATAAAATAATGAGAATGATAATGAATTATAGACCTAATTATTATTACCAAAATTTAATAAAATCAAAATTGATTTTTTGACAAAATTGCAAAATTCTTTTGTAGAATGAAATGGCAGTGAAAAATAATCACTTTTCTCTGTGATCGGTCCTTGAGAAGGACAAAATAACTGGGAACAACTTCCATGACGAGTTCATGATGTTGAGAATCATTCTCACATAGGAGCATAAGCTTTAAGTCTTGGAGACACCAAAATTATAGGAACCACCTCAAAATGAACCAAAGGCTGACAATGATGCTTATAAGAAGCATACAGAAGATGTCGTGGTTGTCAAGTGTCTGATTCTATGCACCATGAACTATGAGTTGCAAATGTAGCATGAGAATATGGATGCTATTTATATGGTCACACATCTCAAGAACATGTTCCAAGATCAGGAAAGACTAGAGAGATATGATGTCTCCAAGACATTGTACAAATGTAACATGGAAGAAGGATATCTAGTAGGTCCTCATGTACTAAAGCTCATTGGATATGTGGAGAACCTTTCTAGACTTGGATTCCACTTGGGTCAAGAGTTGGCCATAGATGTAATTATATAGTCTCTGCCAGAATCTTACATTCAGTTTGTCATGAACTACAACATGAATGACTTTGAAAAAATGTTAACAGAGTTGTTGGGCATGTTGAGAAAAGATGAGGGACAAATGAAGAAAGAAAAACCCAAGTATGTGATGATGATCAGCAGGACAAAGGGGAGGTCTAAAGGCAAAGGCAAAGGTAAGAAGGGTTCTAAAGCTGGATAGAAGCCCAAGTCTTCATATTTTAAAGTAAAAGGAGGTGTGAAGAAAATAAGATGTGATTGTCACCATTCTCACTAGCTTGGGCTCTGGAAAAGAAATTTCCCACTTTAGTTAGAGGAACTAAAGAAGAAGAAGAAAGGCATTGAGGCCTCCACTTCAGGTATAAACGTTATAAGATAAATTTGATTACTACTTTGTTTTGGTATGTGATACCAAATAGAGACCTAGCATACTTTATGTGTAGTATCTGATAAGAAGTAAAAGACTTCATGGAAGGTCAATGATGGACGAGGTGGAGCAAGACTTGTGGAAGCTTGAGTCTACATTTAAATTTATCTTAGCCTAATGGGCATTCAATAGAGTTAATCGAACTTCTATTTAATTACAGTATCGAAAAGAAACATTTACTTTAAAGCATCTTGTATGACAAAGATGATATATTAATAAAGTATGGTGTTAATGTTTCTGTTTCAAAAAATATGATCTTGCATGGCAATGCCCAAACATCTAATGATTTTTTTAGAAGATACTTTGAGATGAATGTTTATAATGTTAATGCCAAAGGATTATAATTGATAACTCAAGATTATCATTAGCAATGGTCACCTTGGACGTACATATAAGAAATGCATGTCTAGAATGCATATTGATGTTAATCTAGAATCCCTTTGTTATCGAACCTAAGGAAACATGCAAAGCCTTATTTACACACAAAGTGACATATCATCCTTCACTCGATGTAGTGGAAGGATAAGCCTTCCAACAAACCTCATACATGTGATGCATGAAGATCTTATTGAATGAATTCTATAGATAATTACTCATACTTTGTTTCTATTACTAGTAACATAATGATATACACTAAGTAAAATAGAGACATAAATCTCTTGAAGTGTTCAAGGAGATTATAAATGAAGTATGACTTTGATAAAAGTATTATCAAACTTTGATGAGATAAACTGTTGAAATACTTTGGATCAATAACTAGAGGACCTTCAGGAAACAAATATAATAGTGTATCACATGTCAAATCCATCTAAACATAATAATATGTCAGAATGAAGGAATTATACAATGACGAGTCTTTATTTGATTATCAATTAATCTAATCTTCTTATCCTCATAAATATAAATCTATCACTAAAATGATGCACTGTCTGAATGGTTTATCAGACATCATATATGATATGATTTGGGAATGTCCCAATGTGTTTAGAGGATTTACACCTACATTGAGAAAGTAGTTTCTTGAGAAGGGTTTACCCGCAAAACATTATTTTTGAATATTACTATTAGTCCCAATCCAATAATAGAAGTGTTTTGTTGATAGGATAATTGAGATTCAAATGCATCAGTGGGAGTAATAGTAGAACACAAAATGTTTTAGGTCCACAAAGAAGTACAATGAGAAATAGGAGAATCACAAGTTGTTTTGGAATCTCAAGTTTTTCATATAACACAAATAAAATAGTTATACTAGACCACATCTGAGATTGGAGAATTGTGAATCCAGCGATTTAGATAGGTTGGTCATAATAGGATGAGCCAACTACTCAACTAGAAGCTATTGAGAACCATAATCCAAGTAATGGCTCAAGGCCATTATGGAATCCATGTAAACCAGAAAGGTATGACCTTGATTGTAGTACATGAGGGGTAAAACCCAAAAGGGAGAAGATAGGGTCATGTGGCAAAGACCTGCATGGATATCATAAAAGGACAAATTGGTTGAATAAGATTCCAAATCAGTTCAAGTTGTTGAACATGATATAAATTCATTTACTATTTGTCAAGATTGTTGTTGTAGTCAAAATAGACAAAGTGGTTTGGCATATGAAGATAAATATCAAATTCTTTAAATAGAATACATCAACAGATGTGTATGTGATGCAACCTAAAGGTTTTTATAACTTCAAGAATGCAAATAATGTCTATAAACTACAAAGTTCAATCTAGGATTGAAACAAGCATCTTAGAGGAGGCATCTTTTAACTCGACAAAATAGTCAAAGAGTTTGACTTCAGTCAAGATGAAATATGTGATTACAAAAGATTTAGTGGGAGCATATATGAACATTCCACATATGATGAGGAATAACATCTTAATATTGTGAATATTGAGATCTGGCATGGAAAACCCCTACAACAAGGAAGGATTAAAATGAAATGTCTTATGAGATGAGGATCAAGACCTATGAGACATTTCTTGAATGTTTCACAATAGAAGTTTGAGAACATACAATATCAATGTGTTGAAGGAGTTCAACACACAAAGGATTCAATGGGAGAGAATTTGGATTAGTGTCTCATGAACCATATGTTCCAATTCTTGGGAAGAATTGAAATGACATGATTGAGATGTCATAGGTTGTAGAAATGGATCTATCATGAATGATATAAATGTACTTATCTCATATAATCTTGTATGTATTGGACATGACATGATAGTATTAAATTCCAAATAAGGGTTATTAGGAAGTCATCAAAGATATCCATTAGTACTTGAGAAGTATCTAAGGATAGATTGCTAGACAATAAGGATAGAAATAAAGGGATGAGTTGGATGTAAAGGGTTACATTTATGCAAGCTTCTGTAAAGACAATATGATCGCAATAAAATATGTTTTAAAAGGAAGTAGTGTTGTTAGTTGGAAGGGTTCCAAACTAATAGCCATTATTATATTCTACAATATAAACTAAGTATACTTGTTTCATGAACACAAAGTGATACTATATGGATCTAGAAGTTCATATGATGAACTTATAGATGTTCCAACCATTGATGACTCAGTAGTGCTATTGTGACAACAATGGAGCTACTTGTGATGGAGTGGAATTTTGGAATCCTTTAATGTCTGATGACATAAGTGATTTTATCTCATGTTGAGTTATCTTAAGTGTCACAAGTGCTTTAGTAAGTTTTGGATGGTGATATGTCTATGGAGAAAATATCTTGATGATTGAAGGACTCTAGAGGAAGCTTTTTATGTTTGAACCTTGGGAAAATAATAGGTATATAAATATATTTTGAATCAAGGTATATAATGTTTGTAGCCTAAGTTATCAATCTGTGGACATGTCGTGGAGGCACAACTCTTCCTTAGGATGCAAACTCACGGATTGGCTATGTGGAATCAGAACGACATTAGGATGGTCAGATCTGACGGAGCCTTCAGTTTGAATTCAATGGAGAACGTGGGAGAGAATGAGACTTGAACTTTCCCAGTACCACACGTAGTGATCATGTGTTGAGGATAGGCCCTGAGCGGGTAGTTATCCTCGCATCCTCCAGAACAATTCAATGATTGCTCATTTTGCACCTTTGCGTAGCAAGAAGAGGGAGAGGACCGATAGGGAGAGTAACCTAGCTCTGGCTGAAGAAGAGCCTCATAGCTAAAAGCAAGCAGGCTAAGGAGAAACTAAAGGACCATGAAGTGCAAGGTAGGCACTGCTGCTAAACTCAGAATTCAACGGAGACTACAGAAGCAGACGGGGAAGGTCACGAGTATCCTTGTGGGAGTAAAATCTGCATTGAGGAGCATCTCACCACTGCTCTCACGCCGGAGAGAAGAACTAGCACCAGAGTTTATACATACGGGAGTGCAGGGACTCAGTAGCGAGGTCCTCCATCCCGCAAGGAGTCGAGGGTTGCTAGACGAGGATGAACAGAGCAACGCCATTGCTATAGGTTCCTCATAGGAGTAGACCCCCTTGTGGCAACGGCGGCTTGCACCCTGAAGAACAGGGTCTCACGGCACACGAGAAAGGGAGAGAGAGGCTGCCCGTAGACCCGACTATCGTGGCGGCGCCTGGTCCCGGTGGATTCAACGAGGAGGAGATCTGGGACTTGTCTGGACAGCTGAGAAGCCACCGATGCAGTAGGAGGTCCAAAGAAGTTCTTGGCGTTAGCAGGTCGAATTCAAGGAGGAGACGCGCAGTCCAGGCAAAGCATGCTTCTCATCGGAGGAGCTAGCCGCCACGGCGGAGGCCCTCACGTAGGAGAAGAACGAAGTCCAATTTGAGACTTGGACGAGCACGCAATGAGGAAAAGAAGTGAACCAGACCTGGTCCAGACCCTGAACCAGACGCACCACTAAGGGATGGGCGCAGCCCTAGTGGCCACGTGGCGACACACCATTCGTCCAAAAAGGTAAATAATCAAAAAATGCTTAGATCTTAGATAAATCACAAAAATTAGCTCGATGATCATAAAAATACATATAATATACCAAAATTCTCAGAAAAATGAGTAGAACACAGTAGAATGATACTATTAGGCTTTTGATGCATTAATAATAGTAATATCATGTAAGATGTGTAATTCTTGTTTCATGGATAATAAATATCAAACGATGTTCTAAAATTATGAGAACATGTCAGTAAATACATATCCATGCTTATAATCCATATGATATCAGTAATTATAATATTGATGTACGAAATCATGTAATTTGCTTAATATGGCTAATTAGGGCTAATAACCCTAAGTTAAATGCAATAAATATATACATGCTCAATAAATGATGAAATTCACGGAATACCCTCATATGTGTAACTGGAAGCTAATGTGGAATTCTGATATCAGTTATATACATAGAATTCATGTTATATGAAGATCACCCGTAATCCATGTGATGTAACCCTAATATGGTTAATGAGAATGACATAATGTTAAATATGTTCACATAATAATGTGACACATGAGTATATCCAGTTGATGAACTATAATATGGAATATAACATCAGTAAGATAAATCTAAGACAAGAATACAAGTAATCAAGAAAATATCCTAATGAACTAAGAAAACCCTAATGGATATGATTAGGGTTAAGATGAGATGTAAGATGATAAGAACCTGATGATAGTATGTGGTCTTGTCTTAATCAGGGTTGACCAGGATATAGATGACATGAGGATTATGTGATTAAGTATATCTCTTTGGAAGGTACACCATTACCTCTTACTTGGCTTATTATACAATATGCTTGTGTTATATGTGTAGTAAAATACTTGGAATATGGTATTGGATGAATGGATTGTTCTCGTATGATATCTTGCTTGATTTTCCATACTTATGGCTATGAACACATGAAACATAAGATATAAGATCCATCATATGATAACACTAAACTCTTTGGTAGTACAGTGCATTGAAGTGATCTCAAACTCTTTGGTAGTAGATCACATGTGTTAGATCTCAAACTCCTTGGTAGAAGATCACACGTTAAATGATCTCAAACTCTTTGGTAGTAGATCATAAGGCCTAAAAACATCAAATCCCTTGGGGGTAGATGTACGAGATATATGATGGAAATGTGATTAAAAATATGTGTTCTCTTTTGCTAATGAATATCTTTGTGCAAGTATACACTTTTCTTATATTCTTTTGTTACTGCCAAGTATTAGTTTTATCTTATTGCCAAGATATGATGAGAGGCATATAAAAGATACATAGGCATACTCAGTACAATATTCTTGAATATTGTGCTGACGTGTACCACATGTAATCTTTTGTTAGGTTGTGGTTATGCTCTTGAAGGACCTGGACAGTGGTGAGTTGTGTGGCGAGCCGATGTACAGGTGGACCTGTTGTATTAAGATCCTGTTGTTTAGTAGTAGTACATGTATATGTTAAAGTTTGTTGTTCAATGTGTAATATCAAATGTTGTAACAATTCATGTTGTAATTATATGTTGAATGGTGAACATGTGTGTATGGTTTTATTATTGTTCATGTACATGTGCTACTGATTGTTTCCTTATGACTTCCTCTAATTTTCTTCTTCTTACCCTAGTGTGGGGTGTTTAAATTGGGATTCTCACTGAGGTGAGGTTTCAATTTGGACATCACACATCAGATTAATTTTTAGTAAATCCGGGGACATCACAGGTGGTATCAGAGCATGAACAATAGCAAAGCCTGACATTTGCTCATTATACAACTCAAACTAAAGAAAACCTTGACCTTAATAATCTTTTAGGGTAAGATTAGTCATCTTTTAGAGACTAGATTTGACCTAGCCTCTAGGTTAGCACCTAGATGTCTGAGAACTAGGTCTAGACTGGTACTTGTTGTATAGCAGGTCCTTAGATGTCATTATTTCCTTATAGTACAGTGGTATGGGACATTGTACTATTTGGAAATGATGTGCATCACGGGAAGAGAAACCCTAGACATATGGCGCTCGTTGTCTTGAGTAGATACACTAGTCTACCCCTTGTTCTCACCCTTTTCACCAGTTTTCATGGCACTGTACTTTCTTCTATGTGTGGGACACTCATTTTCTTGATTTGGATTTTGATTTCAATCAGTTCGAACCTTGATAGTTTTCTATGACGCTTGCTTTATCGGAGAAAAACTATATAATATTTTATTATGTATATGTATTACAAAAATGTGTCCCCACACAAGTATGAGTAGGAGGTGGTCATGTAACCTAAGTGAAAGTGAATGACATCAGTCTAGAAGAGAGAGTAGTTCTAGATTAGATGTCTAGATCCTTTTTGATATATATATGTTAGATGGAATAGATGATATACATTTTGATGATATGATGTAAGTCTTATGTAGATGATATAAGATGGTTTATGATGATATATGTTTGTCTTTGAGGACATAAGTTTAGTTTTGAGGATTTGTGATAAGTTTTGATGATGAAAGTAAATAGGCTTTTATGAGATAAGATATGTTAAGTTAAGATGAGTTGTGAGTCAGCATGAGCCTCAAGCTCTTTTACAAAGGAGGACCTCTAGTGTTAGGACCAGTTTCAGGGTTAAATCCAGATAGAGTCAGATCCATTGGGAGAAGGTTAGAGAACCTAAACTCCAAGATATGAAAATTATGAGAAAAATGTGTTATAATATGTCCTAAACTAGAATACTCCTGAGTGATTGAGTTGAGTCACTTTATGCATGATTCCTATAGTATTTTTGAACCCTAGATGTCCTTGGGAAGACCAAACCCTGGAGACAAAGAGAGGTTGGTTATATGTATGAATATGTGAATAAGGAAATATGAGTGTCGGCCATTTGGGTGAGGGAGAGAGCCCAAGACCCTGGAGGAGGTAGCTATGTTCGTTCTGTGAAGCCTCATGCTCGGGTCTATGGTTTCCCACATAGGAATCTAGTGGTGTAGATAAGAGAAAGAGAGTTAAGAAATAGTGTTTCATGGGTAGAAGACCTGTGATGAGAACATCATGTCATGTCTTTGGTTTGTGCTTGTGTGGCTCGACCTTGTAAGGCTTTCACTAGTGCCAATGAGGTAATCCGAAAACCCTAAACTAAGAGAGGAAAGATAAAGTATATGCATATGAGATACTCATAGGGCTGAGTTAGCTCAGATAGACTGAGCATGGAACTACCCTCATGATATGGGTTAGAAGAACCTCAGTTGGACTAGATGAAGTTTGATATGTGTTTAATTAGCCACTCACATAAGTTTGTTTAGCACAATCATGATAAAATATGTGTAAGAATGTGATCTAATCTTGAGATTTGATATATAGACATGATATGATGGAAACCTAGAGATGGATTAATAGATATTAATGCATAAATGGTTAACCATATACATGAATAATGACAATAATGTGAAACCCTTGGTTAATTTTGTGATGGAATCACTAATCAATGTTGCAGTTGATTATGAGCAATGAAATAAGATCATATAAATGAAACATGTTATAAGAGGTGTTAATCTTAGTGCTTGATAAAGAGGTAAAATATAGTTTGACAACTAGCACAACATAATGTTGATGACACATTGACATAATTGGTTAACTTTAGTTAACACCTTTAGAACATGGTAATATGATGTGGGAACCCTAATGCATGGGTTAAGATAAGGATGCATCCCTAATATATAAGATACATAATGACATAGCCAGAGTTTATAACCCTTGTTTTAAGCTTATATGGAGTGAGGTTCACCGTTGATGCTTTTACCTCCTAATAGTGCTTTGGATACATGGTTCTAGGTAACCTTTGCGGATATGCTATATGGATGAAGGTAAGATAAGGTTTTACCTAGAAGTATGATTATGGCTTACTTTCCAGGATGAAAGTTCTTTTTAGATGTATATGATGTGAAAGACTGGATTTTTGGCTTAATTCTGAGGACAGAATTTCTTTTATGGTGTGTAGGATGTGATGGAGTGGAATTTTGGAATCCTTTAATATCTGATGACATAAGTGATTTTATCTCATGTTGAGTTATCTTAAGTGTCACAAGTGCTTTAGTAAGGTTTGGATGGTGATATGTCTATGGAGAAAATATCTTAATGATTGGAGGACTCTAGAGGAAGCTTTTTATGTTTGAACCTTGGGAAAATAATAGGTATATAAATATATTTTGAATCAAGGTATATAATGTCTGTAGACTAAGTTATCAATCTGTGGAAATGTCGTGGAGGCACAACTCTTCCTTAGGATGCAAAGTCACAGATTGGCTATGTGGAATCAGAACGACATTAGGATGGTCAGATCTGACGGAGCCTTCAGTTTGAATTGAATGCAGAATGTGGGAGAGAATGAGACTAGAACTTTCCCACTACCACACGTAGTGATCATGTATGGAGGACATGCCCCGAGCAGGTTGTTATCCTCGCATCCTCCAGAACAATTCAATGACTGCTCATTTTGCAACTTTGCATAGCAAGAAGAGGGAGAGGGACGATAGGGAGAGTAACCCAGCTATGGCCAAAGACGAGCCTCATAGCTAGCAGCAAGCAAGCTAAGGAGAAACTGAAGGACCATGAAGTGCAACGTAGGCACTGCTGCTAAAATCAAAAGTCGACGGAGACTACAAAAGCAGATGGGGAAGGTCACGAGTATCCTCATGGGATTAAAATCCACGTAGAGGAGCATCTCACCACTACTCTCACGCTGGAGAGAAGAACTGGCACCAGGGTTTTTACATACGGGAGCGCAGAGACTCAGTAGTGAGGTCCTCCATCCCTTAAGGGGTCGAGGGTTTCCAGACGAGGATGAATAGAGCAACGCCATTGTTGTAGGTTCCTCATAGGAGTAGACCCCCTTGCGGCGACGGTGGCTTGCACCCTGAACAATAGGGTCTCACGACACATGAGAAAGGGAGAGAGATGCTGCCCGTAGACCCGACTATCGTGGCGACACCTGGTCCTAGTGGCTTCAGCGAGGAGGAGATCTGGGCCTTGTCTGGACAGCTGAGAAACCGCCGATGCAGTAGGAGGTCCAAAGAAGTTCTTGGTGTTAGCAGGTCAAATTCAAAGAGGAGACGCACAGTCGAGGCAGAGCATGCTGCTCATCGGAGGAGCTAGCCGCGGCGGTGGCGGCCCTCGCGTAGCAGAAGAACGAATTCCCATTTGGGACTTGGACGAGCACGCGATGAGGAAAATAAGTGAACCAGACCGGGTCCAGACCCTGAACCGGCCGCAGCACTAAGGGATGCGCACAGCCCTAGTGGCCACGTCGCGACACACCATTTGTCCAAAAAGGAAAATAATCAGAAAATGCTCAGATCTTAGATAAATCACAGAAATTAGCTCGATGATCATAAAAATAAATATAATATACCAAAATTCTCAGAAAAATGAGTAGAACACAGTAGAATGATACTATTAGGCTTTTGATGCATTAATAATAGTAATATCATGTAAGATGTGTAATGCTTGTTTCATGGATAATAAATATCAAACGATGTTCTAAAATTATGAGAACATGTCAGTAAATACATATTCATGCTTATAATCCATTTGATATCAGTAATTATAATATTGATGTATGAAATCATGTAATTTGCTTAATATGGCTAATTAGGGCTAATAACCCTAAGTTAAATGCTATAAATATATACATGCTCAATAAATGATGAAATTCACAGAATACCCTCATATATGTAACTGGAAGCTAATGTGGAACTCTGATATCAGTTATATACATAGAATTCATGTTATATGAAGAGCACCCGTAATACATGTGATGTAACCCTAATATGGTTAATGAGAGTGACATAATGTTAAATATGTTCACATAATAATGTGACACATGAGTATATCTAGTTGATGAACTAAAATCTGGAATATGACATTAGTAAGATAAATCTAAGACAATAATACAAGTAATCATGAGAATATCCTAATGAACTAAGAAAACCCTAATGGATACGATTAGGGTTAAGATGAGATGTAAGATGATAAGAACATGATGATAGTATGTGGTCTTGTCTTAATCAGGGTTGAACAGGATATAGATGACATGAGGATTATGTGATTAAGTATATCTCTTTGGAAGGTACGCCATTACCGCTTACTTGGCTTATTATACAATATGCTTGTGTTATACGTGTAGTAAAATACTTGGCATATGGTATTGGATGAAAGGATTGTTTTCGTATGATATCTTGCTTGATTTTCCATACTTATGGCTATGAACACATGAAACATAAGATATAAGATCCATCATATGATAGCCCCAAACTCTTTGGTAGTACAGTGCATTGAAGTGATCTCAAACTCTTTGGTAGTAGATCACATGTGTTAGATCTCAAACTCCTTGGTAGTAGATCACACGTTAAATGATCTCAAACTATTTGGTAGTAGATCATAAGGCCTAAAAACATCAAAGCCCTTGGGGGAAGATGTAGGATATATATGATGGAAATGTGATTAAAAATATGTGTTCTCTTTTGCTAATGAATATCTTTGTGCAGGTATACACTTTTCTTATATTCTTTTGTTACTTCCAAGTATTAGTTTTATTTTATTGCCAAGATATGATGAGAGGTATATATAAAAGACACGTAGGCGTACTCAGTACAATACTCTTGAATATTGTGCTGATGTGTACCGCATGTAATTTTTTGTTAGGTTGTGGTTATGCTCTTGAAGGACCTGGATAGTGGTGAGTTGTGTGGCGAGCCGATGTACAGGTGGACATGTTGTCTTAAGATCATGTTGTTTAGTAGTAGTACATGTATATGTTTAAGTTTGCTGTTCAATGTGTAATATCAAATGTTGTAACAATTCATGTTGTAATTATATGTTGAATGGTGAACATGTGTGTATGGTTTTATTATTGTTCATGTACATGTGCTACTGATTGTTTCCTTATGACTTCCTCTAATTTTTTTCTTCTTAGCCTAGTGTGGGGTGTTTAAATTGGGATTCTCACTAAGGTGAGGTTTCGATTTGGACATCACACATCATATTAAGTTTTAGAAAATCCGGGGACGTCACACTACTTGTTAGGCAAGGAATATCAAATTAATACCATATTTCGGTGGTTTTATCTCAGAGTGAAGAGATAAAAAATATTGCAATATACTAAATAATAGCAAAGTGTTGCTAACTTGTTGGACTAGCACTTGCGCAATAGAAACATGGGGGACATTTTTGGATCACAAAGAATGAGATTCATGTGTTATTGGCTCTAAGTGCAAGTAGGGGTATGTTGGTAAGGTATGCCCTGAGAGCCAATCATATGATGATTGACATGGATTAAACCATAAAGGATTTCACTAATACTTATAAAGCTGAGGTTCCAATTCATTCAGTTTCATTCAATTATGAGATAATGAGGAAACATTATGAATATCTACAGAATGACAATACTCAATGACGTATGTCTTCAAATATGTGACTTGGAAGAATGATATCATATGAATTCTAAGAGTATGTACATTCATATTATGTCCCTAGTCAGTTGTTATTGTGGAAGGTAGATAAACACTAGTAACGCATAAGAGTAGAGTGTGGGTTGGTTGACGATATGGCAATATCAAACCAAGCACACAGATACATGTCAGGGAATACTGTATCCGACAGAACCACCTTGAGAGTGAACATGGAAACCATCATTGGCGGTCATCATCATCTCTCATAGTGAAGGTGGTGATTGTGATCCTTAGACCTAAAATGACTGCACTCATCATATGTCGTTAGGTATGCTTTAATGTCATAAAATGCGGTCCTGAAATATGGGTTGTTATAATAGTGATTATTGGGTGACTTTGACACACGGGGATAGACTGTGAGTGATAAAGATGGGATTTGTCCCTCCCACTAGTGTATGTTATCCTGGCCACTTGATCATCAATATTGAGAAATGCATTTGCATGCACATGTGAATCAATATATGATATTGAGGTCACATTATCTTAGATGAACTGCTCTTAGTTCAAGGAACATGGATTGAATGTTGAGAGGATGATGATTACATGCCTCGAGTTCATCCTAGATATTAGAGATAAAGGAATTATACAATCACTACAACACCTTTCATAGATTCTACATAGATTCTAGGTTGAAGTTTCTCTCCAACTTTCCATTCACTTGGGTAGCACTGATGTGTGACTAGGCACCACTCTCTACTTGTGATGTCATAACCTAGTTATGTACATTCACTGTCAACATGATATGGGACCAATGAGGTTACATACAAAGGAACTCATCTAAAAGAGGAGTTCAATCTTGAATGATGATTGGATTGATTACTAAAGTATTTAGGTATTCAATTCATACAACAGATTGGTTGACTACACTTCTAAACAACCATTTGATAGGGTGAGATGATCGTATGGATTTCCAGACGAGTGCCTCAAGTATTGAGATGGTCGTTTAGCTTGTCAGGATGATCAGAGTTTGAATTGTCTAGGTTCTATCCAAGTTGAGGATTGAACTGACTGGTTCAATCTGTTGAACTGGTCATATCATCTTAGGCTCACTAGACGACTGTCTGGATGAGTGAGACAGCTCATTTGGGGCAGAATGAAGCTTATGCATGTTTCTCAAACTTATTTTCATTGTAGATTGCTTGTGGTGCAAGGATTTAATGTATAACATTAATGGGAAACAAGTTTCCAATTTCGTATGTGATTGGGAAACTGTCAAACAGTCGTGTGACCGTGTGAGATGACATTCTTATGTGACCAGACGACCGTCAAGGTCACCAAAAGACCATCTCATGATTCACAAGTAGAAAAAATTCAAGATCTTCCGGTCCCTTCCACTCCCGTACAGATCTCCAAATGACTCGGAACCCTGGCCCTAACCCCTCCTATAAATAGAGGGGTAGTAGGGGCTTCATAGAGGACAACACAGCAACATCAACTGAAAGTTAGTTGCTCTGCCAATTATTGTCCTCTCTGGTTGTGGTAACTGAGAGATCCCAATCAAGTCCTATCCATCTAGGGTGGGATAGCAACGTGAGAGAACAATTGACGATCATCATTGTGGGAGAGAACTTAGGTGACTAGTATGAAAATGGGAGGGACAACTCCTTCTTGTCTGTTCTAGTTGAACAACAGGAGTTGTAATTGGTCTATATGGACTACTCTAGAGGAAGGAGTCCTTTGTCTACTATTTGGAGAGCAAAGTCATCTTGTAGTATGTAGAGAGACCACAGGAGACGTTGTAGAAGATTAATTGTTCATTGTTCATGGTGAAGACCAAGAGTTGCACAACCCCATCCCAGAGAAACTAGATCATAGTTGCAATGAAGCGAGTTGTTGTCGCTAGATTTTTTCTAGGACCAGATATAACTCGTTAACCATCCTTCCTATTTCATAGTAGTTGATGCGATCTTGCAGTTATGGGAATATGGATAGATAAATTTTTTGTTTCCACTTCTATACTCTATGCCCGTATTTCCCATCACTTTACGCATCAAGATTCAAAAATTATCTTTCTTTGTACCCTAAACCAATATTATGATGATAAAATGACCTATAATGGGTCTATATGCAAAATGTCACTTCTCTTATGTTATAATTTGTTTGAGTGGGCTTGAAATGTCTATGAATGCCTTAAATTTTTGGATTCCACCCTCATATACAATCATGATTTATCGTGAGCTTTCTTGGACCATGATGATGATCTTCTGACACTAGTGTGTCTTAACATGTCCTTTTGTGTACTTTGTGATGGATGTTAAAACTTGTGGTTTTATTGATCTAAAGTTAATCAATATGTGCATGGGGCCTTGAAATCAGTAATTTACAATACCTTGTACCCATAAATGACTTACGGGTCATTCTTGTGCATGATTATGACCAAGTAACCTAATGTTGACATGAATGTGAAATAAATTGAATCTTACCGTTTTAGAGATCTAATGGTGTCCGATATTGCTTTAATGATGGACCATGCTACATTATACTTTCAAATCAGTAACTCATTGATCTTTGTGACACCAATTCTCTAGTAGACCCCATGAAACTCTAATGGAAACAATCTTGCATGATAAGACTCGACATGAAAAATTTGACTATGTTAATGCTTACATTATTTGAATCATATGATCACTCCATGTAAGAACATGAAACCATAATTTTATGGTCCTTAATATTATTTGTGATGTGTCACCCTTGGTTGTAGATGAACCCATGATGTATAATGTAACTTGATAATGAACTTGCATGACTAGTCCAAATGATGAAACCAATGATGAATGATATGATATGTAGATCTATGTGTCACATCTAACCACCATAATAATGACTAAATAATACCTAATCTTGCTAATATTAATCCAATTACACTCATTTGTAATGTCAGGATCTCTATAGGGACCCAATTTCCAAGATCTAGTCAATTTTCCAACTATGGTTTTCTAATCAAGTTCTTAATCTTGTACTCTCTTCAAGGTATGATTTATCCTTCTATTTTCCAAACTAGTGGTATTGAAGTTACATGTATGTATGTATGCTTAAATTTCTTGGTTGTATATACTTGTGTGAGCTACTTCTTCCCTATGATTAATATGTTCATTTAGCTTGAAATTTGTTGAACAAAATTTTAATATAACTGAACTTGTCCATTATACAAACCTTGTGCACATTCATGAACTCTCAAGGTAAGGGTACAAGGCACCATCATGGACCCTTCCATTGAGAAGAAGGTCAAATGGCCATAAAATGTTGTTAGTATAATGGAAATGCATGTAAAACATGTTTGCTTGCTAATAAGAAAGTCTTTAATGTTGTTTAATTCTTTGTTACAATTATGTCATGTTTTTCCAAGCATATATGTTCTCTTAAACTTGTGACTTTATGTATTTCATAGCACACTCAACATAGTTGTGTTGATATGTGGCTATTTTATGATTTTAGGCAATAGGTACATTAAGACTCTCATGCTATGATCATTGCTTCTACTATATGATGATAACTTAATGCTCATACTCAGATGTACGAAATGATGTGAAAATGGAATTCTTCTGGGTTAACATATGGGACTAAGATCTTGTCTCACATACTAGCTCAGTTTCCTTTTGTTCCATGTTGTCTCGAATCTTGTTCTTGGTTGGGGTTTTATTCATGCATATCTTATTTGATCCATTCTAGGGACAGACACCCATGTCCACTTGCCTTTGTCTATATAGACATTAGGAGTATATATTTAGGGTAATAAATGTTTCTATGAAAAAACCCTTCTCTCTCCTATGCTTATATAGTAGAGATCTAGTCGTATGACCTATTTGGTGTTTGAAGAATTAGGCACTCTCAATGTAAGGTAGAGATGATAAAATATCATTTGTGTTGAGGAAAATGGCTAGATTGGTTCTTGGATCAATTTTGGAGCCAATTTTGGATTTTTATTACAATGAATTTATTGAGAAACTTGTTTCATTATTATATGTGTATAAAAAAAGTGTCAGATTTGTTATCGATGGTTTTTGTAACCAAGTCATGGCCACAAAAAGTCATGTAGAAGAAAAATCATTTAGTGAAGGGACGCTTTACTGCCACAATAAACCATGAGACCCTACTCCTAAGTGTTATTAGAGAGTACAAAGAAGAGGTTTGGCTATATATATGACCTAGATCGTCCATCCTTGTTGCCCCTTGATATGTTTATATAAGTTATAGATAAGTTCTTATAAGAGGTGTAGTCTTATACCTTAGTGAATTAGATGAAAATGTGACCTTAGATTTGACTGTAAAACAATAAATGTATTAGGTATACCTGGTTACGGTTAATGTCATAAAAAAGTAATTGGATAATAAAAGTAATTGCATATAATAAAATGTGCCTATTCATGAAGTCAATTTTGAGATTGGATGAGCCTAATTATTTGATAGTATGAAAATAGTGTTTGAGGGGGGGAATTGGTAATTCAATATATTCAAAGTTTATTTTAATGAACTTATGCACTAATCATAATTATTTCATCATTTTAGGAAATAAAAAATGAAATTGCATAATGTCCCCACATATAATAAATAAACTTAAGTAATAAAAAGTTAAGTACATATTAATCACACAATGACCCCAGGTACTTGTAAATTAACAAAATCCTAATGAGGTATTTTAGTTAATAGATTCTCTATAATGGTTGAGTGATGAGAGATGAAGTAAATAACCTCCCTTGATGGACCATATTTTACAAGTTTAATAAATAAGTGGGAAAAATTATTTGGTAGATTTTAGGTATAAACATGGACTAGGCTATAAATGGGAAGATTTTGGGGACAAAATCATTGTCAAACCTTGACCTTGAAGTTAACATTTCCTTTCTCATATGTTTTTACCATTACAATTATATTTGGTACATATCACACTATATGATAAAGTTAAGATCTTTATTTGATGTTTTTGGGGAAGATGAACCAATTAACCTCAATGATAGGGATTAATCACAAATATACCAATTGTTGATATTATCCCTAAGTTGACTTTATATAAGCTTCCATAGTATAGTAGTTGAAAATTAGAGAAATATACATTTTAAAATATAATTGAGTGAAAACGTCATCCATGCTTCTTTAAAAAAACTCTCACTGTTAATATCATAAAAAATTCTTACATAAAAATTTGACAATTTTAATGAATACAGTAAATAAACATTCAACACACACTAATTAAATTGTACATTCAATAAACTTAAAAGCCAAAATTTGTTTGAAAGCAACACCATGTTTTCCTCCTCTTATGTTTCCATCTTTGTCTCACTTCCTCTCTTCCTCGACTTCCCCTATTTCAACACCTCTCCCTTCTTCTCTTCTGTTCCTCCTTATCTAAAACCCTAAAACCTGACCTACATCCTTTTTGCTTGAACTAAAATTTGCAACGGATAACAACAATGATGTTCCATCTTACTTTTCCCTCAACATGTCCCTCACGTTTCCTCCCTAAACCCTAGACACCTATATATGGTCCCTATTTACAATTTATTTTGGTCAACAAAAACGATCCCTATTTACAATTGGGAATGAAGAAACAATTCTATTACCTACGACTACGACCGTAATGGATGGAAGGTATCACCATCACCTATAAAGCCACCATAGAGCTCTTATTTGCATGCAAAAGTGGCGTTCGCCGACTCTACCATATGCAACAATCTTTAGATCTAGAAATTCATTCTCCCATCTACTCATTCCCAACAAACCACCACTATGGTTCTTCTTCACCTTCCACCAGTGACCGAGACATCAAAGCATCATCTCCAATCCTCACAGTGAAAGCCCTACAACCTATTCACACAAAGGTTACACTCATTGTAACTAGCCACCTCTGCAATCACCTGCAAATAAGGAAGCACCTTCAACACACCACCTTATTTCCACCAATTAATTTTATTGATGGAACCTATATGTGAGATCATCTTCCTTTCTTCACTATCAAATTTTCCATCACAATTAGGATTCGATTCAGCCATCAACTTTTCCCAACTTTCTTCTTCCTCTTGATGGATCTACAATAGAGATAGATGATCTACAACTCACTACCCACATACATTCCTTTCTGCACCATCCTCATTAACATATGGACCCTCTACTTGTATCCTTAGTCACCCCATGGTTCAACCTCTACAACTTGTAACCCCACTACCATCAGCCTCACCATCATCACTTCTTGGTGAATGCCCCACCTAAATCTTATCTTCCTCTTTCCCACCTTTTCTTCTCTTCTTCCTACCTCCTTTCTTCCATTGATCTTCTGGGTAGTACCACCACCACCCTTATAATGATTCCATCTTCGAAGAGACACTAACACCTTTTTCTATCTCACCATTATCGGCCTATTGTTCACTTGATCCCATGGAATCATTGTGACAATCAATCCATGAAACACGTATCTACAGCCAGCTCCATCATTAGACCTACAACACAGTCAACTTGTGTTGCTCATCCTCCCACATCCTCTAACCTCACTAAAGCATCAAGAGCTAACTTCCTCTTATACACATCATGATAAGTTATCATACATTTTGACTACTAAAACCTTAAACATACCAACTCCATGGTCCCCATTCCTTAAAGAAAATCATCCCAAGGATACCAAACCTTGACGCTTATTCACCCTTAACCTTGATCATGGTAATTGATAATGAAAAGCATCGAAGGTCAATTCTATGCTGAATAATTTTTAAATGAGTTCCTACTTTCTATATTTCATGTCTAAAAATCTAGTTCTTGGAACTAATAACATGAGTAAATGTAGTTTAGATGATAAACAACATTAATAATCATAATCCAATTAAGTACTAACATAGATTGGTCAATTTAGTCCACGCTATTAGCATATATATATATATATATATATATATATATATATATATATATATATATATATATATATATATATATATATATATATATATATATATATATATATATATATATATATATATATATATATATATATATATATATATATATATATATACATATACATATACATATATGTATTACATATAAACATGTCTATGTGATAAATTAGTTTATATGAGATTTGTAATATTGAAAATAATACCAAATATAAAGAAAATAGTTCAGTGTGTGATTATGGTTAACAATGTATAAGATGTTTCGATAATGATATCCATCCATATCAAGTACCTTAATGATCATCGTGTTGTTAAAAATTATAGTATACTAGTATTGGTAATCAATAATTTTATAATTTATATTCAAAGAAACTAGCTATCTCACATTATTATATGTAAAATTAAATAAGGAATAGAACATGTTAGGTTTAATTGTGAGCATGATAATAATATCACTACTTGATACCTCACATTAGTGTTCTTGTATATGTACTAAAAATCCTAGATTGACGTATATATTTTACACTAGGATGTATTGTATCTATGTTTCCCCTTATATTATTAAAAGGGAAAATGGGAGAAAGAACATATATGAGACCATAATCAAATAACTATACAGGTGCATGGTTTTGTAATTTTAAAAATCAACATATAAGATAGGTGAATTTGGGTCATATATGTATACATGTTAGCTCATATAACCACATGGGATATGCTTGCACACACACACACACATACATACATTTATATATATATATATATATATATATATATATATATATATATATATATACATATATATATATGTATATATATGTATATATATATATATATACAAGTTCATCTTTAATACCCGCATGCGTAGCCTGGAATTCCCTACTCGTGCATCTTAAAAAGTAACTATTCGGTAAGAAAAGTAATTCACTCAACCAAAATATAACTACATTGACCAAAAAGTAACTATTCAATTCAAAAAGTAAAATCGTGTAAAATACACAACAAAAATTTTAGAATAAATATGTAATTGTATATTTTTTATAGCTAGTACAAATGTAACTATATATGCATGAAAAGTAACCGTTTGCAAGGTAAAGTAACCCTCTACATGTGTAAAGTAAGAAATCCCCCAAAAAAGTAACCAAATTAGGAGCGAGTAGCTACCTGTGCCGACATTGAATGAACACCCTATACACACACACACACTTATATATATATATATATATATATATATATATATATATATGGTCATTCATTCACTACCCGTGCAAGTAACTAAGGTTATTTACCCATACATTTATTTTTTAATAGGAAGGAACATATCTGCAATGAGACAACCAATGTTGTAATGAGACGACCAAAATTGTAATACAAATATTCGTTTTGTAATAATACATAAATTGTTGTCATAAATATCATTTTTACTATTATAGAAAGACATTTAATATTTCATGTTGTATTTACAAAATGAGTCTTTGTATTAGAATTTTGGTTGTCTCATTAAAATTATGTGTCTTCACTACTACAGAAACAACATTCAGTGTCGCTTTTCTGGGCGTCGGTTATTTAGGAAAACCGACGCCTATAACATTCAACGTCGGTCATCTAGGTCATCCGACGTCTGTAGCCAAGACACGGGTACCGCTTGTATTAAGCGTCGGTTTTTTTGGTAAAAAACCGACGCCTAAAACTGCCGCGAAATCCAATTTTCGAGCAAAAAAAATATGTCACATACGGCATCGGTTATTTACCTAAAACCCGACGCCTATATAAGATGAAAATTTGCGCGAAAATTTACAGCTTAGGTGTCGGTTATCCTTAGATAACCGACGCCGATAGTGGTTCCCGCCAATTTATTTAGGGCAAATTTTATCTAATTGGACGTCGGTTTTGTAATAGGAACCGACGCTGAAGACCTTAGGCGTCGGCTTTGTTAGATACCCGACGCCCTTTACGAACTTATTAGACGCATGATCGATCGACTTTAGGTCCCCTTTTCTGTTTCATTGTCTTCATCGCCCGCGCTTGCTACTGCTCACCGACGCCGCTGCCCGCCACCCTCCGCTACCGTCGCCCGACCCTCCGCTGCTGCTGTTGCTTGTGCGCCGCCGCCGCTTCCTGCTCCTTCTGCTGCCGGTGTCGCCACCGCCTGCCTGCTCCTTCTCTGCCGCCTTCCTGCCCGCCGCCGCCTGCCTGACTTGTGCAGGTGGTCCTGGAGCTCGCCGGTGTCACCGCCGCCCACTGCCTCTCCTCTGCTGCATCTCCGCCTGACGACCCCCGCGTCTCCGCCGCTGCTGCCACTGCCCTACGCCGCTGCCGCCTCCACTGCCTACATCGCCGCCTCCACTGCTCAACGTCGCTGCCTCCACTGCTCTTCTTCCTTAACGGAGCTCGCTACCGACAGAGCTACTCCTCTTCTTCCTCCACGAGCTCGCTACTTACAGGTACGATTTTACTCTGTTATAGGATCCTTCAATGTGTGTTCTTTATAAGGTCAGATTGGTTTATGAGTTGTTGGTCAATCATTTGGTTATGAGTTTTTATACCTAGTTACACAGCTCATTTTTGCTTCAATCATATTCATCATGTTGTTGTTTTTTATTGCAATTTGGTTCATTTTGTCATTTATATTTGCTTGTAATTTTTCAAAGGAGAACGGTTTGTACAATAAATCCTAGTAGATTTGGATTTGGTTCTGATTCTAATTCTAATTTTTGCTTTGACCTTGCCCTGAAAGTTGTTCATGTTCTTCTGATAAGTTGTATTGTGGGTGAACCTAGATGACCGACCTCAAAGATAGACCTTCAACTCAAATTTGTTCATGTTCTTCAACTCAAATTTCACAATGTTAATCCTGGGACAAATGACCAACTTCCTTGTTCATTGGCTCATATGGTAGCCAAGGACTGCAAAGATGGACCTTCATCATCCTAAGATGGATGGTTATGATGGACCAGTTTTCTAATTTGTGCATATATTTGTCATACATTTGTGCTTGCATATATGAACAAATCTTTTGCTTGCATATATTTGTCATATCTATTATTGTGTTTGTTGGCCTAGAAACCCGTCCAAGATTTACTCATTAGGAGTAAATCTTGGATAGTCCCCGGTTTGGGACTGTTCTTGAACACCTAATCTCACTTAGGATGTAAGTGTATAATGTGTATTGGGTTTTTGAGAAACTTTCAGTAGCATTTCCCTGTTTGTTCTCTAAGTACATATGTACTTAGAGAACAGCGGGGAAATGCTGCCGAAATTTTCTTGAAAACCAATTACGCATTATACACTTACTAGTGAGATTAGGTGTTCAAGGATGGGATAGGTGGTACACATTTATTATATATAAGAATGACATCAAATGTGTTTGTTGGCCTAGAAACCCGTCCAAGATTGACTCATTAGGAGTAAATCTTGGATAGTCCCCGGTTTGGGACTGTTCTTGAACACCTAATCTCACTTAGGATGTAAGTGTATAATGTGTATTGGGTTTTCGAGAAAATTTTGGTAGCATTTCCCCGTTTGTTCTCTAAGTACATATGTACTTAGAGAACAGCGGGGAAATGCTGCCGAAATTTTCTCGAAAACCCAATACACATTATACACTTACTAGTGAGATTAGGTGTTCAAGGATGGGATAGGTGGTACACATTTATTATATATAAGAATGACATCACATGTGTTTGTTGGCCTAGAATGTGAACAATCATTGTTTTTTATATTACTTGTACATTGGTATAAATTAGAATGAACAATCACTAAATTATATACTGTTTGTATGGAATCCGGCTTCATTGTAGATATCTATTATTGTTGGCCTAGAAACACATCCAAGATTGACTCATTAGGAGTAAATCTTGGATAGTCCCCGGTTTGGGACTGTTCTTGAACACCTAATCTCACTTAGGATGTAAGTGTATAATGTGTATTGGGTTTTTGAGAAAATTTTGGTAGCATTTCCCCGTTTGTTCTCTAAGTACATATGTACTTAGAGAACAGCGGGGAAATGCTGCCGAAATTTTCTCGAAAACCCAATACACATTATACACTTACTAGTGAGATTAGGTGTTCAAGGATGGGATAGGTGGTACACATTTATTATATACTAGGGAAATGTTGCCTAATCTTTTCCTAATATATACTTGTTTCCTAATATATACTTGTTTTCTCTGATCATAGAATGGATAGATCATGGATGTCCATTCGTAATCGTTGCACCCCAGAGTTTATATCTGGTCTTGATCAGTTTATTAGATTTGCCGAGGAACATAGGAAAAAACCTACAGATAGGTTCTACTGTCCATGTAGGCATTGCGGTAACAACTTGAAAGTCAACACTGGTGAGGAAATCAAAAGTCATGTCATGTGCAACGGGATTGTACAAGGCTATACAGAATGGCACTGGCATGGAGAGATTTCAAAATCGAAACCAGTAGATGTCGATAGCAGTGCTTGGGTGGAAGAAGAAATTGCCTCTGATGACGTAAATGTGAACGAACCAGTTCCAGCAGACATCGTTGATGCGATGCTGGATAGTTGTAGGGTAGAGCACACCGATCCACCTCCTATCTTTACAAACATTGTGCATGATGCTGAGATACCGTTATACACAGGTTGTGCTAAGTTTACGAAGCTTAGCACTGTCTTGAGATTGTATAAGTTGAAAGCTAACAATAGATGGAGCGACAAAAGCTTCACTTCATTGTTGACTTTGTTGAAAGAAATGCTTCCTGAAGGAAACGAGCTTCCAATCTCAACATACCAGGTAAAGAAAATGTTGTGCCCAATGGGAATGGAGGCCAAGAAGATACACGCATGCCCGAATGATTGTGTATTATTTCAAAAGGACTATGTAGATTTGAAAGATTGTCCAAAATGTGGTGCGTCACGGTATAAATTGACGACTTCGGGGGAGTCCAAAACTTGTTCTCCTGCCAAGGTGTTGTGGTATCTACCTATAATATCACGGTTTCAACGCTTGTTTGCAAATCCGAAAGATGCGAAGAATTTGAGGTGGCATGCAGATGTTATGAAAAATAATGATGGGATCCTACGACATGCGTCTGATTCCCCACAGTGGAAGAAGATTGATCTATTGTACCCTAAATTTGGTGAAGAAGATAGGAATCTAAGACTTGGGCTTTGTACAGATGGGATGAATCCGTACGGGACATTGAGCAGCCAACATAGCACTTGGCCAGTCATGCTTGTTATATACAATCTTCCTCCCTGGATGTGTATGAAAAATAAGTACGTTATGTTGTCATTGTTGATATCGGGTCCTAAACAACCCGGAAATGATATCGATGTTTATCTTGAACCTTTGATTGATGACTTAAAGAAACTTTGGGCTGAAGGTGTGATGACCTATGATGCTTCAGCAAGAGAGACATTTCGTTTGCACGCTATGTTGTTTTGCACTATTAATGACTTTCCAGCATATGGGAATTTGTCTGGATATAGTGTCAAAGGAGCTAAAGCGTGTCCTATATGTGAAGAAAACACTGATTCAATAAGACTAAAACATGGCGGCAAGACTGTATATCTTGGTCATCGAAGGTTTCTTTCAAAATTCCATCCGTATCGTAGGAAGCGCAAAGCATTCAATGGATGGAATGATGAACGAAGTGCACCTAAACCTATACCAGGGGATGTTGTTTATGAAAGAGTAAAAGACATTGTCAATGAATTTGGTAAGAAATCACAATGTAGTATGGCCACACGGAGTGACAATTCTTCATTCAAGAAGAAGTCAATATTTTGGGATCTTCCTTATTGGAGTTCTTTGACAGTCAGGCATTGTATCGATGTAATGCACGTTGAGAAAAATGTATGTGATAGCATCCTTGGTACTCTATTAAATATACCAGGTAAGACTAAAGATGGGATAAAATCCAGACTGGACCTACGTGAAATGGGAATAAGGTCAGAATTAACAGAATTACGTGAAATGGGTAATAAAAGAACATACTTACCTCCCGCTTGTTACACGTTGTCTAGAAAGGAGAAGAAAACTTTTTGTGAATGCTTGGTAAATGTTAAGGTGCCACATGGTTACTCATCCAACATCCGTAGATTGGTATCAATGAAAGATCTGAAATTGATAGGTCTTAAATCTCATGATTGTCACACTCTAATGCAACAAATATTGCCCGTGGCAATTCGATCTATATTGCCGAAGCATGTAAGGTTTGCAATTACCAGACTTTGTTTCTTTTTCAACAGTCTATGCAGCAAAGTTATTGACCCTGATACTCTCGATAATTTGCAAAGAGAAGTGGTTGTTACCCTATGTCAGCTTGAGATGTATTTCCCTCCTTCGTTCTTTGATATCATGGTACATCTTGTTGTCCACTTGACTAGGGAAGTGAAAATGTTGGGACCAGTTTTCTTGCATTGGATGTATCCCTTTGAACGATACATGAGCGTTTTTAAAGGTGATGTTCGAAACCGTTATCGGCCTGAAGGGAGTATTATTGAAGGTTATGTGGAGAGAGAGGTTATGGATTTTTGCAATGACTTTCTCAGTGGTAATGACACTCCTGATAATGACAAGAATATTGAGGAGGGCAAAGGAATTTTGGGATCACGGGTGAAAGTAATCAGCCGTGAGCAGTTGGAACAAGCTCACTTGTATATTTTACACAATATGGATGAAGTGAGTGTTTATATCGAGGAACATACCAATTTCATAAAGAGACAACATCCTCGAGCAAGTTCAATGTGGCTTGCTAGAGAGCATAATAAGACTTTTACTAAGTGGTTTGAAGATAAAGTCTTACATCAACTATCTCAAACACCACATGATATTACAGAAACTATCAAATGCCTCGCATTTAAACCAAAACCGAATGTTATGTCTTATGAAGGGTTTGACATTAATGGATTCACATATTACACAAAGCGCCAAGATGATAAGAGTGTCGTCCAAAATAGTGGGGTCACTCTTCAAGCGTCGACTATGTACTTTGCAAGTGCAAAGGATAAGAGTCCACGTGAAGCTAAAATGTCATATTACGGTGTCATTGAGGACATTTGGGAGTTTGACTACATAGATTTCAAAATTCCGCTCTTTAAATGTAATTGGGTTGATAACACCAAAGGAGTTATAGTGGATGAATTGGGTTTCACTTTGGTGAACTTTGAAAAGATTGGCGAGAAGGGTGAACCATTCATATTGGCATCACAGGCGAAACAAATATTCTATATCGATGATCCTGCAAATGATAAATGGTTGGTTGTTCTTCATGGTAAAAGACAGTTCATTGAAGATCCTATAGATGAAGAAGAGTACTATGATAAGTATGATGACTCCAGTCCATTCTCAGTTGGGTTGCCAACTCCACAAAATATTGAAGCTAATGATGACTTATATGTGCGCGGAGATCACAATGAAGGATTGTTAATTGATAAAAGATCACAATTTTAGAGACATGTATGTTTATACAAATGCTAAATGTTTGCCTTTTTCTAGTTAATACAAATGCTAAATGTTTGCCTTTTTCTAGTTAATACAAATGCTAAATGTTTGCCTTTTTCTAGTTAATAGAAATGCTAAATGTTTGCCTTTTTAATGACATTTTCAGATGGCTGACCATGATGAGCATGATGTCCATGATGAGCATGAAGTTCATGATGAGCATGCTGTCCATGACGAGCATGGCGAGGATACTAATGTAAGTTCTAAAAACATATCCTGTATTTCTATAAAATTCATTATCTTCTAGTTATGTCATATATCCTATATTTCTATATTGGGCTAAGTTAGTGTGTTTTATTTTTGTCAAATTTTAGGTTGATGCACCTGTACCCACTGAAGCACTGGAGCAACTTGATGCGCAACACCAGACACTTAACAAGAAAAGGGGCATCACTCTGTTGAAGAAGTTATTAGCGCTAAGTGGTAGTGGATCTAAATTGGTGGTGGAGTTTGATAATGGAGGAAATCCAATTGGAGTGAACCGCAATAATTTTGTGAACTATCTTGGGTGTACCACTCGGAGCCATTGTGGTGTTAAGTATGACAATTGGCATAAAGTTCCTCAAGGGAAAAAAGACTTGATATGGAAGGATTTATGCGTGAGTTATTATTATTTGCAATTCTATTTTGTAGATTACAAATTCTATTATTTGCAATTCTATTTTGGATACTAGTTAATAACATTTCTATTTTACATAATCTGTTTGCATTGGATGAGAAGTTGCATCGTAAAAATGTGATGCAACGCGCTGGAAAGATGCTTAGGAATTATAGGACAAATCTGAACAGAGAATACATAAAAGAGGGTGATAAGAAGAAGAAGTCAGCCCTTGAACAATGGAACTTCTTGGACAAAGAAGATTGGGACAATTTTGTTGCTTCAAGAAAATCTGAAGAATTCAAGGTATTAGGTGTCACTCCTAATTTAATTAATATACATTGTATTCACCTGTTTCAAGATTAGCATTTAGTGCTACTAACCAAATCATTAATGTGCATACTAACTAGGCCCTCAGTGACGCACAAAAAGCAAGGCGTGCACTGAATGTGCATGACCACACTATGGGTCCAAAAGGCTATGCAAGCGTTCGCCAAAGACTACAGGCGGAGTCTGCGGCTACTCAGGAGTCTGCTCCTACTCAGGAGTCTGCCACACTCATGCCTCGCCATGATATCTGGATAGCTGGCAGGCAAAACAAGAAGGGTGAAATAAAGAAGCCTGTAACTGCTGAGGCGGCTGCAAAAATGGTAAAATACAACTCTTAGAGAAATCGTTTGAATATTGATTATTTGTGGTGTTAACTTACCAATTTCTGTTTATGGTGATTAGCGGGAGCTGCACGAGCAGAGGAAACAAGGCACGTTCATCCCTCAGGGCACAAGGGATGAATTGACAGTTGCTCTGGGTAACCCAGAGCATCCTGGACGTGTTAGAGGTGCCGGCGCTGGTGTTGGCATCAAAGCATTCTTTGGGCCATCCCAGCGCAAACCCAGAGCGGGACTTTCTCAAGAAGAGGTAACCTATTCTTTTTTTAGAATGTTACTGCAAAAGGAAATTCATTAATAAACCGCTAATGTTTCTTTTATCCATGTATAGGAGAATAAGAGAGTTGAGGATTTAGTTGCTAAGAAGATCAACGATGTAGTTGCTGAGAAGGTCAAGGAAGAATTGCTGCGGTGGCAGGCATCTCAGGCTTCCAATACGCCTATGGCGACCCACTCTTCTCCTGATGCACAGACTGCGAGTAATCCTGGAGACCCATCGCCTAGCACGTCTGCTGTAAGTATTGTTTATGACATTGTAGTTAGTCTTTTCAAGTTGTTATGTTTTCAAGATGATATGTATATATGTATAATATTCTTTACGTAAATTTGTAGGCATTGAAGCCATGCCGCTTAAGAATGCAAGACTACGTTGTTGCAGAGGCGCAGGCTTACCCGTCCCTTCCTGGGGCAATGTTTCACGGGACTCCAATGCCACAGGGCTACGTTCGTGTGAGCCCGATACGTGTGTTACCTGATTGGAGAGAAGCTACATTGCCATATCCCCACCCGGATATTGATAGACTTGCTGATGCAGAAGGCGGGGTCATATTGTGGCCCAAAGCAGATGTCGTCTACACGACTGAAATTGTAAGATAAATTTACATTGATTTAGACTGTTAATGTGTATATATGATGTCAACTGATCTGAAATTATGTGTACAGGTTAAAAAGAAGACACCAGGAGCACCTAGGCCTCCACTTCCACTTCCCGCATTACCCGATTGGGTTCCAACTGACCTAACATACCCGTTAGGTCCTGCTTGTAGGGGAATGGCATGTTGGCTACGGGCACATAATGTACATTGCCCTATAATTATTTCTTTAGATGCAGATTATGCAGGTCAATCATACGATAGCTCTTTATTTATACAAGATATTATTGAGCTGTTTATGTATGATTGGCTGAATACATCAATGATAGAGACATGGATAAGGTGAGATCTTGTTTATACATCCATATACCTTGTGTAAGATCCGGTGATCTGGTTTCTTATATATTAATGCATACGCCTATATGTTTTGCAGCTACCTAGTCGAAGATCATTGCAAACAATTTGCATTTGATCATGTGGGATTTTTGATTCCATCATTGATTAGTTTGGTAGCTAAAGACCCTGATAATGTTCAACAATACTGTATAGATGCTTTTACAATTTTTGGTCAGCAAAAGAAGACGATAATAATAGCTCCATTCAATGTCAAGTAAGTTTACTTTATTTATAATTTGGACTTAAGAAAATTCCATTTTTATTTTGCATTTTGAGTTATTAATTGTTAACTTCTTACTTCTAGCGGTAGACATTGGGAGTTACTAGTTATTGTCCCCGGGACATTCACTGTTTATTATCTAGATCCTGCGGGGAGTACATTGAACACTAAAATTGGACACGTAATGAGAATGCCATTATTCTGGTGAGAAATATTTCATTTTTATATCCGTTAACATCTTTTATTACATTACTATTTACTTATGCAATTTATTGTGTTATATTAACATGTAGGGGTTTAGATGCATTCAAAAAGGCTGGAGGAACGGTCCCAAGGAAAAAGAACCAGCCAATAAATTGGCAGAACGTACAAGTAAGTTCCCGACTCAAATATATATATTATTGATGTGAATTGTGCTTAGTTGTATTATTTTGTATGTTTCAATTTATAGTGTGCTACACAAGACAATGGATGGGCATGCGCATACTATGTGATGCGATTTATGCAGATGATTATCAAATATGCCGCATTGGACATCGATACCATACATGAGGTATTATATATAGTCTCATTAGTTAGTATGCAATATATCAATCTTATATTATTTTTATATTATTACTTATATATATACATCATTCTCTTTGCAGGTGTTTAAAACTGACAACACTACAGGTAAACGTTTAAAAAATATACATGCTCCATATACGATGGAAGCATTAAATGAAGTAAGAGAAGAATGGGCAAAAGCCATACAAGCAGTGGCAACTGTAAGATATAATTGGGATGTTGATAGCGATAATGAATGATACTATGTAAATGAATATTTCTGAATGTTAATACATGTATTTGAATGTTTCTATATGTGTGTGAATGTGAGAATTGAATTGATGTCTGAATGTATGTACTTGTGTAGAATTTTGCTTGTGACTTTTGCAGGTTTGCGGCCTGTTTGTAGGCTGATATCAATGGATGTCGTAAACCTGCAGTTCAGAAAACTGAACTGCAGGTTCTCATCCTGCTGACCAGCCACAGCAGGCCTGCAAACTGATATGAAAAAAAAAAAATATAAATAGGCGTCGGTTATTTATAGAAAACCGTCGGGAAAGACCTACAGCGTCGGTTTTTTCAATAAACCGACGCCTGATGTGGCCAAAGCAGTCCTGGAAATGGCGTCGGATATTCATATCAAACCGACGCCTATTTAACTATAGGCGTCGGTCTTTTGGTTTATAACCGACGCCAAAAGTGTTCGCGCCACAAAAAATGGCGTCATCTAGGGCACTTTATGCATCGGTTATCTACTAAAAGACCGACGCTATATTCCATAGAGGCGTCGGTTATTTACTAAACAACCGACGCAGAAAGTGCCCTAGATGATGCCGTTTTCTGTGGCGCGAACCCTTTTGGCGTCGGTTATCTACTAAACGACCGACGCCTATAGGTTAAATAGGCGTCGGTTAAAAAACCGACGCCGAAGTGTTCCACCTTTAGCGGCGCCCACATAGGCGTCGGTCGGAAACCGACGCCAAATGGGGTTAAACGACCGACGCCAAAGGCCGTTTCTGTAGTAGTGCTTCCTATTACAAAACAAATCTACATGTAACAAAAGTTAGTTACCCACGCGGGAAGTTGATATATACCCTATATATATGTATGTGTGTGTATGTATGTATGTATGTATGTATGTATGTATGTATGTATGTATATATATATATATATATATATTAATATTAAGAACCTAGTAAAAGTATGTGACTAATTTTTATAAATTTATGTCATATTAACCCTGGACATTCCTCATGCGGGTATGTTGACAAATAATATATAATCCCATCCCTCATCCTTTATATGAGTAATTCAAATATATACTAAAACACAAACTCCACATAAGTTAAACAATGATGGATTCTGATATACTTTCTTTCATGATTTGGCAATTACAGATTAATGGGTGTATAAAACACTTTTAGGTTGAGAAGGATAAACTACAAATTTGACCCATAGAGATATGGTTAGTCATGAATATCTGGTGTGCAAATCCATTTATGTTTGGCCATTTAATTTGACAATAATTTCTAAGTTAATTCATTGAGGAACATTATGGAACATTGATCATTTGATTTCTAAATTGAAGTTTACCTTCCTAAATTGATATCGTATAAAGTATTATGAATATTTGGCCATCCTTTTATTATGGGTCTTTTGGCCCCTCTTGCTATGCTTTAAATATTTTATGTGGATTATGACTGAAATGTTGGTCTTTCCTTTCTATTAATGTATTCTAAATGTTTGACTAGAATATTAGATTAGTGGTACTTATGTACAACTATACTTAAAAGGTTATGTGCATTCCTCCCATGGTGTGCATGCCCTTACATTTTAAGCCATGATTCTGTAGTGTTATCACCCTTTAGATATTTTAGTCTTCATTGTTTGTGCATGAAAATAGTATTTATTTGGAAATAATAAATGTTTGTTATAGAAAGATGTATCTTTTGTCTCAAATATTTCCCTTTTTATATAATATACCTCAATCTCTTGATTTGACTCTTTTGAATTTATCTACTTTTATATGGCCCTCTGTAGGGAATTATGGTGAAAAAATAGGCAGCATAACAAACATTTTATTGCCATATTCCCCATTAAACTAGAAGATCGCATCAATAACTATATAATGGGAAGGATGGTTTGAAGGATATACCTGGTGGTAGAGCAAGTCCACTGACAATCTCCTAATCATTGTAGATGTGAAACTATCTTCTAGCTGCATCAGGACAATGTCTTTTGTAGCTCCTAGCATTCACCATAGACATCAGGCTGACGTTGTCCTCATAGCGACAGGAAACAACCTACACACCTCTATTAAAGTCCAAATTGATCATCTAGAACTCTTTTCATCCTACTAGAATGGATAGGAAGGATTTATCCCTCCCATTGGTGTACTAGTGACCAACATTCTCTCTAACAAGTTGTTCTCCCTTTCTATCCCTTCCTTTATTGGGTAGGACTTGCTCGGGTTCTCTTGGTTACCACAACTAGAGAAGACAAACAATTGTCAGAGGAAATTGATGTGTCTGAGAAGCCCCCAGTTCCCCTCTATTTATAGGAGGGGTTAGGGTTCCCAGTCTGTGTGGGAGTGGAAGGGATTGGAATATTGAAAATTCATAGCATGAAATGGAAAACCAGTTGGTTCACCAGGCAAACTAGTCAATATGCAAGTGAGATAATCAGTTCGCCCAACAAAGCAGTTTTTTTGCATGTTTTCCAATCACATATGAACTGGCATTTCAATTCCAATTAATGTGCAACATGACATCATCACTAATCCTTGATGAAATCGAATGTCACCACTAACTGGGACATCTCGCAAAGTGAGCCGCCGTCTCATGACCACCACCAGATCAATTCACTATGTGAACCGGTCGGTTGGAACCCTGGTTCATCCAAAACCCAGCCAATGCAATATCCAATCAACATGACACTCCAATCAGTGTTTCATCACATGAGTTGATTGGTTGGAAGTCTAGTCAGTTAATTTGTTTCTTGAGTTGAATACCTAAACATTTTAGTAACCAATCCAATTATTATTTGTGATCAAAACTCCTCTTCTAGGTCAGTCATTATGTGTATGACCCTATAGGTCCCATATTACATTGGTAGTGAATGTGTGTAACCACTAAAGACAGCACAAGCAATGAGTGGTGCCTAGTCACACATTAATGCTAACCCAAGTAAATGGAAAGTTGGAGAACAACTTCAACCGAGAATCTATGTTTGAACTCGAGGCATGGAGTAGCCATCCTCTTCAACATTCAATCTATTTTCCTTGAATCAGACAAGACTGTCTGAGATATTTTTATTCTCAATATCACATATTGACTCACATGTGCATGGGCATGCATTTCTCAATCTCTCTTATCAAGAGGCCTTGGATATCATACTCTGATAGGAGGGACAAATCCCATCTACAACACTCATTGTCATTTCCATATTTCACAATGCACCCATCACCACCTTTATGGCAACCCTTATTCAAGGATACGATGGATGATGTCAAAGCACACCAAATGACATGTGATGAGTGTAGTGACTTTAGGTCTAAGAACTGCAATCATCACCAACACTATGAGTGTTGACTATGACTACCATTATTATTGTTTTCATGTGTCACTTGTTGGTATGTATGCCCATAGAGCCAGTCATGTGATGATTGTATGACATACTTTGTAAATAATTTGAATAATAATAATAATAAAGGCAATTTCCTTCCATATGTTTTAACTATTTTGAGATAATATTATTACTTTATAGATGTCTAGAGAATGGCAAAACTCAATGACATATGTGTTCAAGTACGTGACTTGAACAATGAGATCATATGGATGTTAAGAGTGTGTACATTCTCACTAATGTCTCTAGTCAGTTGTTATTGTGGAAATAACCATAGACATCAATAACATAGAAGACTAGAGTGTGTGTTGGTTGATGATAGAATCTCATTAGTCATGATATATGATATCAAACCAAGCACATAGATACATGTTAGAGAATAGTGTATCGGTCAGACCCACCATAAGAGTGATGCATGGAAACCACACTTGGTTAGTCAGGATCATCTCTTATAGTATTGGTGGTGAATGTGGTTCTTAGACCTAAAATCACTACACTCATCACATGTGATTGGGTACACTTTGACATCATCAAACACAATCCTGAAATAGGGGTTTTTATAATGGTGATTATTGGGTGACTTTGACACATGGGGACTAGACTATGAGTGATAGATATGGAATTTGTCCCTCCTAAGGGAGTGTGATATCCTGGCCACTTGAGGAGTGAGACTGAGAAATGCATGGCCATGCACATGTGAGTCAATGTAAGGCATTGAGCTTACATATATCTCAAACAGTCTACTCTGAGTCATGAAACATCGGTTGGACGTTTGTAGAGGATGACAAGACCATGCCTCAAGTTCAATCAGGATATCATTGACAAAGAAACTATACATTCAGTGTAACACCAATGACATATTGTAGGTTGAAAGTTGTTCTCCAACTTTCCTCTTCACTTGGGTAGCACTGATGTGTGACTAGGCACCACTCTTTTCTTGTGATGTCATAAGTTAGTTATGGGCATTCAGTTCCAACATGAAATGGAACCTATAGGGTCACACACATAGGATTAACTGAGAAGATGAGTTTATCCATTAATGATGTTTAGATTTATTAATAAAGTGTTTAGGTACTCAATTACACATTCAATCAATAGACTTGCATCAGAATAATCAAGTTCAAGTGTTGAACCAATTGATTAGAGTGTCAGATAGATTGAGAACTCAATTGACTGAGTTCTGCACAATCTGGACCACCAACCAACGGGTTCACTGGGTGAACCGATCGGCTCATGGTCGGTGAGATGACCGGTTCACTCTAGTGAACCAATTGGTTCACATGGACCAACCGAGCCGGTGTTGGGTTTCTCGGTTTGGGAGAAAAGATTTTTATTTCACTTGTTCAATTTGATTGGGACAAGAATTAATATTTGTATTAATTAGAAACGAATAACGAAAGTCAATTGTGGGCAAGTATGGGAAGTGAAATGATAGGTTCACACTCCCAACTGATCAATTCAAAAGTGAATCGATCAGCTCACTTGCCCAAATGACCGATTGAGTTGTAAAACGACCAGTTCGCCTGCCGCATTGCAATCAGTTCATGGAAAATCCAGACCCTTCTACTCCCACATAGACTGGGAACCCTGACCCTGCCCTCTAATATAAATAGAGGGGTACAGGGGGGATTCTCAGTACACACAACTTAGAACATCAGTTGCTCTACAAAGTTGTTGTCCTCTCTAGTTGTGGTAACTGAGAGAGCCCAAGCAAGTTCTACCCATCCAGGGAGGAACAGTGAGGGAAAGACAACTACAGAAAAGCAACTGGTTGTGGGAGAGTGTATTAGTTACTAGTATTCTGACAGAAGGGGATGACTCCTTTTAGTCTATCCATCTCAGGATGACTACAGTTCTCGATGGTCTGTGTGGGCTATCTATAGAGGCGGGAGATTTCTACCGCTCAGGAGGACGACTATCATCCACAGTCTGGGTCTACACCAGGAGTTGCAGAGACGCCGTCAAAGACTAGGTGGTTGAATACCACACTTGTTATAAGGTATTGTTGCTGAGAAAGCCTCGGGACCAGTTATATCTTGCTAAAATTCTTTCCTATTGTAAATTTGTTGATGTGATCTTCTGGTTATGGGTTTTTGGTTAGATAATTTTATTTTATTTCTGTTGTCTATTTTGTCCCACAAAACACAACATCACTGTCATGGTGGGTCTGTCTGATACACCATTCGCTAACATGTATCTATAAGTTTGGTTTAAGATCACATATCATGACTGATAAGAATCTATCATCAACCAACACACACTCTAGACTTATGTATTACTATTGTCTACATTACTTCCATGGTAATAGATGACTAGAGATATTACAAGAATGTATACTCTTGACATCTGTATGATCCCATTGTTCATGTCCTCAAACTTAAGACATACTTCATTGAGTAATATCATCTTTTAGACATTTATTATGTTAAATCATTATCTCATATATGAATAGAACAAAATAAATTGGAGGTTTATCTTTATAATAAATTAATCCAAAAAAGGGGGATTATTCAGAGTGGCCTCAATGGGTAGCGTAGATGGAATAGTTGTTGGATGACTAGGACACCCTACCTTTGGAGATGGTGCCAGCAGCCACACTAGACGCCTTGGGCGCGGCTCCTACTCCTCCCCTATGGCTCAAGGGTCGCCGCCCATGGTCGCCCCAGCCTTGCTGCACCTTGGCACACACATGGCGCCCCCAGGTCATGACCATTATGGCCGTTCTCAAGAGGGATCAGCCCATGATTGCTGCTGCAATTGCAGTGACCTTGCAGACCCATGGCAGGAGTGGTGCGAAGATAAGGACGTTGGGTTAGCAACCGATCAATCTTGGGTTGTCGTGGGAGAGCCCTACTTCCATCAAGACCTTGACATCGCTCCTTGGTGTCCTCGGGATAGATCTATACCCTCGACTAGGGTTTGCACGTAAGAAGAAGGAGAAATGACAGAATTGCATGAGATTCCATCTTAAACTCGAACCAGGGTCACTACCATTTATATATGGGTGGATATCCATGCCCTAAGATGATCATCTAATAGGAAACAAGTCCTCTCCTATTAGGAATCCTATTCCTTCAATGCGAACCAAGATTCTCTCTCCTACTTACCTCTTTAATATTCTTTGTTCTTTAGATATTAGGAATTCAAAATTCCTCTGACCTACTCTCTTTATTGCTTGACTTTTAACCCATTGGCACAAAATTCTATTTTCCTTTTGTAGAAAAATATCACCCTTTTAGTAATACCATGAAATTCATTCATTATGCATCATATTATCCTGTTATTTTGCTTTATTGGTATTTTCTCTTTCTTTTCCTTCATTGGGGCTCCTTGGACCCCAAGAAACTTTAATATTTCGAAATCCCTTTTTAAGGTTACTCATTATCCCTATAGATGCATCTATATGCATTATTTCTAATTTTCATGTTTATTTCTTATTAAAATATCTTTTTTTGAGGATTTCTCTTTATTTCTCTTTTATTTTACTCATTGGTATTCCTTGAATCCTTGGGATACAAAATTCCACCAAGGATAACTCAATTATACCTCTTTCCATTTATTTCCCACATTTTTCATTGGTTTTAATTTATTTCTTAACAAAGAAATATTTAATTGGTCTTTTCTTTTCTGATTGCATTCTCTTTGCTGCTTTGGACTCCTTGGAACCCAAGGAACCCAAGAGGTACAAAATCCAACTTTGGATTATATTATTTTGCCTTCGAGAGGTTTCCACATCTTTCTTTTCTCAAAAACTCAATTATTCATTTACTAATTGAATTTCCTTGTTATTGGGCCCAATAGCCAATAAAGCCCACAACATAAACATCAAGGCTATTGTAAACAAAATCCATTTACTCGAAACAAATTGTATCATTATTTGTCCAAATATCTTTAATATAAGAAATTACATTTCCCAGCAAATGTACCCAAAAAAATTAGGGTTGTAACAGGAGCATTGTGGCACATCTGTGGATTTGCAATTATTCCTTACTGTCAATACTGGATATGGTATTATTCCTCTTGTCAATGTGACGGTGCATTGGATAACGTCAACCAGAGAAAGGAGATGCAAAAGAGAGGAAAGAACGAGTTATATCAAACAGTCTGTTTTGGCAGCAAATTAGAAAGCCGAAGGTGTAAGTGGGAAAGAGGAACGTGCGCGTGATGGTCCGTATAGTCCTCCGTCCACACTAGATCACCTCCCTATATATATATTTATATTTATATATATATGTATATATATGTATAAATATATGTATATATATGTATAAATATGTATATAAATATATATATATATATATATATATATATATCTATAGATATATATATATATAGAAAAATATGTATATATATAGGTATATATATGTATATATCTATGTATATATATGTATATACATATATATATGTATATATATGTATATATATGTATATATATATATATATATATATATATATATATATATATATATATATATATATATATATATATATATATATACATTCATTCAATGCCCGCGCATGTTGCTACCCGATTCTAATTTTGTTACTTTTTCTAAGATTTCTTACTTTTGACATGTAGAGGGTTACTTTACCTTATTAATTTTAACTTTCATTCATAGATAGTTACATTCATACCAACTATAAAAAATACACAATTATATATTTGTATCAGAATTTTTGTTTTGTATTTCACACGGTTTTACTTTTGGATGCGAATAATTACTTTTTGATCAATATAGTTACTTTTTTTTGACTGAGTTATTTTTCTGACCGAATAGTTACTTTATTCGATGCACGGGTAGCAAATTCTAGGCTACCTGTGCTAGTACTAAAGGTAAACTCAGATAATATATATATATATATATATATATATATATATATATATATATATATATATATATATATATATATATATAGGGCGTTAAGGACAAAGAAATTGTTGGAGTTTCTATTCATATAGAACATATAGAAATGGAGCACGAATATTTATGAATTGGTATTTTAAAAAAAGAACTCTTGCAGGAAGGCTGGCTAGAAATTTCTTGTAAAAATACTAGCCCCGTCAGTTCATAATGAGAATATTGCAATTTGGATTTCATAGATTATGGAGTACCATGCACAGAAGGGAGGAGTATATATATATATATATATATCTATACTACTATAAAAAGAGTGAATAGTTTTAACTAATTACAATAGTGCCACCAACCAATCAGATTGTAGTATTTTCAAATTGCTCCACTCTCCTTAATTCTCTACGTTCTCTCCTTTTTTCAAGCGTTTTTCTGTTGCTAAGTTTTACTCCCCAACTCTTCTACTATCTTTACGTCTCTGAAAACAGATATGGATTTCCTTTCACCGCCACTTACGGCGAGTTTGACCACGTTCTCTAACTCACCTGGATAAACTATCCACGATCCACTTTATCAAACCATCTTTATCCCACGTTTCCCCTATGTCTCGCCGTGGTGGTACACCGGTTCTTTAACAACCGATTTCCAAGAGTGGAACTATCCTTCTTGCGGTTCTCTTGCTTTCTCTCTTTCTCGCCGACCATCGTCTATAGCAAGTTTGGACACAATTAGCATGATGACAACCTAAAACCACAATTCTTCTTCACCAGCCCGCTCCATCACTAAATACAGTTTGCCTCGCATTGATAGCAACACCCGTGTAGCATCATGGCGACAAGATACATTGCAAGTAACATTCAAAATGAATATGTACGTCCTACAATCCAATACTATCTACATTGTTCTTTCTTTGGTTAGTGTGTTCATCATAATTCTTTTGTCAAACTCCTTAAAGTATGTTGGTTTTGTTCTTCTTTTGTGAGGTTTTGGGCTACTACGTCCTTAAGTAAATGCGTCCTGGAGAAGTGGATGACCAGACAGTTGTCCCCAAACCCCTTTGCCAGTCGACCACCGAAGAATAAGAATGGTGTAGCGTGGCACTACCAGACATCTTTTATAACTCAGATTTGTTTGGATGAGCTACTACAGGAGCAATCTTTTATTACGAATCCCACTAAAGCAGAGGTTGTTGGACTCAAAGTGTACCACGTCCATAATCCGGACGAGAAGACAATCAACATTGGCAAGAAAGCAGCGTCACTGTAGTTGTATTCTTCGACTTGAACTTCGATCCCTGCATGTTGTGGCATCTGCTACGGAGGGGCCGCATCAACACACTTCTATTGCATAGTAGAGAGTGGGCATTAACCAAGATCTTGGGTATGCAGCTTCCCATTTCCGACCTGTGATCTGCCAACAACAATCCGACCATCACAACTTACTCCTCCCATTTTCTGTGTAGCTCGTATCAGAAAGCTGCATCATGGTCAAAATACATTGAGAGAAGAAGACCTGCAAACCTCAACTCAACCGGGGTGTATAGTTTAATCGAGGAGGGACGATGAAGGGGACAATGCTGAAAACAAGTACATACTATGTGCCTTCTCCAGTTCTACACCAACCACATCACGCCTTATATACGTAAAGAAGGTATTTTTGGTTGTCTTCTTTATTTTATTTTTTACATGTGTTCGTCCCAAATGATGTAGATATTTGTCGTGCCTGCGGTGTGAACATCCTCATAGGCATGAAGGCATTTTTATTGTTGTAAAAACTTGATCAACAAATTCTTATCTTCTTTGACCCTTAGAAAAATTTACACCAAATTTTTACAGTTTCACATTGTCATCATTGTATTGGTTGCTTTTGTGGCAACTAGCGTGCCATCAATTTATTTGACATGACGATATTTTCGAAAATTCTCTTTTAATGGCTGAGTATAATTTTTCTATGCCAATTACAAGTGTGTCATTTTTCGTATAACCAAAACCTTCTAATCAATAACTTCCTCTCTTCTCACACCACTCTTTTTTGTTTTTTATATGATTTCTCTATTTCTCCATGAACGACTAAAATCCACCTCTGTCTTTGTGCCCCACCCACTCCCTTCATGTAACTCCCACTATATTAATTTTTTCTTCTCTCCACTCATCCCAGTAAAACGGATCCTCAAAATAAAAAAGACTTGTCGCCAAGATTCTAATTCCCGTTCTCTTGATCAAATTAGAATCAAATGAAATCTTTTTATCGTAATTGATTTATGTACAATACTTTAATTGTATTTTTTTAAAAATGCTTTCACAAAGTTGAATAAATACAAACAATTCATGTACAATCCAATAAAAACAACACTCACTTTCTGCCTCGGTCAAATACAAATTGAATTATGTGATGCACTCTCTATCTACACCCTTTTGGCTTCTCCACTCCCTCTCTCATCATAAAATTTCCTCAAATCTCTCTCTCTCTGTCTCTGATAATAACAACTCTTTGACTCCTTCCCCACTATCACGATCTCTCCTCCCCCCACTGATCGTGTCTTCAATAACCTAATTTCCCTCAACTTCCTAACAATCACCACATTCCTAGAATACTCTCTTCCCCCGTCTATGCTCTCTCTCTCTCTCTCTCTATCTCTTTAGTAGTTGCAAGATAATTGTAATTGCCATATTTACGGCTTCTCTACTCCCTCTCCCATAATTAAAACCCTCCGCTCCGTCTCTCATAATAAGGCCCTTTGACACCTTTCCCACTCTCACGAATCATGTTCTCTCTTCGTCTCACGGTCTTCAATATTCTTCTTTCTTTCAACTCCTAACGAACACTATATTGCTAGAATATTCTCTTCCTCCAACTATACACTCTATATCTCTCTTTCGTATTATAAGATAAATGTATTACTATTTTATATATTTGTACTATTATTGAATATTCTAAACTAATTACAATGAATCATATTGCTCGTCTTTCTATTTCCCTCCCACATTCTCCGTCCCTTTTTCTGACAAAAGTGTTATCTCAACAGTCCATGCCGCCTCCTTTTCCCTCCTTTCATCCGTTTATTTTTCTTTTACAATCGTTCTAACACCTTCTATCATGTTCTCATAGATCTAACTCACCCACCAATCAGAGCAAATACCAAACACCCATGTAGGTGAAAGGAACATGTCTGTTTTCAGACAGCCAAGTAAAATGCTAAAAGTTCATATTGGTGCCAGGCACGTCCTCGACAGACTGCAACTTTACTTTCGTCACCCCTTCCATTGGAATTCCCTTGCATCATATTCTTTGGCTTCCTGGGATGTCATTGTCTCAATGCATCAACTTATTCGGTTCCTACATTCAGGTAAAGACGCCTCGGTCCGTATGTATTTAATGGACACCCTGGAAAAGATATGCATGGCATAACCTCAGCTCTCACATCAATCCTGAAGAGGAAGAAGAGAGTGGCAACCAGCTTATGACATGCCCTTCTCTTTGTGTGTCTTTCTCAATGATAATTACATACAGCCCACAACTAATGTGAATAGAGAAACATTATGTCCCCCACACCACTTAGAGGGACATATAGATTGTTGGAGAATTACTTGATAAAATTTGGAAAAAAATTTGTGTGGATCAAATATAAAGTAAAATAAAAAGAAAATAAATTAAATTCATACAATATGAAATAAACTACTCTTATAACCACAATGAATATAAAGAAAAATATTCCCATTTTTATAAAAAAAATATCTTTTGTGATTTTTTCAAGACATAACAAATAATAGAGACATTTATAATTCATGTTTGTGGTGTTTACTATCGGAGATGGTTCACTAATGGGGCAAGAGGTTCCGGTCTTAATTTTCAATCTATTTTATAGGAACATTCTTATGAACAAAAGGGAACATTATGATGTTGACTTATCTTGTAAAGGTGTTCTATTTTTATTATAAGATAAATTTATATAAATAACTATGTTAATAATAATCAATTGAAAGACTCTGAATATTTGTTAGAACATCGTTCACAACGAAAATATTTTTTCCTTTCATAGCATGAGTTTGCATAGACAATTGAACCACACACGTGGAATATACTTCAAGGTGTAAATTATTATGTCATTATCATATTATCATTAAATTGACTACATACCAAACCATCCTTACATTACATAAAAGAAAGAAATTAGATTTATGGTTGTGTAACGATTTCTTACTTTGGGAAAATTTTAATGTATTATTTTAATTCTATAATAATAACAATTATTCTTGTAAAATATGTTGAGAATCCTCCTTTAGCATTAATTATTTATAGTTCTATAAATGTCTAATAAAAATTTAATATGTATAGTATATCTCGTGCATGTGCACGTGTGTGTTTACTAGTATATATATATATATATATATATATATATATATATATATATATATATATATATATATAGAGAGAGAGAGAGAGAGAGAGAGAGAGAGAGAGGGAGAGAGAGTCTGGCTAGAATACACTCGAGTGTATCCGGAGCGGAATACACTCAAGTAGTTTTTCATGATACAATATTTTTTTTGAAAATCTAATCCATTGATCTTCTTAAACATCTTGTGAACAACTCATACACAAAATTTGAGCACATTTGGATATGTATAGATCATGTTATCTAGACTGCAAAAATTATGCATTTTAAATTAATTTCGCGCGTCGATTTTGTTGCCCTTGGATGAGTGACTTACACTCATCCAAATGGGCTCAAAATTTGTATGTAGCCTAGTTATAGTATGACAGTGAATATCAATGGTTTACATTTTGCAAAAAATAGTCTTGATATGTAAACACACTTGAGTGTATTCGTACGATCCGTATACTCGAGTGTATTCTAGCCTGACTCTCTCTCTCTCTCTCTCTCTATATATATATATATATATATATATATATATATAAAGAGCAAAAAAATTTCATTAATTACAATATTACCACCATCCAATCAGATTTCTCCATTTTCAAAACAACACGTTTTCCTCAACTCTTTCTCTTCTCTCCTTTTGTTCAAGAATTTCCGTTCTTTTTTACAACACAATTTTCTCCTTTCAACCAAAACTACCGATCCCATCACCCCACACATACAACCCCACTATCTTCGGCAACACACCTCTAAGCCCACTTTCTCTATCTCCGATAGTCCTTCAATTCTCTCACCCTCTTATTAAAAACGGTTTCACCATATTTCTTTTAGAATGGATCATTATCTTCACGTTTACCCGCTTTATTTTCTTTTTATTTAATTCCTTCTCCCTGATTTGCTCTCCACTTCCTAACCATCAAATTTTCAATATTCTTCCCGTTTGGAGTTTCGAAGATCCCGCTAAGCCCACCACTCCTGGCATCACGTAGAAAACTTCATTTCCAACCAGCCAACTGTTCCCACGATCATCTTTTCACGCAAGGTCCTGCAGAGGGCGATGGACGATCCTATCCACTTCCCACCACGCATGTCTACAAACGACCCTATCAACTCGCCACCACGCGCGTCTACAGCGATATTTGTCTCAGCCATGGAGGAACTACATTGTAAGGTTCTCTTCCACAACAACCGAGGGTACACAACAACCCTATCCATCCATCTAATGTTGGGCGAGCCATGACAGAGTGACGTAGTTGCAGTCTTATACTCTTAACAGCCATGCAAAAGGTAAAAGTTCTTAAACGCTTGACGTTGAAACCTTCCCATGCAGGTTGAAGAGGGCTTTCTCGACAAAATTTTGTCACACGTCATTAGCCAAAGATCTCTTCAGGACCAAGCGTGGTTTACAGAGGTGGTGCACAGTACGTGCAGAGAAGAGTGAAAAGGAAGACGATCTTTGCTTCCTAGGCGACGGGCATCACGGAAGGTGTGCACACACCAAGTTCATAGTCGTAGTACCACCTCATCTTTGACTTCAATCTCAAGGCATTCACATGGTTCCTATTATGCAAGGTAATGGACGAAATCCGCACATCCATCAGATGTGCAAAACCTCTTCACCAGTGACATCACCTCAACTGAGATTATAAATATTCTGGAGCAGAAGAAGGTGACGAAATATAGATATGCCCTGAGAACGTGAAGGATTGTTTCACCATTGATGGTAACGAAGCTGAGGACCTTTCCTGCTCTACTTCTGTCAAAAATCAAAAATGACAAGTCTATAATACTGAATAATACTGATTATATGAAATTCTTCATTGGTATTTTATGTCAGTGAAAAGGAGATCACATCTGATGACAAATCATAAACAAGTACATTTCTCAAGTTTACGATTTCCCTTAAAAGCTAAGTCGGGGTTATGCTTTCTTTAACTTTAGTTGTTGTAGTCTTCCCTAAGCAATCTTGCATCGTGTAGTAGAGATTAGCCAGAGTTGTCTTGCATTCTGTTACACATTTTGTAATGATTAAGTTGGCTTCTTTCGTTGGATGACTTTTCCAATTACGTATTTAGCTTCTACTTCCATTGTTTATATTATATGTAGTGTGGACCAAAGTTGCTGGTATTAGTAATATCAACGTGAGTATTTCTGAATAAGAAGGTAACAAAAACTAATTATGTAAACCCCAATTATAGCATCACTACTTTTTCAAGTAACCAGCTTCGAACAAAAGGGATGCATAGAAGTCATTGTGCATGGTTGTGTATCTAATATAACGTATTTAAACCTTATGATAGTCTGAACTTCACGATTTATGCTTATTAAGAATTGTTTTCATTTGTGTATCTGCAATACCCTTTTCTGTGCTACGTCAGCTTGTATATAATATAGTCTGGCTTATTCACCAGGATGGGTTTCTAATGCGAGATTCTGATATCCAAGGAGACTCATCACAATATATCTCAACAGAATATGGAGCAAATATCAAAGAATAGACAAGGTTGATACTGTTCGCAAATGGGAAGATGTATCACACACAATTTGGAGTTTGAGTTACTCAGTCACTTGTAGCATGTAGTTATGTTGGTTGTTTACCCCCTGCCATGTGAGGAGAACGATCATGAATGGAGACACACAAACCGAAATAGCAAGCACTACAGATGATGCCCGCGACAACAAGAGACAATGAAGCGCAAACAGGTCGTCAATTGGACAAGGATAACGATCTACCAATATCTAGAGTTTAGCAGAGAGATATTTCATCCATCCATCACACACATGCCTTGTCGTCATGTTACCACTGTTCTTCAAACCTGCAAAGAGGACAATTGAGAAGAGATTCCTCACCCAACGTTAGATCTATTGGATTAACAGTTTCCATTGCCTAATAGTTCAACTTGTACAATTTGTTTCTTTACAGTTCCTTCATTCGGCTTTTCTCAAGTAAACATCTATTTTTAGGTCTTATGTACTACATATGTAATATAGACATGTTTTATAATAACTGGACTAAATGATTTATTTACTCCAATGTCTAGAAATCTTTTTCTTTCCAAATCTCTGTACATGATGGTTTTTCTCTCATTGTGTTGTTACTAACCGGTATTAAAATTTTGTTGCAGGATATAATTAGAGTATATTAGTAGTGTGTTTTTTGTTGTATATCTTTGACTTCTCTATGTTTATATTAATTTCTTTTCCAAGCATCGACAGTGGAAAAGTTATATCTTGCTAAATACCATTCCCAAATGGGGATGAGGGTCAGTGTGAAGTGAATTTCTCATTTTTTTATACGTTTCTACATTTATCTATCCCATCAGTTTCTCACGTATCATAGTCATTTACAAAATATCTATCCCAAATTCTAAATTTTAGTAAACATCTTATTTTCTCTCTTGATCGGTTCCTATTCCTGACGTGAAATATTATCACACTAATAAATTCACTCGGGGTTGAAATCATCGAGCTTTACCAAAACCTTGTGTAATGATACCACCCGCAAGAGGACGAGTCTTATCACAGTATAGTTAATAATCGAATCCCAAGAAACAACATTTTTAAGAATTTTTGTTAGTCGAATCTAGCTCAAGTAAGACTAATATTTAGAATGACTGATTGGTTTGGAGTTGATTAAACTAATTACAAGAAGGTAAAGAGTAGAATTAAAGTTGGATCTAGATTAATGATATGGGATCACTGGGGTGGTCTCGGGTTTCACCACCTCTGCACATACAAACACATCCAAACACAAAACATTCAGACAAGATCTAACTATCCAAATAGAACTGCTACGAACCCTCCCTGAGGGATGTTTAGGTTCGCGTAAGTATCACCTTAGGCATCAGATGTCTCATCACCATCTGGATCATACACTTACGGTTCCAAAGATACAAAATCCAAATAAAGATGTGGCCCAACCTGAGGGATGTTTAGGTACACGAAAGTGTCACCATGGGGTAGATGGCTCATCCCCTCACGGATCATACACTTACGACCTCAAGTAATCACATTCTATTTGTAGTTTGGGAGTCAACCACGTTAATCCACATTCTATCCTACATATTGAAGTTCTCGCAACAGAGGAAAGAACAAGATAAAAGCAAGCAGGTGATCAATCTACAAGAAACCATCGACGATTAACATCGAAATGAAAAATTATATACATTGCCTTGCATTGTTGAAATGAAAGGATATGAAAGCATGGGCAGCGAAGCTAGTCCCCGCACCCCAGCGAAAAGGAACTACTCGCTCATGATGCGAGAAATAAGAAGAATAAGAGAGAGGGAAGATTCTGCCATGATCATGATGCAGAAGGTAGTCGTAACTCGGTGAAGATGATGCGGTCTTGTACATCGTGTCGGAGCAGATTTGGACGAGAAGGAAGAACCACCAAGGCATACCGGGCAGCCCTTCTTCTCCACCTTCTTTCTCTTCTTGACCTCCTTGCTCGCAGCAAGAGGTGCAACATATGAAGTAACAATGGCGTGGACGAGTGTGGATGGATCTGGATCGAATCTTATGTTTGGGTAGTCTGGCAGCATCCTAGATCCGATACCCCAAATGAGGACCGTACTGGTCCTATTTATAGGCACTGGTTGGGGGTCCTCACGATTTAGGCCCAGTTGCAATTTTTACCATTTTGCTTAAATGGTTTTGGAGAACCAATTTTAGTTCTTAACAGTTTGAAGTTGATAAGTATTCACATCCAAACAGTCTTATACACTGACCAAACGGTATTGTATTCTTAACGGTTTGGCAGATTAGTGACCATACGGTCTACAACAAATGATCATCGTCCAAATGGTTTGGAAACCAATTGGCTGCACCTCATGGTCCTGCGAACTGGTAACTGACCTAGCAGTCCTGAGAATGTTGGACTCTTCATGCAGTTTTGGTGATCGATCATGTCTCTTCCTTGCGGTCTTGGAGGTGTGAGCGTTGCTGCCAAGCGGTCTTGATGCCCTAACGGTATGCGCCTATCGCTCTGCTTCTCCAAACGATCTCGGCACTGCGGCCTTAACAGTTTGCTGCCTCTGATCATTAGCTGCAATAGCGGTCTGGTTTCTTCACGGTCCTTGCATGCCATCCAAACGATCTAGGGGGTATCCACTGGCAAAACGGTCTGCTACTCCAGCGATCCAAACATTTTTGCTAGTGAAGGCCATACAATCTTAATGATTGTTTGCCGCCACATGGTCTGGAAACCGTGTGGAGGGTAGAGACCAAGACCAGAGAGAGGGGGGTGGCGCGAGAACGTCGGGGTCAGAGAAGGAGAAGGCGGGAGCGGTGTAGGGCGTCAACGAGGTGATCACTATCGTAGGTGAAGGACCTCGCGGTTTGCTGCTGGTCACGGCCGGAGATGGAGGTGGCACTGTCGATGATGGTGGTCGAGGTATGTCTCGGTCTTGTGTGTTTGTAGGTGTCGTAGGAGATAGGGTTACCGATCGGGTGGGAGGAAGAAGAATAAGGGAAGTAGGTGGATAGGGATGTGGTTGTCATAGCTCCTTGTGGTCTTGTGTAGGTAGTTGCCCATACGGTCTTGAGACGGTGAGGTTTCACATGGTCTTGAGACTGTGTGGCATCACACGGTCTTGAGACCATGGAAGGGAGAAACCAGTTGGGCAGAATGATAGGAAGGAGGGGCAGAGTGGGGAGGTGAATGAGAGGCATTGATCCGAGATCAGATGGTGTAGAAGGTTTGCGGTTTTGAGACCGTTCGGGTGAATGGCTAAGACTGAGAGATGTTCAAACTGAATGGATAAAACCATTTGATCAAGATCATTTGGTCAAGAACAATTGGTCAAGACCAAGGATGAGAGGATCTGGAGTGAAGGTAGATCTAGGCTTGAGAAAGGTGGGTCCCACTTATTAGGGTTTGATTGGATGACGTTTGGATGGAGATAAAGGTGGAATGAAGCAAGGGGTGACAATGATTATGTTGAAGGAGGATTAGGGTTAATTGGAGGTGGATGCATTCTGATGGTTGAACCTTATTATGACCTGCATAAAATCAACACAAACACACTTAATAATGTTGACAATTGAACCAATTAAGAAATATTGCATATTGAGATATTTAGGAGATGAAATCAGATGTATTGAGTCGAATTGAGCCCAAGATGGTGGTTGAATATTATGATGAATATGCATTCATAATAACACCCCGAACTTAAACATTGCTAATCCTCGAGTAACACAATGTCGAAAACAGTTGCCAAATGAATACTTTCAAATTGTGTGATTGCATCTTCTTCACATCATGATTGTTTTCTTTCTGCTCAGTATGACTAAGCATCTCAACATCCTGGGACCACTGAACACATCTTACCATATCTTTGTTCCTGAGTTTGTTTTCCAACATCACTTCCTCCTCACTTTTTCCAACAACAAGCATTTCTAAGAGTTTTGTAAGAGTCCAGAGATACCCGCAGAACAACAAGTGTGCACCTGATCTGACATTGGTGTTTTTCAGGGTTGTGGAGGCATTCATTGTGCCTTTAGGTAGAAAAGGGAGTGAAGGGTGGTACGGAAGGAAGAAATAAATCTATTCTCTATTCGACTCGAGATTTTTATTACATGATTTCCAATTTCATTTATTGCATTTTTTGTGCAAATCTCTCCTCTATTTGACTTAAGATTGCATTTATTTGTGTGCACTTTGGCATCTTTTCTAGGTGGTACGCCCCTATTAACTTGTGAGGGGTGTGGAAGAAGCAGATATAGAGGGAAGTGGCGTGCCACCCCTGACTTAGGGTTTGGCACTATTTTGGCTATTTTCATTTCTTTTTGATGGATTGAGGGGTACAAAGATGATAGAAGAAGTGTAGAAGAGAGTTCAGATCAGAATGCAACTTGATTTATGATTCAGTGCACTGGGTCGTTCTCTTTATCGTACTCTACTCAAATAATGACTTGATGAGGATCCAGTGGAGATTCCATGTTATTGTTCCACTTGTCAGTTAGGAAGCACGACATGTTTGATCCTTATCAGTTCGATAGACACTTGCCATTTTTTTGCATAAGTATCATGATGTTAGGAATCATAAGCTTCACAAGATGATTTCAATCAAAAGGCTTGCTTCAAAAAGTGGTCCTTTTGAGGATTTTCTAAAAATAAGGAGGTTGTAATGATTCAAAATGCATAGACAACAAGGTAGTGGTTTTTAATGAAACATAAAGTGTCAAAACTTCATCAAGTATCTGTTCAAGTTTTTTGAAAAACTTCTAAAATTTTTGAAAATTTTGACAAAAAATACAACGATGAAATCTTAAGTTTGAAATAGATGGGTGTAGGTGGGAAGAAAAGTACGTACCACCCACCCTCCACCCCAAATGTAGAAATTTTCTCATCCTGAGGAAAGTCTAAATCTGAGATGGAGGGGAAAATTCATGATAGTTGGACCCCCATATGTGGTTGTGTTCCAATCAGCGCGCGTCCTCCATCTAAAAATCTCAAAAATGAAGATTAATCAGAACTCAAGATAGCATCTCGTGATGTGATCTTTATTTAGTGCATAATTATTTAAAATTTATAAACAAAATTAAGGAAAATTTCTAATTCAAAATTTAAAAGTAAAAACGGATATTCTGATCGGGTTGCCTCCTGACAACCACTTTTGTTTTATGTCGATGGCTCGACTTGATTCCTTCAACTTTATAGTGGATATACTGGATTGGTGAGTTCTAGCGTTGCTTTGGGGCCTGTATCAGTTGAGGTGAAATATCTCTTCAAGCGTTGACCATTAGCTACAAATTCTCCTAACTATTCACTCCATAAAGAGAAAGCACCATGTGGGGAGATGCTCTTGACAATGTAAGGTCCAGACCAGCGAGAACGGAGTTTTCATAGGAATTTCTTCAATCTTGAGTTCAACAATAGAAGTTGGTATCCTACTTGTATGTCTTTTCTTTTCAGATGATCATCATGCCAAATTTTCGTGCGTTCTTCATAGATTCGTGCATTCTCATAAGTTGTCATCCAGAGTTCTTCCAGCTCCTGCAGTTGTAGAATCCTGGCTTGGCCTGCTTTCTTCATATCAAAATTTTGTTGTTTTATTGCCCATCATGCTTTGTGTTCGAGTTCAACATGTAGGTGGAAAGCATTTCCATATATTAATTGAAATGGTGTAGTTCCAAGGGGAGTCTTAAAAGTGGTTCGGTAGGCCCACAATGCGTCATTGATTTTCACTGATTAATCTTTTCAATTGCAGCCTACTATCTTTTCTAAAATATCCTTGAGTTGACAGTTAGAAACCTCTACATATCCACTTGTTTGTGGATGGTAGGGTGAGGCTACCATGTGTGTTACACCATATTTCCTCAGCAATGCTTCAAAGCTTCTTTATAAGAAATGATAACCTCCGTCAGAAATCACAGTTTGTGGGACTCCAAAACAGGGGAAAATAATGTATTTGAACATCTTGATGACATGTTTGGAATCACTAGTGACAGTCGGTACGACCTCTACCCATTTTGAGATGTAATCAATCACAACTAGTGTGACAACCGTCTCACAAAAATAGGATTAACTAATGCGGAAGCGAATTATTTGCAGCGGATTACTGAAAATCACTGAAAATTTAAAACTTTTTGCAAAGAGATCCATTCATAGGAAAACTCTTTAACCATGAACCAAAGTATTCCAAATTCATCCTGGTTCACAAGTACACAAACTGTACCATTCCTTTTCAAGGATTACAACATTGACTGCCCTGTTAACAAATATACACAGGCAGTATAAAAACTTCGAGGCACTAAGCCAAAACTCAGATTGATACATTTAAAACTTCGAGGACCTGAGAGTACATAGACGACACATAAGACTACTATCTATATGACTAGACAGACAATATTTCCACCTGAGATCTTATTGATGTGCCTGTTGTTGCTACTGCTCTTTCACTATTCTAGGGTTTCTGCTCTGCCTTCCATGCATACCTAAAAATGTTTCCCACGGGGGTGAGACAATTGAAAATTGCCCCAGCGAGAGATATAACTCTCTGCCAAAAACATTGTTATTGCAGTGTATCAAATTAAAACTGAGTAGGGGTTACTTTTACATTATCAGGCAGAATTATTCATCATAGAACAGAATAAGATAATCTCCATTCTCAAGGAGGTCATTGCATCTACCCATGGTAGATAAGTAATTCATCTGTCTACTTTGCAGAGAATATAAAGAAACATAATTAACATTTATCTACTAAGGAATGCACAAAGAAATGCAACATCAGCCAATGAATCTCCATATTAAATCCTTAAGCAAACATGCTATACGGCTGATTACATTTTACAATCACACTTATGCTCTGAGGAGATGAGATATACCGCTCATACTCCAACCGACCATTACGAAATCGCCTCGGTACCATACATAGGTAATCAAAAGAGTCAGATTCTTATGACCTCATCTGTCTCGGTCAGTACGAGACCACATGCAGGACATCTCGTGTCTCTACTAACTAGCTAGCCAGCGTATTCTGGCACCTTCGCTACAGAGTTACAGCGTCAACTGCACTCTCATCGCCAATCGAGAGATTTCTTGTTTATCTCCTTGATCCGACATTAAGTATAATTGGGAGATTCATGATACATCCATCCCGACATATTCATGAAGGATTGAGAGGTTTCTTGTTTACCTTCCAACAATCTCTTCAAGAGGACGTAAGGATATTTTCGCCCATTTACCCCCACATATTCAAAATATGTGCTCCGGGTTTTGCCGCGGGCACCCGTTTCACCATGACCTATTCCTGACGATGATGGATCTATGGTCAGAGCACTACATGAATAGATTTCACTTGATTTATTAAGTACATTCTCATATTCTTTTAGCATCAACCAAGTTCTCAAACATAACTTATTACAATAATGCTATAAAGAGACATGTACTACTTTTATCAGATATTTATCAGTCTTTCAAAGACCCTGGGAACTCAGTCCCTCATTTCAATACTGGGAATTATCATCCCTTCACTTTCTCATCACCATAATCTTATGGTTCTGGGTATTCAAACCCTTAACTCATCATTGAGCATTATTATACCTTTTTCAGGTAACTATCACCTTCAGGTCAACTGACCAAGGCATTCATGATACTTGTTACTCAAGCATCACACCTGGCTCACAAGGCCATGAAATATCTTGTCACCTCTCACTAGGTAACAACTTACTCATGTGACTCATAAATTTCCCTGCATATTGCTTCTTTTACTAAGAAATAACAACATTAAGGCACATAATTCCAATCAATATTTATTATATAAATGTCACAGCTCACGCTAGTTATATACATCATCTCATAATATATGTATGGTTATTAGGCATGATAACAGTCATACAAGATATTCATCACATCATATGATGTGATAGCAACACCATTATTCCTCTACCAGGAATTAGGGTTTACTATCAAATAGGGCTTTTCATTCCCTTTACCCAAATTAGGGTTAGGGTTCCCCATTTCTCATTAATAAAGAGTTCATGATCTCATTATTTGTTCAACCCTTAATACATTATTCCATACCTCTGGGGCATTCAAGGATATCATATTTGATTATTCTAGAACATTACTTTCATCATATAGCATTAATGATCATCAATTCAAGGTATGAGTTCATTTCTCATCCTTATCATGGTATGATTATATCATACACATCATTTGGGCTTAACCCCATTCTCAAGGTACATTAATTAACACTCATCAAGGTGTAACGACTCATTACATTTCATTGTAATAGTTTCATAACACACTTCATATGTTTCTTACCCAATTATATTAGATTTGAAGTACATCAAGGCATATAAACCCTGAAATGCTGAATGTGATAACTATCATATCTTGATGTATCACTTTCTCATCATTTCAAACTCTGTTGAGTTATCCATCTTATCTTGTATTAAGGTATTTCCCTCTTAATACATCCCATCACTAATCTCTTACCTTTAGCATATAATTCAAAGGCCACACATTAGAATTGTACAACTATCTCACATGATATGGACTCATCTTAGTTTAAGGCATGACTTTATTATAAGGTTGCTTATAAATAATCACAATGATACACCCTCAACTAGGGTTTCTCATCACATATCTTATGTATCCTTCATCCAATTATATTGGACTTATAATCATATCAAGGTATACGATCATATGAGGTCACTTTCAAATCACCTCTAAATCAAGCATAGAGCACCACGGTCGTGTGAAGGGAAGCCACCACGGCCGTGCTACCTTGCACGGTCGTGCAAAGTGAAGCTACCACGGTCGTGCTACAGAAGTTCCCCTCATGAATCATATTCAAGTATGAATTATATTCTTTCATTAGGGATTAGGGTTTCACATACCATCTCCCTTCTTTAGAATAGGGATTACATATAGCATCACCCTTCATTAGGGTTTCATATCACGTTTCCCATATTCAAGGTTAGCTAATCATTCCCAATTAGGGTTTCTCATGAAATCACCCTCAATTAGGGTTTCACATGGATACACCCTCAACTAGGGTTTCACATGGATACACCCTCAGTTAGGGTTTCACATGGATACACCCTCAACTAGGTTTTCACATGGATACACCCTCAACTAGGGTTTCATAAGGATACACCCTTAACTAGGGTTTGAGTTCAATAACCCTGTCAATTAGGGTTTATGTTCATGTTTAGGGTTTCATGATCTCTTTAATTAAGGATCATAACTCTTAACCACCACATGAATCATATTCATGTATGAATTCATGCTATCAACTTCTCAACTTGAATAGTTCATATCACCCTTTAGTTGAGTACATACAACTATGATTAACATAGTGTATCAAGTCATTGACCCTATAAGCAATTAGGAATTCATCCCTTAATTGGCACTAATCCCTTAGGTACTATTCGGGTTTCAACCTTTGTACCTTCTTTGATTATCATTACTAATCAACATTGGATCAATGGATCATTCATCATCTTGATTCTCAAGAGATTCAATCACATTGGACCTCCATTACATAGGGTATCCAATTGAATTAGGGTTTTCAATGTTGATTCCTTAAATCATTGAATTCATGGAACCAGTCATCAATTGGACCTACCCTCATACTTCAATTGAGTTTAATAGGTCAACCTTCAACTTATTTGACTCTCAATTGACCCTCAATTGATCATCAATTAGGGTTTGATTCAATTGAATTAGGGTTTGGAATCGATGATTCAACAACACTAATCAATGTAAGACTAGTTGCTTTGAAACCATTGAACCATCATCCAAATTGGGTATGACCTGACCCCAAACGGTCTTGAGGTCGTTTGGATGACCTCCAAACGATCTTGAGACTGTTTGCCCATCATATCACTCAAAACCAAGCCATCCAAGTAGGGTTTGGATTATTGAAGTGCTCACCAATTCAGCAATTTATTGCAGATCAACTTGGTACCTTTAGGCCTTCAAACACCTAATAATACTCAACCCTAGACCTCCAAACGGTCTTGGGTGACCACCAAACGGTCTTGAGACCGTTTGGATGAGCTCCAAATGGTCTTGAGACCGTTTGCCTCATCCAACCTTTGGACTTTAGTGAAAAATCATCATGGATTGGTCTATCGAGTTGATCAACAAATCAGCATTGAGTTGCAGTATGATTTGGTACCTTTGGACCTTCAATTGGTCAACTATACTTGACCCCAGACCTCCAAACGGTCTTGAACCCGTTTGGATGATCCGCAAACGGTCTTGAACCCGTTTGGGCTAATCAACCCAAACTCTCAACTTAACTCATTGGAATTTCAGCACTGTTTTCAATTAGGGTTTGCCTAATTGAATAGCCTTCAACTCACGATTCCTTTGGAGTTAACCCCTAAAATTTGGAGAGTCATTAACCAACATAATTATGAACAGGAATCACAAACGGTAAACGCTTGGTCAACTCACTCAAACGGTCTTGAACCCGTTTTCCCAAGCAGGTCAAGTTAATCAGGTTGAAAATCAGCACTTAATCCAATTAGGTTTTCCTAATTGATTAGCCTTCAACCTATGATTACTTTTGCGTTAACCCCTAAAATTTGGAGGGTCATTAACCAACGTCATTATGAACAGGAATCCCAAACGGTCAATGCTTGGTCAACCATCTCAAACGGTCTTGAACCCGTTTTCCCAAGCAGGTCAAGTTATTCAGGTTGAAAATGAGCACTTAATTCAATTCGATTTGTCTAATTGATTGGACTTCAACCTATGATTACTTTGGAGTTAACCCCTCAAATTTGTAGGGTCATTAGCCTACATAATTAGGAACGCGATTCCCAAACGGTCAACACTTGGTCAACTCCTTCAAACGGGTTTGAACCCGTTTTCCACCAAAGGGTTTGCAACCCGTTTGGTCACCAAACGGTTTTGGTGAACCCGTTTGGTCCCAACCTTTGAGATCGTTTTCTCCCAAGATATTTGGTGAGGTGCTTGCTTATGATGATTTCATCATCATCTTCCTTCGTGCACCCAAGAACAGCAACCGTTCTTGATGGAATTTGCGGCAAAGAAACCAAAGTGTTTAAAATTGAAGAAATCAATCAACAAAGCATAGATAATTGATGCATTAGCAATGTTTAAGGGTTTAAGTTATAAAACCCGCCTCCAATTGAGATCAAAAGCTCCAAGCTCACGCCATTTATGGTGGATGAAGCTCTTGCAACTACCCCTAGGCTCGTCCTCAAGCTTTTGATTGTAAAAGTTGGCTAGGGTTGAAGAGGAGATCGAAATAAGAAGGAATCCATAATTTATTTTCGATTTCCACCATGAAATCATGGAGAACGAAGGTCAAGTGCTTACCCACAGGTTAGGGACGTGCTACCTGCTCCTCCATAGCTCCTTGGTCGGTTTTGCAAGCAAGGGGAAGAAGAAAATCCGAAAAAGGCCTTGGGTTGGGCTTGGAAATGGCACTTTTATAAGGAAATTGATGAGAGAGAAAATGCCTTATAAAAATCCAATTAATCCCAATAAAGTGGCCGCCTCTTCCCCCTCAACTACCTTGGGTACGAGGCACCTTCCTTGCCTTTAATTCTCCTTCATTATCCTCAATTTAAAGAAAAGCAAATTAAGCACCTTAATGCTTATAATATAATATCCCACATGTGAGTGGATATTACTTTTCTTTATAAAAAGGTGAGTGGAATTTCACCTACTTAAGATATTTTCGTTCCTTATCTTGTTAAAGGAACGTCCATCCTTATTCAAAATCAACCCAAAACATTTTGGTTGAAAGCCCTTCAATTATTTTTATTCATTTTTGCCCTAAATCGAATTAGGGTTTCAATTAGGCATTATTCTTGATTATTTTAATGTCAAGATTCTCTCTCCTACAACTTAATTCAAATGAGGAGTCCCTCTCATTTTCTTTGCTCTAAATGATGCTAAGAAACATTAGGGACCTTGTTGAAGTGGTAATTTGCATATTGAACCCTATATTTTGGGTAAATTGCACATTACACCAAAACTAGGTTTTAATGCACAAGGATTGCTTTACAAGCTTAGTCTTGGTGTCCAAGCTTGTGGAAACCATACCACTACATCATATTCATTCTTATGATGTCTCAACATCAGAGGAACATCTTATCATGCAACATTTTCAATTTAACTCCTCAACTTGGGTAATTTGCAATTTAGTCAAAATAAGCAAACATTGCTTCAACATTGTTCAAACAGGACCAAAATTGAAACATAGGTTCCTTTTGAGCCTTAATTACTTTTCACAAGATGAGATTAAGCATATAATCATCTTTCTTAATCAAAACACCTAGGGTTAAAGCATAACCCATGTCAGGGATGTTACAACTAGGATGTAGGAAAATCCATGTGAAGATGGGATGGGCCCATGTAGTCCACACCCCAAACATCGAATATCTCAACTTCTTACCACAACTTCAGCGACATCTCATATCTCTTCTTAATGTTTCCTATTCTTTGACATTTGTCACTTGATAGAACAAAGTTGTAGGAATCTTTGGATATGGTTGGCCAAAGGAATCCACATTGCAAAACCTTCAAGGCAGTATTCTTGGAACTCATATGGCCTCCAAGTGGGCCTGTGTGACATGTTCTAAAATAAGTCAGGCTTCTTCCTCAGTGATACAATGTCTGTAGAGACCATCAACACAGAGCTTGAAGAGGTACAGTTCATCCCAGTGATACTGCTTTACATCATGCATGAATTTCTTCAGTGCATTTTTGGTGCATTTTCAGGGTGGATGACACCAGCGGCAAGGTAGTTCACATAGTCCGAGTACCAAAGGGTAGATTCTGAAACTTTCATGAGTTGATCATTCAGAAGAGAATCATTAATAAGGATCTTCTCAATTTCTAGAGTGTGGATGTGACTGAGGTGATCTGCTACAACATTCTCTGTACCTTTCTTATCTCTTATCTCGAGATCAAATTCTTATAGGAGGAGAATCCATCTAATTAACCTGGGTTTAGTATCTTTCTTTGCTAGGAGGTAATGGATTGTGGTATGATCTATTTAGACAATGACTTTTGAACCAATGAGACAAGATCTGAACTTGTCAAATGCATACACAACTGCAAGGAGTTCCTTTTTAGTTGTCACGTAGTTCCTTTGAGCTTCGTCAAGGGTCTTAGATGCATAATAGATCACATAATGTTTGTTCTCTATATATTGAACTAAAACAACACCCACAACGTAATCACTAGCATCAAACATAATTTCAAATGGGTAATCTCAATCTGGGGCTCTGATGATGGGTTTTGTAGTAAGAGCATGCTTTAGGTTGTTGAAACTATTCACACATTCTTCTTCAAAATGGAAATCAGCGTCCTTTAGCAACAAATTCATCATCGGCTTGGTTATCTTAGATAAATCCTTCATAAACTCTATGTAAAAGCCTACATGACCTAGGAACGTGCAAACCTCTCTTACATTCGTCAGGATAGTGAGTTTGGAAATCACTTTGATTTTTTTCTCTATCAACTTTGATACCTCTACTACTGACTCTATGGCCAAGGACAATTCCTTCCTTTACCATAAAGTGACACTTCTCCCAGTTCAACACAAGATGTTCTTCTTCACAATGTTTAAGGACAAGGGAGAGGTGTTTAAGGCATGAGTTGTATGAATCTCCATATACAGGAAAATCATCCATAAAAATTTCCATGATAGTTTCAGTGGGACCAACAAATATAGCTACCATCCAATGTTGGAAAGTTACAGGTGCATTGTAGAGTCCGAACGACATCCTCCTAAAGGCATATGTTCCAAATGGGCAAGTAAAGATTGTTTTCTCTTGGTCATATGGATGTATATGTATTTGATAGAATCTAGAGTAACCATCCAGATAACAGAAATATTCTTGGTGGGCCAACCTTTCTAAGACTTGATCAAGAAAAGGAATTGGGAAATGATCCTTTCGAGTTGCCTTATTCAACTTCCTGTAATCAATACACATCCTCCACCCGGTGACTGTTCGAGTGGGGATGCGTTCATTGTCTTCATTATGTATCACAGTAGTTCCACCTTTCTTTGGGACAACATGCACGAGACTCACCCATGGTGAGTTAGATATCAGATAAATGATTCCACTAGTGAGCAATTTAATGACATCTCGACAGACTACTTCCTTCATGTTTGGATTTATCTTTCTTTTATGTTCAATGGTTGGCTTGTGATCTTCCATCATGGGGATTTTGTGCATGCAAAGTGCCCGACTCACCCCGGTGAGATCACTCATCTTGTAGCCAATGGCTTTTCTTCTTTCCTCTAATTCTGTTAGGAGTTTATCTTCTTATTCAGTTGTTAGGTCAGAATTTATAATGACTGGGTAGACCTTGAGATCATCCAGAAACACGTACTTCAATCCCTTGGGTAGGGGTTTCATCTCAGGGGCTTCTGGTTTCGCACTCGGCTCTTCAGTAACATTCACTGCCCTGAGTTCCTCAAATTTGGCTTTAGGATCTTCTTCAGTAGTGTCGAGGTTGAGAACACAACTTTTCACTTGTTCGTCAACTAAACTGGCTAGATTTGGATTAGTTAGAGCCACTCCTAAGGGGTCTTGTTGTGCATAATCCTCCTACGTGAAGAGTTATATCTTCTCTATGCTCTCAATCAAGTAGACTTCTTCTTGCATGCTTGGTCTTCACATACTCTCAAAAACTTTGAACTGGAGAGTCTCTTTACCAAGTTTGAGCATCAAGGTTCCTGCTTCAACATTAATGAGAGCTCTCGCAGTGGCAAGCAATGGATGACCAAAAATGAGAGGGTATCTTGCGTCTTCTTTTATATCCATAATGACAAAGTCACACGGAACATAGGAATCTTTGCCTACCTTGACAGGTACATCCTCAATGATTCCCAAGGGGAGAGTCACAATGTTATCTGCAAGCTGTATGGTCATGCCAGTCGGGAGAAGTTCAGTGAACCCTAGCCTTTTGCAAAGGCTAAGTGGCATGATGGAGATACTAGCACCAAGATCGGCCAATCCTTTCTTACAGGAAGAATCACCAATATGGCACGAAATACCAAAAGATCCTAGATCCTTTTGCTTCATGGGCATCTTGCTCTGAATGATATCAGATGTTGTGGTTGCCAAATTCACTGTCTCATACTCTTTGGTTATATAATTTCTTGTGAGGAGAGACTTTAAGTACTTTGTCCAAGTTGGTATTTCAACCAGCGCATCTAGAAAGGGTATATTGACACAAAGTTTCTTCATATCTTCTTTGAATTTTTTGAATCGAGGGTCAAGCTTTTTCTACCTCAATCGAGCTGGGAAAGGTATACGAGGCTTGTATATTGGCACATCTAGCTCATGTGTTTCTGGTTTTGCATCAGTTGGTTTCTCAGAGCTTTGCTCTTCTATCTTTTCAACAATAACTAGTCCTTTTAGTTGAAACTCAGGTGTTGTTGTGTCTTGGATGATCACAGAATCATCCTTGTCAGTAATATCCACAAGTGTCTAAATAGGAGGATCAGAATAATCTTTTCCAGATCTTGTGGTGACAACCTTCAGTTGTTCTAGGTTCTTAGGATTGTTTTCTAGTTGGCCAACAAAGGTTCCATCAGGTGGCTTCATGCTAGCTATAAGTTGAGCTAGTTGAGTTTCAATTGCCTTCTGATGGGCTTGCTAGTTATCTATCATAGTCTGCTATGACTGCAACATTTTCTCAATTGCTGATAGCTTGTCATCAAGAGAGATGGGACTAGCTTGATGTCCTTGTTGTTGATAAGGGACTTGGTTTGGATTCTGGAACTGAGAATTATTCTGATAATTGTTGTAGTTCCCGCTCTAAAAGTTACTACTAAAATTTCCTTGATTTCTGAAATTTTTTTGTTGATTATATTGGAATCCTGGAGGGCCTCATTGTTGATTCTTTGAACCAAGTTGTCGTGAGTTTTCTACTCCTGAAGGATTTCCATATTGAAAACCAGGATGGTTCCTATTCTGATTCAGATTGTAATATCCTTGACCAGGGATGGTGTTTATGGCATTAAGATTTTCCATTTGACCATTATCTCATTGGACATAAACATTGCTTAGAACAACATCATTGAGAACATTGCAGGCTAGCGTAGAATGATCAGTACCTTTAAATGCTTCACATAACAATGTAGCAGACTTGATCTGTTCTTGTTGTTGTGGGAGCGAGTGTCCTTTTTCATAGGCAGCAAGGGATGATTCAATATGGTCTTGCTTGGCAACTAAGAGTTTGAGGGTTTTAGCAATAGACTTGTATTCAGGAATGGCTTTATCCATAGACACCTTCAATACTCCCTTGCCTATAGATCTACCCCAATTACCTTGATTTTCAGCTCCAAGGGTGACAACCTTCCATTCACTATCATAACTTTGATGCATGAAGTATCCTCCAGATGAGGAGTCTAAGAACCTCTTGATATCGTCATTCAAACCCCTATAGAAAATCTTGATGAGTTGATTCTTAGGAATACCATGGTGTGGACACTTGCCCAGAAGCTCTTTGTATCTTTCCCAGGCTTCAGGAAGGGATTCTCCAGGGACCTGAGTGAACATTGTTATTCGACCCCTAATTTCATCGGTGAGAGAAGGAGGATAGAACTTCTCTAGAAAAACATTTTGAAGTTATTCCCAAGTGGTGTTGGGATTCAGATTGCAAGGAATTGTACCAACTTATAGCTCTGTCAGCAAGAGAATACTTGAAGAGTCAGAGTTAGATGGCATCATCTGAGACTCCATTTTGCTTTGTCATGGCACATAGATCAATGAACCTCAAAAGATGTTCCTGGCTATTTTCTGCTTGCTGACCATAGAATGGGTTGTTTTGAAGCAAGGTGATCCAGTGTGCCCTTATCTCAAAATTTGGAGCATTAATGGGAGGTTGCACTGGGTGAAGAACATCAACAACTTTAGGAATGGAGAACTATCTATGGTCCTTTTGCAGTTCTACTGCTTGCACTGCTGCTTGAGATACTTAGATCTTTGTTTCAACTACATATCGGGCTTCCTGCATAAGCATATCTCTTTGTGCATAAAGGACTTGAGCTACCCTTTAGTATATTTCCTCCTCTTGTGCCATCCTTTCTTGGTTCTCTCTGTTCTGACGACGAAAAGTTTTGTCTATCTCAGGATCAAAGCTAGCAGTGAGACCGGGACTGTTTGAGCAGTGCATGCACTAATCTTTGTTGGTACCTGGGATGGAAAGATTTTTCAGAAGTGAGATTGATGGAGTAGAACCAAATTCAAGTAGATGATCAATTGTTTCAAAAAGAAAAAAAAAATCCTAGATTAGCCTCAAAAGAACTAGATTTGACTAACTGATTCCGTTGTCCCCAGCGACGGTGCTAGAATTTGACGTGAAATATTATCACACTAACAAATTCACTCGGGGTTGAAATCCTCGTACTTTACCAAAACCTTGTGCAATAATACCACCGCAAGCAGACGGGTCTTGTCACAGTATAGTTAAGGATCGAATCCCAGGAGACAATGTTTTCAAGAATCATTGTTAGTCGAATCTAGCTCAAGTAAGACTAATATTTAGAATGATTGATTGGTTTGGGGTTGATTAAACTAATTGCAAGAAGGTAAAGAGTAGAATTAAAGTTGGCTCTATATTAATGATATGGGATCACTGGGGTGGTCTCGGGTTTCACCACCTCTACACATGTAAACACATCCAAACACAAAACATCTAGGCAAGATCTGACTATCCAAATAGAATTGTTGTGAACCCTCCCTGACGGTTCTTTAGGTTCGCATAAGCATCACCTTAGGCATTAGATGTCTCGTCACCATCTGTATCATACACTTACAGTTCCAAAGATATAAAATCCAACTGAAGTTGTGGCCCTCCCTGAGGGATGTTTAGGCACACAAAAGTGTCACCATGGGCTAGATGGCTCGTCCCCTCACAGATCATACACTTACGACCTCAAGTAATCCCATTCTATTTCTAGTTTGGGAGTTAACCACCTTAATCGGGATTCTATCCTACATATCAAATTTCTCACAACATAGGAAAGAACAAGATAAAAGCAAGGAGGTGATCAATCTACAAGAAACCATTGACGATTAACATTGAACTGAAAAGCTATATACATTGCCTTGGAATGTTGAAATGAAAGGACATGAAAGCATGGACAGCGGGGCTAGTCCCCACACCCCAGCGAAAAGAAATTACTCGCTCATGATGCGAGAAATAAGAAGATTAAGAGACAGGGAAGATTCTTCCATAAGCATGATGCAGAAGGTAGTCACAGCTCGGTGAAGATGATGTAGTATTCTACGTCGTATCGGAGCAGATTCAAATGAGAAGGAAGAACCACTAAGGAAAACCGAGCAACCCTTATTCTCCACCTTCTTTCTCTTCTTGACCTCCTTGCTCACAGAAAGAGGTGTAGCAGACGAAGTGATAATGGCATGGACGAGCATGGATGGATCTAGATTGAATCTTGCATTTGGGCAGCCTAGCGGTGTCTCAGATCTGATACCCCAAATGAGGACCATGTTGTTCCTATTTATAGGCAGTGGTTGGGGGTCCTCACAATTTGGGCCCAGTTGCAATTTTTACCATTTTGCTTAAATGGTTTTGGAGAACAAGTTTTAGTTCTTAACGGTTTGAACTTGATAAGTATTCATGTTGAAACGGTCTTGTACACCGAAGAAACGATCTTGTATTCTTAACGGTTTGGCAGATTAGTGACCATATGGTATTCAACAAACGATCGTCGTCCAAACGGTTTGGAAACTGATTGGTTGTCGTTCATGGTCCTATGAACTAGTAACTGACCTAGAAGTCCTGAGAACGTGGGACTCTTCATGCGGTTTTGGCGATTGATCCCGTCTCTTCCTTGCGTTCTTGGAGGTGTGAGCGTTGCTGCCAAGCAGTCTTGATGCCCTAACGGTCTGTGCCTATCATTCTGCTTCTCCAAATGATCTCAGTGTTGTGGCCTTAATGGTTTGCTGCCTCCGATCATTCTTGATCGTTCACTGCTCTAGCAGTCTGGTTTCTTCACAGTCGTTGCATGCCATCCAAACGATCTAGGGGGGTATCCATTGGCCAAACGGTCTACAACTCCAGCGATCCAAACCATTTTGCTAGTGAAGGCCATACAGTCTTGAGGACCTTTTGCTGCCGCACAGTCTCGAAACTGTGTGGAGGGAAGAGGCCAAGACTGTGAGGGGGGTGGGGGCGAGAATGACGGGGTCAGAGAAGGAGAAGGTGGAAGAAGTGCATGGCGTCAACGAGGTGATCACTGCCATAGTTGAAGGACCTCGCGTTTTGCTGTAGGTCACGGCAGGAGATCCATGGTGGCCCATAGACTGTGTGTAGGGTGAGCGTCAGAGATGGAGGTGGCACTATCAATGATGGTGGTGGAGGTATGTCTTACTCTTGCATGTTTGCAGGTGCCGTAGGAGATAGGGTTATCGATCGGGCGGGAGGAAGAAGAAGAAGGGAAGCTGGATGACATGGATGTGGTTGTTGTAGCTCCTTGTAGTCTCATGTAGGTAGTTTCCCATACGGTCTTGAGACTGTGAGGTTTCACACGGTCTTGAGAGCGTGTGGCCTCACATGGTCTTGAGACCGTATGGAAGGGAGAAACCTGTTGGGTAGGGAGCTGAGTGGGGAGGTGAATGAGGGACATTGATCCGAGATCAGATGGTGTAGAAGGTTTGCAGTTTTGAGACCATTTGAGTGAATGGCTAAGACCGAGAGATGTTCGAACTGAATGTATGAAACTGTTTGATCAAGATCATTTGGTCAAAACCGATTGGTCAAGACCAAGGATGAGAGGATCTTGGGTGAAGATTGATCTAGGGTTGAGAAAGGTGGGCCCCACTTATTAGGGTTTGATTGGATGACGTT